>JAYKKI010000082.1:9882500-10482500 GCA_039881145.1 Druceiella hillmani
AATTTAACGTGAAATATTTTCATGGCTATCTCCGCCTAAAATAAAATATTTTAAACAAAGAAAATTTTAATATACTTAAGTTTCTGGGCTAGAGTAAATTGATAATAAGAGTTTTGTTCGTTTCACTCTTTGGCTTTGCTGATTGGGTAAGTAAGTATTTGTGTCACAATCCCAAGTCCAAAATTGATGTTGTTTTTAGTTTATTTAATTTTCTTTGTAATTACCTTAACCGATTTTAAACATAACATGATATTTTTAGTTTGTGAAATATATAGAGGACATGTGAAAAATAATATTTATATGTGTAACAAGATGAACAATAATTCTGTATTCCCTTGAATGTTTAATTTGCCAATGTGGAAACCTCATCGAAACTAATATGTTCTATTTGTAATTAAAAGGTTTTCTAAAATTAAAATAAAGTCAAATGATGTATTTATTTCGTAATCTAAAGAAAACTACACACATATCGTTAAGCATACAAACCGAAACTTTTACCCAAAACTTTCGAAGCTCCCGATTCCTTACGTCGATTTTAAACATTCTCGTAATTCCTAAACACGACCCTCCTCTGCGTCACAATCGCTGGCTGAAATATTTACGTGGCAGCCCCTATCTTATTTACGTTAGGGCGCGTATCAAAAGCTCCGCCCTATTAAAACGTAGTTAGTTATACATAGACGCTGACGTTACGAGCCAGAGAGCATGCAGGGAATATGTCAAAAGTTACGAAGGAGCCGAGACGAATTTGTCTCGTGGGGATCATCGATAATATGACTGTTATGATTTTAAACACTTGGCAAATGCTTGTAATTATATTTTATGATAGCGTTTTCGAGGGAGAAATTTAAATGTTCAGCTCGTTAGAGACGCGCCAGCGCGCAGGTGGGGTAATTGTGATATTTGGCGCGTTCCGATAGGGCTGCGCAATATAATACCAAGGGGAGGGTAATTGGGATTATTCTTTTGTTACCATGAGTTGGGGAAATATCGACGTGTTCATTCGTTTACGCAATCTTGCGATGAAATTTGCTCAAGTAATTTGATAATTTGTATTTGAAATATTATAATTTTCCATGCTCGTAGAAAATTTGAACGTGGAGTGACAAAATACACTATTTTAATCACGGCCAAACTAAAAAGTATTCTCTAGGCTGATCATGATTAAGATGCTATTTTTTTATAGGTAAATATTCCACATTATCCATTGATTTAAAGCGGGTGTATTTGGAAGACTCTTTCACCTCTTATTAAAAATGCAAAAAAAAAGAGTTGAGTCGAAAGACGAATAGATATATCAAAAACTTAAGCGTTTTCACATTTTTGTGTTTTTTTAATTGATGAAAGTGGCACTTTTCATTGATTTTTGTATTTTGTTTCTATAAATAAAGGAGTTTTTAAATTTTTTTGAACGAAATATTCCTTAAGTGTTGAATAAAATTCATTAAAGTCGAATAAAATTTTTAATTCCACATGAAATACACCCAAATCGGGGCTAAGCCAATTTGGCCACTTTAGGTGAAAAAAATAATAAGCTCTCAATTAAGCTTCAGAATACCTTTTCCTACATTCAATGGAAATTTCAGCATAACCTTCCTTCTCTGATAAATAAAACAAGTTATTTGAATGCAGTAAATCAGAATGAAATACATCTCGTGTATAAATTGAATTTGAGCATTTATATAATCTATAAAGGACTAAAAAGAAACGGATAATTCAAAAAAATACTAGTTATCTCTTCACTCACTAACTACCAACAAAAAACGTCCGTAATAATTTTATATAATCCTTTTCTTTAAGTTAAGCAGAGAATAATGGCATTCTTTGTTTAAGTATGTCATAGAGTAAACAATAGTTATTTTTTAATCGGGCGGGATTTTAGTGACAAGGTGATTTCACTAGTTAACAACTGTGTTACTTCTCTGCCCCAAAACAATTTCTTTACTTTTTGAACTACTTTCGACATTGGTATGGCTTCTCGACTTTTGTTTCGAAAATTACCCGACTTTCTAAAGAACTTTTCCATAATTATTATATAACGAATGCAGCGTAGTAATTTTAACTGCTTTGGCACAAATAATTCACCGTACGTGGTGCACGGATGTGTTAATTTTACAGCATGGCTTAAGTGCTCGAAAAGTAACAAGATTGTATCAGCAATATGTATTGGAACAACTCACATAACCAGTTGTGGACCACGAGCATTGATTTTTAGATCATCTTAAATTTATTTAACTCTAACAGTCTTTGCTGAAAGGAATGTTTCCTTATAAGAATATGAGAGTCAATAAATATAATCAATCTGAATGTGGAGTTAGCAATTTGAAAAGAAATTGGGACACTTGAGAGAGAGCGTTAAAAATTAAAAGACGGACTGGGATTCTTGAGTTGCAAGTCAACCAAATTTTGTAGACAAAGGAAAAACACTGGCCTTATCAATTATTGTAAGCATTTTTACCTGCTGATTGATAGTTGACAAATAATTCTAAGAAGATGCATATTACAGCAATACATGACATGAAGCACTTTGGCAACATTTTGTAATTTGTTAATAAATCAATTTTATAAAATTATTTGCATTTTGACAGTCAATGTATAAAATTGCAAATTAACAGTAAATTTAGTACATTACTTTCCCTTTTACACTTAAACTATAACAGCCCGACACCTGAGGAAACAAATTAGTAATAGTTGTAAAATTAGTTGCTGTACCATTCTGAAATATGTATTGCTCACGTAAATTTCTGAAAACTTCTTAAAAAAACATATCGGATTTTGAATAAGAACTACTAGAACCAATGAATAAAATCCTGAGGAATATTAACCAGAAAAAAATACAGCATTGCTTTATTTATAGAAATTATATTAAAAGAATAGCCAAAAGTGGCAATTTTTTTCCAATTTAGAAGAGAATAAAATAGAAAATCGTTAAGATTGGGTTTCTGTTGGGATTGAATTTAAAGTTCCAAGAAAGTCGCACAAAATAGAATTAAAGAAAACTGTGTTATATAATTATGGTGCCTTTGATAATTTTAAGATCTAGCTTAGACGGAAAGTCATTTGTAATAACAGAAATATGCAGATGTGCGTATGGTGTATAGCACGTTTACTAAAGTTTAATAAAATTTTAAATAATTTGATAAAAATGCGTCGACAAAAATTTCAGCATGCCTCTATAATAGTTTCGCTCTATATGTAAGAAACGTTTTTACAAAAAAATTGGACCGACTCAAATAACCACAGAATAAAAAGCGACTTCAAGACGAGATTTTTTAAACCAGTGTCAAATCAACGCTTTTCTGCTCTTTTAAGTACGTATGCATGTATACACTTGACGTCGACTCCAAAAATCTAAAGCAGTAGCAGCATACACAAAACAGGCAGTACCCCATATCGTTGAGGCTGAGGAGGTGGAATCCGGATATTACTAGTAGAAACTCTGCTTGACACAAGATATTAATTTTAAGTAGCTGATCCTCAAGTTTACGTATATTGTAAGTTTACGTATGTTGTATGTACCATTACGTATGTCCACAATGACATGACTTAGAACATGTAACCTGGAGTTCAGTGGCAACGTACTAGTACTAATTTACTAATAGCAGATATTCCACAAATACGAATTTACAAATAGCAGAGTCTCAAATCTCATGATTTAAGCATGTGGTAACTTCTCAGCATCAAGATTGTGAAATTAGAACTAGAAGTATTGTGGCTGAGTATCTGCTTGATATACAAAATACCAATTTAAAAATAACAGATCCTCACGTCTCGTGGTTCGTCAGTTCTTCCCCAACATTATGACTGAGGAGTTAGAATCCAGAGTTCAATGACAGAGTCTCTGTTCGAAACCCACAATATTATTTTAAAAACAGGAGATTCTCAAATCTCATAGTTCAGGCATGCATTACCCTTGCAGCATCAGGACTGAGGATTTGGAACCCGGAGTTCAAAGATAAAGTGTTTGGTTGAGACTTACAATACTAATATTAAAAAGCAGATCTTCCAGTCTCACGGTTTTAGGCAGGCAATATATACGATATCATGATTTAGGGATCAGTGGTTGAAATGATATTGCACATATTCGTATATACTTACCAACCTATTTATCGTATAACTTTCTTACTACGTTCAGATTAGTCAAATGAGTCCAAACTCGATTATTTTGTTCCTCATCACTGAAGAGTTCCTAATACCACCATCCGATTCTATAATTAATATCTGATTTTGTTAAAGAGCAAGGTCATATCGCCCTTAATCATATCTTATTATATTAAAATTAAATCTATATTAAAGAAAATCGATCACAGCATTTTTGTTGTTTGAACAACAGATTCAAACAATACACGCGCCGTTGTTGAGGTATCCTATGATATATATGATTAATTTTCATTATCAGATTCTAACCAAATTTTCAAGGGACTATTCTGAGTATATACCGTCCAAAATAAACATAGAACCATCCAGATTAAAATGCCCAAGATATGAGGTAATATACAAAAAATACAGACGACTTGTGAATTTTCCACCTTTTTGAAGTTGTTTAAAATGAAAAAAATTAAATGGTAGCAAAATAAACAAAATTTATTTAGAGTTGAAAAAAAATAAAAACGGCATTTATATAAATAAATAGATAGTGCATGCATTAAATGTAAAAATTAGTATACACTGATGGAGCGTATTCTATAAGAAAATTTATTAAATAGTTTTAATAGTTAGTTTCATAATATTTTGTGATTTTTTTTTGCAAATAAAATTTATTTTTGTTGACATGTAAACAAATAAAGGGATTACTTTGTAAGTTTTTATGCATATTTTTCGATATTCTATATGAAAATTCCTCAAACTTATTTTCTGATAACTTTTAGAAAATATGTATTTTTATATAGGAATATAAGCAACTTCTGAAATTGGAATTATATCCTTAAAATATTTTTAGTTTTTTTTAAGTTTTATGTAAGCTGTCATTAATTTAAAAGTGTTATATTTTTATTTGCTATTTCAATCAAGGCTTTGCTCTATTTTTCGTAAAAAAATTTCCACAAATGAATTTTTCAAATAGATATTTGATTTATTCAACTGTCAGTTACTTTACTTCTGACAACGATATAATAATCTGCCTAATAAAAATGTTCGTAATTATGTATTTCTTAAACAAACTTTTAACACAAACTAATTAATACCATCTTATAAAAAAAAGGAAATGTCCTCTTAATATTATTAGAATATATTGTCAGAATTAAATGTGTGTATGGTTGTAGATTAATGTAGAAGGGCCCATATTAGGGTGATTCATAAAATTCAAGTTTTAATTTTTTTTAACTATTAACCCATAATATCATTTTATCTACCAAAATAATCATTTGTTTTAAATTTTGGATTTTTTAAATTATTTTTAAGGGTCGCTACCGCCTCGTAAGATTTTTAAGAAATACCTTTAAATTTGCACTTATTGCAATGTTCGCTATGGTTTACTTATGCAACTTTGATGGTGATATTTAGTTGCTAACGTAAACAGTTCTTTCTTTACGCACTTCGTCGGCACCTCAGTGCTCTCTGTAGATACCCACACTTCCGTTAATATAAATAATCCAATGCTGTTTTATACACTTATCCAGTGACGCTATAGTTGAGTGAAAGTGATTGTGTTTGATTGTAAATGTGATTACTTTAGCTTTATTCTCGTATTTTTATTTCTAAAATGACATCGAATATTATAAAAACGCGAAAAAGGACTGAAATATGGTTAATTTGACAATCTCGTTCTGAATCGGTGCAAACAAATTTGCGATCAGTGAAAGAAGTGATGTGTTTATTTATTCATTATAAAAACGTAATGAACAACACAAATAGAAAATCGACGTTATTAACAGCAGGTGATGTGGCAAAAAGCAACTATTCCTACCAAATAAAAATAACATGTTATCATAATAACAATTAAAAAAAAATAAAGAAAATAAACCAAAACGCTCAGCAGAAATAAAAGAAAAAGGAAACAAATGGCAATAACATTTCAATGTTTTGTTTGATATTGCTCACTCAAATGCCTTTAATATGATAACTATTGAAGAAGGTAAGCAATTTCTTTTCAAACGAAGAGAAATGAATCGTCCAGGAAAAATTGATTATATCGATAGAAGCCATACAAAAAAACTTAAAAAACATTTACAAAAAGAAGGTAAGTTGCAAAAGATGATTGAAAAGGAAAAAGAACCAATGAAGAAATTAACTGAGAAATGTGATTTACTATCTTCTTCAGCTTCTTCTGCAGGGGATGAGAGTGATGGCGATATAAGTCAAAGTCATCCTATATCTCCTCAGCCAGGGCCCTCTTTAAGCTATGGTTTTACTCCACCACAGAAAGGAGGCCAAAATAGAATTTTAGATTCGAGTTTAGCTACTACTATTGATGTCGCTAAGTTGACTAACCGAAAAGCAACTGTTGTTTTGGCTTCTACATTCAAACGTTTGGGCTGTGACGTATCACAATATAATGTTAGCTATTCTTCTCTACGTCGCCAAAGAATAAATATTTCAAAAGTGGGTAGCGACCCTTAAATATAAATATAAAAAAATAAAAAATCCTGGTATGTTTTCTAGTAGAATAGATAAAATGAAGGGGTTGAGAGTGAAGAAAATGACAAAAAAAATTTTCGGTCTTTTATGAATCACCCTAGCCCATATATATATATATAGATATATATATATATATATATATATATATATATATATGTATACATATATATATATATTTATATACATATATATATATATATATATATATATATATATATATATATATATATATATACATATATATAGTGAGATTGACGAGAATCTTTGTTTATGAAAATAATCGTATATTCACTAACATTATCCCAGGTATTCTTTTTTTATAAGTTCAGTTTCAAGCTAAGTTAACTTACAGGTTATAGAAAGAAAATTTAACTTAGGGTATTAGTTTCCATATAAGATACTGCAATTGTTAAAATGCTACATGTTAGTAAATAAACAATTTAAACATGTTAGTAAATAAGTTTAAGGTAACTAAAATAAGAAAAAATATTACTTTAGTATAACTAATAACGACATGTATACAAATATACATTTATAATCCAAATTCCTACCTAACTTGTAAAATTTGTTTTTCAGAAAATGTTATACTGCCAAAAGAAACGTCTTTTATCCAAAATTTAAATTTGTCTCAGTATCACCCACTATATTTTTAAATATTTATTGTGTGGTAGTAATTATTTGATGACGAAAAGTCTATTTTGATTATATTGCTCTCAAACGACCATAATTAAAAAACAATTAAATATTATCTTTAATGATAAGCTCGAATATTTCACAAATAATAAAGACACAATAAATAAAAATATTTAATATTTGTGTAAATTACAAAAAAGAAGTTAATAAAGAACTCATCACATATCAGAACTCAATTTCAAAAACCACTGAACCTAAAATTAGGAAAAAGAAAACCTTTTTTTGGAAGCCTACGTAAAGGCTAGAGAACTCTCACGATATTTCGAGATAACATAGTTTTCGATATATTCCCGGAAATCCGTACGTCTCCCATACTCAATTATACCATTTATCATCAAATATTTTGTTATGCTGAGTGATGAATTATGATAAATATCAAAATTCGTGATGTGCGAAAAGTCTCGTATTTTGCCATTATTTCCAAAATGTGAAACTGGCTAATTAAGCCCGAACATTACAACACGGGGTGTATTATTAGTAGTAACTAATATTATTAGTTTAGCCTCGGGCATATCTTTGTCTACCGAAAAACACCTTCATTCCAATAAGTAATTCGTATTTTTAGGGTTTCGTCCCTCAAAATAAAAAAAACGGAACCCTTATGGGATCGCTTAGTTGTCCATCCGTCCGTCTGTTTGTCAAAGCCCTTTTTCTCGGAAACGGACTGACGTCAAAATGAAATTAATATCGTATAATAAGGTCTATATCGTATAATAATATCCTATAATAATTACACTGCTCTAATCACAATTTTTTTGGTTCATTCAATGAAAAATATGGTCCATTAAATCATATTTTTATTGAGACAATAGTGTTACTCTTGATCTTCTAAATTTATAGGGTAGTTCCGGTCGACCCACAATCGTAAACATTGATATAATAGGAGGTTTTATAGCACAAGTAAAGATAAATCTAAATGATATATATATATATCTGGTCTGTCTGCAGTTGGTATTATACAATCGTCATCTGCCTTCAAAAGTGATTTCACTAATGGCCTTGAATGTATTAATAACATTTTCATTATCATATGTTCTACAAAGCCTCACGTACGGTGCGTATAACTGCACTTAAATCGTATTTAATTTTAAGTAATGTTAATAGAATTTTATATTTGAAACTGATTCTAAGCTTAACGAAAAGTATTGCCAACAACATTTATATCGTGTCTCATATGTATGATTTTAGCAAGCTGAAAAGTTGATCGAGTCACTGAATAGTTTCATCCCTTAAATATTGATGAACAACATCAGTTAATCTGTTTGGTTTATCGCAACTGAAATCTTTTCTTAGACAACCTCAGTAATATTTTATATTAAAGCTTTGGCTTCATATTCAGTCATTACAAAATGATTAATTTCAGGAATAAAGGTTTCGAGTACCGTAGTTAAAAAAGATACTGAATCTTAAGAAATGTCATTTATATTTTGTATTAAAGCCTTGGCTTCAAATTAAGTTATTATATTAGGATTAACTTGGGGAATAAAGTTTCTGAGTATCATGTTGAAGAAGGATTTATTACGTAAGTAATTTTGAGAGCCTCTTCACCAAGATACTGTATAAATATCTGTTCCATTATTGATGAAAATGCGGTTACAGCATTGAGCATCCTAAAAGTATACTTTTTATTAGCACATCACACAAAATAGATTATATTTTTACAACATATTACACCAAGATGAATTTCACAAATTGATAGCTATGAAATACTTGATTCCTCTTAAAGTAGAGAAGCCTGATAATCGGATATTTTTAAATATGAAGAGGCGTCGGCAGAGCAAAGCCACGGCATTTTGCACATATTTTTGTTGAAATCGTAATTTCAGCTACGTCGAAGAATCATAAAAAAATTAATATAACCACGAATGTGATAGCCATTTTAATTTCTTGTCAATTTTTTATATGAATCGCACTGAATATTAATTTTTATACATACAACACTTGTAATAGAAAGAAATTATAAAATGATAGTACATAAGTACATATCTATCATTGTATTTACTTACTCGATATCAAAATATACATAAATATGAATTTTTATACAACTACCCTCTGTAAATACACGTCAATTTACCAATGTTACCATTATCGGTACTGTCTATTTAGTGCAATTGGATGTAATGAATAATCCTTAAGTAGTGATAACGTGGTATTTTCTTTAAAAAGACAACGTTTTCCACGTTTTCTTTGAAAAGACCTCGTTATCACAACTTAAATTACGTTATAACTATTAAGTTTTTTAAATAATTTTAAAGATTTCCGGAACTAGATAATTTGAACAAATTTTTCTTCGCTCCCACGCAAAATTATTTTGTTTTCTTAAAATATGAAAGACAAAGATTGTGACTCCATGACTTTGTTCCAAAATAGCTTAGGAATTGAAGAATATTTTATGTAATCATTGGAGTGGCACATTGTAATTTGAGTGTGTAAAAATTATATTATTAAAAAAAAACAAAATGCTTAAAACTTGCAAAACTACGCAAGTTTGTGTTGTCGTTTCAGTTTATTTAGAAAACGGTTCAAAAAACAATCAAAGTTACAATCACAACTAGAAGCAAAAATCTACAATTTTGGAAAATTGTGTAAATAATTTCTCCCTTGAATAAAAGAAGGAAAATTAAATACTTAATTTTTTTTATTAGCTTATTTATTCAAAAGCTATAAAAACAAAAGATAGAGACTTCACAAAATGACTTATATAAAGTAAACAAATAAAACGAGGCTCTTGCAATACCTCAAATTCTCGAAGTGACGTCGAGAACACTTTCACAATAGCCTATTAAAACGGACCCGCCCAAAATAGCTGCGTACAGTTTATTCAAACGGCATATACGCCCTTTAAAATCTGACCGCCAAAGGAACCTTAAAACCTAATAAACATTAGCAAACAATAAACCCTAAACGGAATAAATCAGATTAACGACCAAACACTTTTTCGATCCCCAATTCAAGTTGAGCTGCTGTAACTTAAAAGCCATTGTGCCCAAACAATGGACACGGAGGTAAATTTTTGAAACAATCTCAATAAAGCATTATGTTAAAGACAATGCCCAAATCTCTCCAATACACGCCGATCGCCTATTATCCAATAACCGCCCATGTAAAGGGTCTACAATTGGGTTTATTCACCTTCTACGCAACTGCTTAGAGGGTACAGTGGCCGGTATTGGGACTATGCTTTTTATTTTTATTGACAGGAAACATGAAAACAAATTGCGTTACGCTTCTGTTGCTTGCGAAATTTTATATTTGAAGATGTTTGAAGGAAGTATTCAAATAAATATATAATATATATGTGTGTGTGTTGAAATATATCTTTATATACTTTAACATTCAACCAACAACGTTTTAATTTTGTTTACTTTTTTATTTATGCCATTTATTTTGTAATAATTTTAAATTAAATACATAAGGCTGACTTATTGCATTAAGACCAATATTTTGCAGTGAACTATTACTATTATGTGAAATAAATAGTGACGAGATAAGAAACGGTCATACGTTTAAATAAAAGGCATTGTGAAAAATAAAAAAATATAGGCAACATTAGGTAAATAAACACATTCTTTATGAAAATTTAACTGGCCGTATACATTAAAAAATATATAGATGATTAGCCATATAAAATTCCTTTGCAGAATGTAGTTTTTTGAGACTACTAAACCTGGCAATATTAGTAGAAAATACAATTACTTATAAAAGACATTAACATTTGAAATATGTATTTACCAAATCATAGCTAAAGTTTAGATTCATAATAAGATTACACAGAAACTGTAAATATAATTCACATAGTATTTTCGGTGTCGATGACATGCTGTTTCAGATATAAACTAAATAATATATAATGCAACAAGCACCGGCAATGAGCTATTAAAGATTCGAATTGCATTGTTAATTTGGAAAAAGCAATAAAAAAACAAATAAATAAATATCCAAGTGAAACTCTGGCCGAATTC
The DNA here is from genome assembly GCA_039881145.1 of Druceiella hillmani. Classification (NCBI taxonomy): domain Eukaryota; kingdom Metazoa; phylum Arthropoda; class Insecta; order Lepidoptera; family Hepialidae; genus Druceiella; species Druceiella hillmani. Next base: position 9,893,732 of record JAYKKI010000082.1, read on the forward strand.
ATATTCATGCACCCGGAATCTTATACCACGGCTAATCATTTAGTAGAGTTTCATTTCAGAATAATATAAGCAGTTGACACACGCTATTTTTCAAAAAATAGATTTGGCAAACGATTGTTTTCTCCAGAAATATATACTAATCCATAGACATTGTGTTTCCTGTATTATTTAAACAATTACCCATTTAAGCAAATAGGTCCAAGTAACAGTAATGGTAAAAGCCTGGGATGACGACTATTGGTATGGGGATAGTGAAAACGTTTTGCATATATTTTTCTCGTATATACAAAACTAGACAAGGTAAAGCAAGAAAAGTGTCCAACACCTGTTAAGTACGATTAGAACTCATACTACTAAACTCCGGTATACACTGACTCATGTATACAAATTTAGAAGTTTTGATATTTGAGATATTTTGTTAAATAATTTGGGGGTATTCTGGGAAACTGTATACGTTTCTTTAATATAAAGTTTCTTAAAATATAAAGTTTCTTAATGGTTATTTAACACCACCTAGTATAAAATATAACCAATTTAGGCATCATTTTGTCATCAAAATCTTCCGCATAATTTGAACTATTTCGTAATACCATTTTCTCACAAAAAAAGGACATTTGTCTTAATTCTCCCAATTGAGTGGTATACTTCACTTCGAAGGCCTAGTAAAGTTAAGTAAACCTTCTAAAGTTAAGTAATTATTAAATAAATGTACATTTGAAAGTACAAAGTAATTTTTTCAGTTGATTTAAGTCAATTTTATGGACTTTCCACGACCTTTTTAAAAACACAGCTGCATGCCAAAAATTGGTCAAGCGTTATTCCTAAATTAGTAGGGTTTATTTAGTTGTCAATTTTTCTTTTATTTTCTTTATATATACTACAATTTTTAATACTTTTCACCACTAAAAAACAGCAATTAACTGATAGAGTATGTGGACACGTAATTCTAATAAAAATTTGCCATCTTAAAACTTAATATTTCGTAAATGAATCCCTGTATCGGAAAAGTCTTTATGACATATTTTCAACGTTATTCCACACAATCGGCATGCGTATAAAAAATAATCCCTATCTTACATGTGTGAGAGGTATCATTTAAAGATTTATGTTAAAAGATTTGTTTTACAATTTTATGGACGTCATACATATGTGTAACCATGCCATAAATTTCAACTTTATTGTACTAGTAGTTTGCGCATAAAACGTCTGACGTCTCAAATAGTCATTTCGAAAATATAAGGGTTCTAGTTTGGTTATTGAACCTTAAAAACGGACTTTTATACGACCCTGTTCTCATAGAAGAAAATATTGATAGAAGAAAATACAAAATTTTGGTTCCTCAATTAGTTTGTTGAAAAATTATTCCGCGGTTTAGTTACCAGAAATTAGGGCAGCAAATAACTAGTAAAATTATGTTAATATTGAAGTTGATATCAAGAGTAGTTTCCGAGAAAATGAACTGTAGTAAATCAAAAGATAGACGGGTGAACAAAAAAGTAATATAATTATTTGTGATTTCATATGATTTTCGTATAGAATTATAAAAAGACTATATGCGAACTTTATGGCATAGTTCGCTCTTTCTTAATGCCATAATTCGTCCATAGTTATTATAGTGAATATTCGTACCGTTCTTATTTACCAGTGGAAACGAAACATTTTCCCGCGGGAATAAGTATCCCATTTCGTAAGCTAGATCATCATCTAAGGCATTTATTTGCTGTTTTGAAACGTCGATGAATTTACCATCGGTTTTGATATTTTGTAATTGACTTTTTTGAAAAAGTTATGCTTGATAATGCTTGTGAATGTATTTACTAATTAAAATTCAATTTCGTTTACATCCACTGCGTAAGAAGATGACCGTACAAGTGGGCCACGCGGCTTCTAAACTCTACACATTCCCCCCGTCCGGAAATAGGAGTTTAAGTCACTTCTCGTCCATATCATATCCACGTTCTGAGCGCCCATACCCTTAGTCGTTATGATGAAACAAACGATTTGATTTTCTTTGTATCTTCTAAATAATGAGACCAAGTAAAATAGTGTAAAGTGAAAATTTTATGTATATAAAATTTCACAGATAACGAAATGATTCCTAATTATAATATTAATGTAATTACACCAAAAAGAACAAATAAAGATCGCCTTATAATTTTCATTCATTTTTAACATTAAAAATATTACTGTGACTTAAATATTAAACAAATAATAACTTAATATTAACGTTTTTTTTAAATCATCTAAAAACTAAAATTTTTCTGGTACCTCTTTTTCACGTATATCTAACAATTTAGCTAGTGAACGCATACGTAGAAAAGTACGTAGAAAGTAGTCAAGTAGCGCTTTTTCCTCCGACTTGATTTACTAATGTCGAGATTTCGGACTGAAAACTTACTGTTATCAAAATAAAACATAGCCTATGTTCATCAGGGATAAGGCAGATTTCATTACTGAAAGAATTTTTAAAACCGGTTTAATAGTTCCAGACCGCTCTATAACATTAGTATAGATCTACTGTTAACATATATGTAAATAAATACCTCAGATTAGCTAATTTTATGTTCTTAAATTTTATACGCAGTATTAATTAAAATTATAATTAATTATAATTAACATAATGAAAATTATAAAGATACAAGAATCTTGAGAAAAACAATTCCAGTCATATTTCCTGGTAAAATTATTTCCAAATACAAACACATAAAGATCCCGAAACATGTACGTCACCCTACGTGCGAACATCAAAATAGCAGATACATTGTTTCGGACCACTGTTGTGTGCAAATCTTGTTTTCAATAAGCCTAGGAATCGAAACTATTTGGGTTGAATTTGGGATGCTTTTGTTGGAGATCGGCGTCTCCGCTCGCCACTTGCTCTAACAGCGACCTGGAAGGATACTGAGAGAATGTCTTACTGTAGCGTTTGTTTCAGCCCAATGATTGCGTGTAAAAAGGTACAGTTGAAAGTTAAAATCGGAGAGTATTTAAAGCGCAATATGGGAGAAAGTACTGAAGAAATAAAGCGTATGTTCGGTACGGATATTAGACTAAATTAATTTAAAGTTATTTAGAGACATTTACATTTTTACTGGTTTAATCATTTTTAAACAGCTTTGAAAATAACCATATAATGCCTCTTCTAAAAATAACGCCCCTTTTTTAATTATCGCTAAGTATATGAAGATAAACGTTTTTGATGGACGTTAAGCGAATCGCTTAAATAAATATATAGGTAAACTTTTGATAGACGTTAAGCGAGTAACTTAAATAAATATATAGGCAAACAAATTATCTGACTTAAATTGAACTAATGAATCGTTTTGGTGGCGTAATGTAAGGAAATTACTTTGTATAAAATTACTTTTTCTTTTTGTTTAACATTAACTTTTTTAAATTTTAATAATTTATTTGGATATAAGAAAATAATTGTGTTTCCTGCACCAATAATTCTTTTTAAATCTTGAAGTTAATTGGTTAAAATGCAGTCACCATTATATAATAATATTATTTTCGTAGGATACCGATACAAGATTTGTTTATTATTTCCTACATTTGCCTATTTTTAACGGCTTTTTTGGGAATTTTATTATAAAAAAAAATTAAGTGGGAATTATAAATCATGAGTTAATAAAATAACAGTAAATATAATAATAACCAAAAAACGCACACGAATCATTGTTTATACATTTCTATGAATACATTATGTAATCGGTTTAATAAATATTTGTAGCTACTTATTTTTCTCCTTTTAGTGTGGGAATAACCGCGAGATATTAAATCTTCTCTCAGGCACCCAGGAGCACCCAATTTGAGTGCCTTAGAATATGATAGAGAGTGATGGTTCCGTGGTGTTCAAGTGTAAATGCAAACGCGTTATAAATTTGAAATATGTTTTAAACATCTATCAGTCGCACCTTTGAAAATCACACGATTTGTTCAGTGGATACCACTCAGTGATTTACTAATAAAACCAAAATGTATGGTTGTGTTTCAAATTATATATAAAACAATCATATCTTAAAATTAATATTGAAAAAATAATTTGGACATAACGACAAAATAAAATAAAAACAATATAATAATATAGATTTTTTAGTTCCTAATATTTCATTTTGTACTAGGAAATATTTAAATAATATTTTTGAGCTAGGTTTTTATGTAGTGACGACGGTTTAGTATATGAATTTTTTCGTAAAGGGAATATATTAATTTTGGGTGATTCTAAGTCTTCACGTTCTCCTGCTGAAAGAGAAAATTCACAAACACTATCATAACTACTTTTTTACGGCTTTTCCTTAACTTTTTATATCATTATTATCCTCTTTAGTCCTGCAATTAACAAGTTCAAAATCTTTTCATCATCAACATGAAACTAAATTCTGCTAAATCCGTAAAATAAAACGAGCTGATAATTCATGAATATCAGATGTAGCGTAGCTGCCATAAATTTAAATTTCTAAGAAGTGTGCTAAATCCAAACAAAAACGTAAAAGTATAACCAATTAAACTATATAAAATAAGGAATACATAATTTCAATATTAGAAGAAATATTTACGTATTTTTCTGCATGGCTACAAAATATGGAGTATCTTGATTGCTAAAGCTCTCACAAAGACATGACATATAATACAAATTAGACTTTTTTTTCATAAATTATTACTTAAAGATGCGAGGCTGTGTTGACTTTATTTATTAATTTATTATTAATTATTAAAAATGCGCTCGAACAACATCGACGCATGTGACGGATGTCTTAAATTAAAACAAAATTTAGTGAAGAATTATGAAGCTACAAATTTGTAATGGTTGCTTATCAAAGAAATAAATATAACCGTCAAATTACTAGGAACCTCTGTTTGATTAATTAGCAACCGAATAGACCTTATCTAAATCTATATGAATATTGAAAAGTGCATGTCTGAATAAAAAAAATATTGGTTTTTGAAATAATTGTGAGGATTAAGAATAAATAATAGAATAATTGAAGTAATTTTTCGAATTTTATTTGTCTCTGTTCGCCTTGCATAAAAATTACTACCTAAATTCTGATAAAATTTTTCAAGAAAACCCACGAAACAACATAATGTAATATACAATTTTTAATTAATCATAATCAGTTTACTCAATCAGAAGATAAACGAATTAAAGATATATATATATATATATATATATATATATATATGTACATATATATATACATATATATACATATATACATATATATATATATATATATATATATATATGTACATATATATACATATATATACATATATATATATATATATATATATATATATATATATATATATATATATTACATTGGCAAAATAACTACGAAGCAAACAAATGTCTAGCTTCTCAGCGCATAGTAATTACAAAATTACGTAATATGTCTATAAATATCAATAGATGACGCTATGTGTATTATAATTCGCGTAGTTAAGCTTTCCATCTGGAAATATATTAGCAAATTGGGCGTGCTAGCAGTGAAGTAGGGAGAGATGCCGAAGGTGAACATATTTGATTATAACTTTTGGCCCATGTAAATATATCGCCATAAGCAGTAAGTTTCCTAAATGTTTGATTTTATTTAAAATAATAAATATTTTTCCATTATTGTCCTAATTAATTTTCTTATAAGCCCTGCTGATATATTGATCGTGTGATAAATAACAAGTTTCTATTTAGGAAACCCCAACACTAACATAGCTTATAACAATGAGGTCGCAAACACTGTTGGTCAAATGCCAGTGTAGTTGCAGAAACAATATACCTTAAACATTTTTGGTAGCGTGAATTTTATTTAATGTATTTAAAGCAGTAGCGGAGAAAATTTTTTTGAAAAACGTTATCTTAACTAAGTCATCCAAAAAACTAACTATGCAACCGTATTTTAAAATGTCCATTATATTTTAATATTTACTTGTCAGATGACCTAATTTTATATATCATGGTCGATTTATATTATAAAATCCAATATTTTCATTTACTTAGTAATTTTATTGCTAACAATGTTCTTACATCTTCTACTAATATCTCAATGAATTTATCATGTAAAACATAATATTGAAAATACGACATAAAATACTTACATTTTTGTGCAGATTTATTTGATTTTGATAAATATTTTGGACATATTTTTTACTGAATGCGGTCGAATAAGAGACAACAGTTAAAAAGAAACGTAAATATAAACTTACATCATACCCTTGAATATAAATTATGTAAGGATTGGTAGTTATCTCATATTGTTTGAGTTTGATAAATATTTTGAACTTATTTTTACTGAATGCGGTCAAATAAGAAACAACAATTAAAGAAAAAAACGTAAATATAAACTTACACCATACCTTTAAATATAAATTATGTAATGATTTGCAATTATGTCATATTGTTCTTAGATATCTTTTGTAATTTTTAAAATGACTAAAGAAAACATAAGAATTTAATTAAAGTTAATTAAAGTTCAGCCTCATAAAATTCATAATTTTACTTGAAGGAAAAAAAGTAATATTCATCGATATCTGATAAGCCGCATTCTCAAAAAATCGATTCATTTGTTTAACTAAACTTTTATCGATACTATAAAAAAGGCAGTGATAATTAAAAAGAATACATGCGGTACAACAAAAGTAACAATACCACAAAAAGGATAAATATGGCTTGATTATATTTTCGTTCACGGTTCACAGCTAAACATTCGTGTTCACATCATTTCATATATTTTTATGAGATAAAGGATCCGAGTACATGACACAACATTTGTCAGTACAATAATTCGACAAATGATGTGTTTATCCTTTCTAAGCTTAGGAAAGTGATATATATGTAATATACCCCGGATGAAGAAGTAAAGAAAACACTTAATAATTCTCAAATATAAGTTTAATGGCTGTTACATGGTAATTTCTCTATGTAAAAATTAATTTATGATCGCATGTTGGAAACAGAAAGTACTTGGTATTGAAGAGTAGTGAGGAAGTAATGCAAACCAGTAAACAACATAAATTTCACATTTATATAATAATATATAGTTAGAATTAAAAAAATCGGTTTTTTTCTTTCTAATGCATTACTAAGTGAGAACTGATAAATATAATGGCTGTTACCTGGTACTTTCTCTATGTAAAAATTAATTTATGATCGCATGTTGAAAACATACAGTACTTGGTATTGATGAGTATTGAGGAAGTAGTTATACAAACCTGCAAACAACATCAATCTCACATTTATAAAATCATGTGTAGCAAGAATTAAGAAAATCGGTTTTCTTCTTCCTAATGTAATACAAAATGAGAACTGTATTTCTGCGTCAGTTTATTCATAACATGAGTTTCACTAATTAGATTTTGATGTAATTTTTACTGTGGTATAGGGTATTTATTCCGAAAGGTATATATTTATATATATATATATATATATATATATATATATATGCATATATATATATATATATACACTGCTAACTAATGAGTTTATTATTAAATAAAAATTTTGTCAGAGAGGCAGATAAGCACGTCAGAATTTTATAAACAACTTCAAGATATTTATCCGATAGGCCAGAATCCAAAAGCTTAATGCTTTCATAGAAACAGTGACTGGTGGACTTGTGCTAAAGCTTTTATATAACATTACGCATATGTCCATATATGAGAAACGCACAGAGCTATAATCCACTTGTTTATTACTTTGCTAACGTTGCTGTTGATATTTAATATATAAATATAAAAATTGTGAAGTATAATATATCTCCTACATTCTTCGTAACGCGGTTCATTTAATAAGAATTGCCATAAATATGGCCGGAGTTCGGATTTGCTTTCATTAGAGTGCAGCGTAAAATTATGAGTGTTGTTAATCCGTCAAAAACGTAAAGAAAAAAGGTAACAATTTTGAAAATAAATAAATTTCCCTAAGTCTATTTTGAAGGATATTATTATCGAAACAATCAATTGATTCCTGTTATTCAAAATATGCTATTGATAGTTTTCAACAAAAGTCCTTTGCTAGACACGTAAACATGACATTCAACGAGTTCAGTACCACTTGTTGTATATCCGCTATCGTAAGTTAATAATGACAATAAATTATTCGTCGCGACACAAATATAAATATTACCACTTTCAGTATCAAATCCAGCCAGTTGATCTTTCATTGAATTGGTAGGTCGATTTTGCTAGTTATTGGAGATGTAAAGTAACGTAGTAAGCAGTGATGATCAGTTAAGAGCTTCAAATTCATTAAGGTTACTTTCACTTCTTCACTATATCAATACATGTAATTTTTATTAAATTTGCTCCACTATTTTCCCTGATATTGAGTGTAAATTTGCCGGAACAGAGAAACAGATTCAAAATACGTGTTATGGATTTTCTTCACTATTTAAGTATTTTCAAAGATTTTCATTTTTGGAGTATTTTCAAGATATAAACTTAGTATTCATTATCATGCAAATTCATTACTATTAGTGATACGGACAAATTGTTATAATTAAAAACGACAAATGTGTGCGAAGAGATTTTCTGTTTTTAGGTATTTTTTTGGTTATTATATTTGACAATATTATTACATTTGACAATATTCATAATGAATCTAAAAGTAGGAAAATAATGCACACATTCCTTAAGTTATTGTTTGGGTGTATCAATTAATTATTTTAAGGAAAAGGAAGAAGGCAGAGTTCCAATAAAACCATGTCCTTATAATAGTGAATTATATTGTTTAAAACTGTTATTTAGAAAGTTTATCAATATAATTAACTTTTTTACAATATAGAATTTATAATTTACTGAAATAAACAAATAAATTAAATTGTTATAAAGATACTAGTACATTATTAAATTCCAAAGTTCGTGTTGGCGCTAAATTTTACGTCAACCGACCTTGTGAAATTTAGCATAACCATGTTCGGAACCTAAATATACAATAGTTATGGTTCGGGAATAAAAGTGTTTTTTTTGTAATTAAATGGTCACCTTATTAGCATAAAAATACAGACCTAAGCAAGCAGGTGAGCATAAGTATTTAAAAACACATCAAGGCAGCCTATCAAACTATGTACTACAGGTTCAGGTTTCTATTTCTTTGGGTTATTTGGAGAGTTCTGGGCATCCAATGCTATTCTTCCATTTCCAATGATGACATGTAATGTTTGAGAAGAACAATATTCTTAAACTATATAATCCTTTGTTCAGTTTTCGCGCAAAGTAATGATTAAAGGTAGTTATTTAATAAAAAATATAGGTATAATGAAATATATTAAAGAAAACAGGTACAAATTGGCTTAAAGTCACTAAAATGGGACATAATTTTAGAAAATATGACTATAAAAACTAAAAAAATCAGCAATTGAAAATCATAAAGACTAAAATATGAAATACAATTTATTACCGCGACAAAAAACAAAAAAGCTATGTTCGTAAACCCGGTTGTATTATCTGTTTAATACATAAGAATTTTTTAATAGTAATTATTAATAGTATAATACATAAGAATTTTTTAATTAAAATATTCTAAGAAAGCCCAAAGTAACTTTTTAGAAATGTTTATGAAAATAATCAATGTCGATTGTTTTTTTTAACTGCCGTTATTAAACATTAACAAATGTTAACTGTTAAATAAGATTAATGTCCGCTCTTGTCAAAATGAACGTTTTTTCGACCCTGTGGAGGAGGACACAATCGCACATATAATCTGAATTTTGTTTTATTTTAATCATTCCTGAGTCAATAGAAAAAACATTGACAAATTTTTAATAAAAAAATAACCTGATTTTTCATAAAAAAATTTAGAATTAGGGTTTGTGCATTAGATATTTGTTCCAGAAGCTCATTTTTCAGGTAATGTATTTAAGACCCTCATTTATATTCTTGTATGACCTAGACTCAACACTATTTGTATTTTTGCTGATCTCCTTTTTGGTCCAAATTTTCTGTAATGTTTTCCTGCTTAACCCATTTTTTGATATTCTTACTCTTTGGCATATACATTTATTTCTACAAACTATATTTATTTAAAAAACATTTGATATATTTTTTTCGTTTCGAAAATAAATAGCACCAAATGGGTTAGTTATTTTTTATTATACTTCCCATATCTTGTGTGACGGTAGAGGACGCAAAGAAAATTTAAAATTTAAAATTTCATGAGAAAAGAAAGTGTTTTAGATTATGTAATGCTTTCATTTTTAGTGTAAAAACGTGGCTTTTACACTTAAAATGAGAGCGACTATGCATATTAGAAATGACGAATTATTCCATTAAAAAGAAAGGCGGTGTGTACCTCATACCTGAGTTACGTGTTATTCTTTTGATTTATGTGAATTAGCAAATACCCACTTATCAAATACACAGATGACAACGGATTATTTGTATCATACAGTCAAAGTGAGGTGAAAAATATATAAAAAGAAATTATTTATAATTCTGTAATATAAATATTTCCTAATTTTCTCTTAAATATATTTTAAATAAATTTATACCTGAATTATCTATTAGGATTCTGCACCTGATTGTTTATTCTCTAAATTCAATGTGTGGAAATCAAATTTATTTTATTTTCTTTTTATTTTTTACTGGTCTTATGAATATTAACATTTCTTGGCAACAATGGGAATAATCGAAATATTTAAACCCTTACCTGTTTAAAATGGGTTCAGCTATTTAAAAGTAGAGGAGTACAAACGAATTAACTAAGAACTGATCATCATACTTAACCCAATAATTTGCCTACTCAGGTAAAAAGTACAGCTTGGTCACTTGAAGTTTGAGCGGGTACAAATTAAATACAAATAACTCATTTTCGCATACAAATGTACGCCGCAGCGGTAGCTCGCTCAATTTACCGACGCGAGCGCGTCAATTCCAATTTCGATATTCTAAATTACAATACCGAGTACGGAACGGTTAACATTTATTGTTCACGAAGCGTACAGAAAGTTAAAGGCGGAGAGGTGTATTGAAAGCAAAATCTAGTGGAAATTGAAAATTTAGTGACGGAAAATTCATAAAGAAACGTTTGAATTATTTTCCTGTTGAGTTTGTTTGAACTTTAATGCTTCATTTCAATTTTCATCTTGATTGTTTCTAACGGTTATTTGTTTTCCAATGACAGAGGATTTACACAAATGAATGATTAGATGATTAGCCAGTTAATGTAATAACGAAATATAATGTTTTTTTCATTTGATCCCGTATTTCTTTAATTGGTATTATGCCAAAATATAACTTATTTCTTTATTTGATATGAAATTCAATAAATTTAATACTAGCTTGAAGTTACGTAGTTAGTTTGATCTTTTCAGTGTTTCGTAGTTCAAGAAGATATTTTGTAACTTCTTTAAATTCGTCCAGCCGCCCATCTGTGCATCCGTTTATCCAAACGCCATAGGTTAAATTTTTTCATAGTTATTTACATAATATCTGAAGAAATATGTTTCATATGAAAATCTTATTCGATATAAAAGAAAGTTATGATTATTTTCTTGTATTTCTTCATGTATACATAGCTTGGTCAATATATTCATCTGACTCATCTCATCAAGTGAGCTATAATTGGAAAGATGTTAAAATTTATGTTTTAATTACTACTTTCCTTTTTAAGTATTATTAGCGAAATATGAAGTTTCCAAGTAACTTGTAAAATACATGCAGTCTATACCTGATCCCCAATGTTCAATATATATATATATAAATATATATATATATATATACATAAATGTATATATATATATATATATAAATATATATATATATATATATACATAAATGTATATATATATGTATTTTACACGTGAAGTACGTGTATAATTGAGCCGTCATATTCTATATTTCTGCTAAATTTAAATTTTAATCATAAATAGAAGATCGCCTGTGACAGACTGAAGGACAAACACCGAAATTATTCCATTAGTGTTCCGTTTTGGAAATTTTTCTACGAAACACTGAAAACGAAGAACAAAATACGTTCATTTTGCGTATGAATATGAATAAAGAAATATTTCATTTATCGATATTTTTCTCCTAGACTGTTGGAGAATCGCATTAAAATAACGCCATTGGATGTACTCATTTAAACGAGAGGGAACAAAACGCAATATAAAGTGTAGAGTGACACATGAGTATAAACTATAAAGTTTACTACTGCATGTTGATTTGAAATAAATATGCAATAAACTGAGAGTTTTGGTTGTCATGATTGTACAATAAATAAAACATGCAGCGTCTTTCTTAAATCACTCTCCTTCTAATATTCTTTAATAGATTTGAAAAAGTAGCCATTTCATTAGAAAATAAAATAAAATTTATTTTAATTGATTTGTTGATTTCAAGAGTTATAGATAACAATGGAATTTTACTTTATGCGTATTCTGGCATGAACTTAATAAATTTAATTCATCAAATATTTATCCTTCCATAAAGAGGAGAAAATTAATTTATAGGTAATAAAATATTTGATATAATTATAAGCATAACACGCTTTATATCTGCAGCATAACACGCTTTATATCTGTTTTGTTTCTTCCATATATTTTTATACATTTATTTTTAAAATATTTTTCATAAACTTATATATTTAAAATATCAATTGTGAACATTAGAAACTGTTATCTATCAATTAACAAATGATACTTATCGGTTATTTTATCAGAGTCTTGAGAGTTAAAAAACTATTTTCCGTGCGTAACAGGTTTACAGAAAGTAAAAAAATGTAACAAATGTAAAACACATTACCAAACCAGACTTCGAGAATCAAACTATTCTTATTTATTTTGTGTAATTGTGTAATTCCGGTGATCACTTTTGGGATACACAATCATATCACCAGAGATCAGAATACTAATGGTAATAAATTAAATAAGACCTTAAAAATTTGTCGATATTTTTATATTTACGATTAATTTTTATTAAAAAGGTACTAAATCATTCCAATAGAATTAAAGTTAAAAAATTCATAATGTATTGATATATTAGAGACTCGTTAAAATTTAAAGATATTTCATTAGAATATTCAACCTTTTTTAACATAACGTAAAATATTAACAAAAACGTTATGTAAAGTTTAATTTTCTAGCTTTCATGCTTCAACTATTTTCCCAATCTAAATAAATTTTGTGTATACATACCTTCTATCGTGGAGGTAAATGAAGGTTATTTCTTATCACGAAATGTAATTTTTTTAGTAATAAAAAATCATCCCCTCTAAGATACGAAAATGAACCGAATTATGTGTGCATATTTACGTTATAAAAATGACGAGCGAAGCCCCTATTCAACCCTGTTTTAATATTTAAGAAGTTTTAATAAATTTTGGATTAGGATATAAAAACCTTCATTTACAGGTTTCCCAAAAGATATATGGTTATCTTTGCAAGAGCGTGGCAGGCAATTTTAAAATCTTTATAAAGTCACATAAAATGAAGGATAACCAACTCCTCTGTATATTTAGGCGCCTTCACTTATTATGGTTTCTTTTTACTTCGTTATTAAACAACGTAAAATTTTAAGAAATAATTTTATATAGTGATATTTTTTAATATTTAAAATTAATTCCGTAAAATGTGTAGAAGTTATTCAATTGATTAATTAATTATTTTATGGATAAGAATTCCAGAAAAGACCAAGAAATTAAACAATAAAAACGATTGCTGCCTTTCCATCCTACCTTGTTGAAACTCTTTCATAAAGTGTATTATTCAGCTGTCGACTGATAGCCATAGTTATATATTTAATTGAAAAAGTAACTTCATATCTAATAGTTTAGTCATTTTAAAACAAAAATTAATTACTTCCCTCCCCACCAAACTCGTCGTTTGGGCAATGGAAGGCTTGATGTGCAAAAAAAGGTTTAATTTTTTTCCCAGAACAATTATCTTTAAGTACCTTCCTAAAAAAGATTATAGTCGAAGCATTTCGCCACGTTCATTAGCTTGTTTATAAGGACCGCGAAATATTTTATGTACTTGCGTCCCTGAGCGACCTCATCACAAAGGGTAATTAAATTTGCGTAATTAAATTATCCACACTTAATTTTTTTGTTTTTGTTGTAGTAATAATTTTATTTGTTTTTATTAGTTTTAAGGACATTTACAATTAATGGGTGATCGACGAATTTATAAAATGTAGACAAATGTAAGAACGGTAATTCCTTGTTAGACCTTATTTGATTGAAAACGCGACGGGGCTGTAGATAGTGAGGTTTTTTTAAATAATTCGGCTTAAAGTGGGGTAGACGTAGTGGACTAAACTGTTTTCATTTATTCTCTCCCATATACATTAATGATGAAGTCGGAGAAGAGGACCTCTAAGCTATAAATATGCACAATAATAAACAATGTCATCAACAAAAAATAAACAAATCAAACAATGTAATAAACAAATCCCAACAATATAATAGTGCATAAAATTTGCTTCAAACTCCCATAATGTAATTTTTTTCAATATTTCATAGTAGCCTGGAGACATAAATATATATATATATATATATATATATATATATATATGCATGTATGTAAATATACATATAAAAGAAAATATATACCCTTTCGTATAAAATTCGTCTGCAGTGGATGGTTGTGTTCGAAAGGGTCTAACAGGATAAAATTGTTACAGCCGCCTCAAAGATAAATTTTTAAATTAACTTGCGTTATGATATTGGTAACTAATAAGATTACCGTTTAGTTTTTTGAGCATCTCACCTTCACGCATCCTTAAGATAATTAACCATATGTAGGTGCACCAGAAGGGATAATTTTGAAACCATTTTATTCAAAAACAAGTCCAGCTTGTATAATGAAACAATAATTGTTTTCTTTTATCTATATCTATATATATATAAAAATGAAACCCGTTTTCCTTGGTCACGGCATCACGCGTGAATGGCTGGACCGATTTCACTAATTCTTTTTTTGTTGTATTTGTTATTATTAGGAGAAGGTTCTTACGGAAAAAAATATTAAGAAAATCTCTCAGAAATATTGAAAAATGTACATTTAATTTTGCATATTTTAAAAAACGCGAGTAACAAATGTCAATGTCATTCACAGCCATAGATTATATTGATGAAAGAGCATCGTTTGTTTTGCTGTCATCGTTTGTTTGGCCGTCAACGTTTGTTTTGATTGTTGTTTGCTAATTTTTTATTCTGGCTGCCATCTTGAATACACGTTTTTGAGGACAGCCAGAAGAATTATCCACTTTAAAGTTATCTCTACTTGATATTGGCGTATCGCCATTCGTTTATAATTGTTAAATTATATTACCTGATATTGGCATAGAATCCTAATGGGAAAGCCATTGAATAAAAAGAAGTGAAGTGAAGTGTTTGTTAATCACGGTAAGTTCACAGCTTCATATTGATTTTTAGTAACTTTTGCTGATTACACAATAATACAATTTGGTATACATGGTTATACAGAAAATGTATGAGAGGTTTTCATTTTCAGTTGGATTTTCGTTTTTAACAATGCCACCAACCAGACGTACAAGCTTAGGCCGCAGAACTCGAAATACGGCAAGTCAAAGAAATATAAGAGCAAATCAAACTGATGAGCAACTATTACAATATCCTATCTTATTTTGGCAAGGTGAAGACGGCTATCATTTTTCAATGAAGATGATAAGTCCAGTTACAGGTAAATTATTAACAATATGTTTACTACATTAAAATATATGTTTACTAACATAAAATTTATATTATTATCATAACACAAAAAATTGTTTACAGGTGCTGACACGAACAAAAAAATTAGTTCAATGAATTATTATTCATACAGACTGATGGTTCGGGAAAATGAGGACAATCACATCTTAAAAGTCGGCGTCTATTTCACCAGTATGCTGTGGATATGTATGTGAAAGTTGAAACTGAACGATTGACATTTATCAGGTTGAACCAGGCAAAACTCCGTTCCGAGGAATACATTCATCTTCGGGATGCCATTAATGCTGATGGAAATGCACAGAATGTTGGCAGAACAACTATTCTCCCAGCAACATACGTTGGAAGTCCGCGTCATATGCATGAATATGCTCAAGATGCTATGTGCTATGTAAGACATTATGGCACACCAGATTTGTTTATCACATTCACATGCAACCCAAAGTGAACAGAAATTCAACAAGAATTATTTACTAGCCAATCACCCATTGATCGCCACGATATCACTGCAAGGGTGTTCAAAATGAAATTAAAATCACTCATGGATTTTATTGTTAAGCATCGCGTGTTCGGCGAGACGCGCTGTTGGATGTACTCAGTTGAGTGGCAAAAACGCGGATTACCACATGCACATATCCTCATTTGGTTGGTTGAGAGGATAAGACCAAATGATATTGATCATGTGATATCAGCAGAAATTCCCGATTATAATGAAGACCCACTGTTACATGAGGTTATTACAAAAAATATGATACATGGTCCATGTGGAATATTAAATCCCATTTCTCCGTGTATGGTTGAAGGAAAATGTTCAAAACGCTACCCAAGACAATTAGTAGCAGAAACTATTACTGGAAATGATGGATATCCACTTTATCGCCGCCGATCCATTGATCACAATGGAAAGTCAACAATAGTCAAAGTAAATCGACAGGACATTGAAGTTGATAATCGTTGGGTTGTTCCGTTTTCGCCATTACTCTTCAAGGCATATAAAGCACACATAAACGTCGAATTTTGCCATTCCGTAAAATCCATAAAATACATTTGCAAGTATGTGAACAAAGGTAGTGATATGGCTGTCTTCGGAGTTGCTGCCGAAAATTCAAATGATGAAGTCACTCAATATCAAAAGGGCCGCTATGTTAGTAGTAACGAAGGCATGTGGCGTATATTTTCGTTTCCTATACATGAACGACACCCTACTGTTTTTCACTTGGCCGTACATTTGGAAAATGGTCAACGGGTGTATTTTACAGATGCAAACGTATTACAACGAGTTGACAGGCCACCATCGACAACATTAACCAGCTTCTTTGAAACGTGCCAGAATGATGATTTTGCCAGAACGCTACTTTATTCAGAAATGCCAAGATATTATACCTGGAATCAATCATCAAAAAAATTCCAACGACGAAAACGAGGACAACCAGTTACAGGTTATCCACAAGTATTTTCCACCGATGCACTAGGCCGTCTTTATGCAGTCCATCCCAGTCAAGACGAATGTTTCTATTTGCGTTTACTGTTAGTCAATGTTCGTGGTCCAACATCATTCCAACATCTGCGAACAGTTAATGGTGTATTGTGTGGCACATACAGAGAAGCCTGTCAACATTTGGGATTGTTAGAGAATGACATTCATTGGGACCACACTCTCGAAGATGCTGTGATTTATTCAAATCCTAAACAAATACGAACATTATTTTCTATAATTTTGTCTACATGCTTCCCATCAACACCGATTGATTTATGGCATAAATACAAAGATCATATGGCGGAAGATATATTGCATCAGATGCGTCTTAGAACATCGAATGCAGATTTACAAATGAACGAAGAAATTCACAATGAAGCTTTAATTTTAATTGAGGACATGTGCTTGATGCTTACCAACAAAGTATTAATACAAATAGGAATGATAGCACCCAATCGCCCAATGCACAACTCATTTGATCAAGAATTGAGACGCGAAGCCCAATACGATTCCGAAACATTAAGAGAAATGGTTGATAGAACAGTACCCCTTTTGAATCAACAACAAAAATATGCCTACGATACGCTCATGAAAGTAGTGAACGATGGAACTGGCGGATTTTATTTTTTAGATGCTCCTGGTGGAACTGGGAAAACGTTTTTGTTATCATTGATTTTGGCCACGATTCGATCGCAAAATGGAATTGCACTAGCCCTAGCTTCATCAGGTATTGCAGCTACGTTGTTGGAAGGCGGTCGAACAGCTCATTCAGCTCTCAAGTTGCCGTTGAACCTTCAAATAAATGAAACTCCAACTTGCAACCTTTCGAGGAATTCTGCCATGGCCAAAGTGCTGCAGCAAACCAGATTGATCATTTGGGATGAATGCACGATGGCACACAACAAATCTTTAGAGGCATTAGATCGCTCAATGCAAGGTTTACGAAATAACAGAAACCGGTTTGGTGGTGCAATGATACTATTGGCAGGTGATTTTCGACAAATATTGCCAGTTGTTCCACGCTCAACGCCAGCTGATGAACTAAATGCATGTTTGAAGTCGTCCATTTTATGGAAATACATTAAAATACTTAAATTGAGTATAAACATGAGAGTCGAATTGCAGGAAGACCAGTCTGGAGAAGTGTTTTCCAAACAACTGCTCGATATTGGTAATGGTAATATTGCTGTTGATACATCATCGGGATACATTACATTCCCTACCAATTTTTGTAACTTTTGTGAATCAAAGACCGAACTCATGGAGATGGTTTTCCCAAACATAGCTCAAAATTACGTAAATCACGATTGGTTAAGCGAACGTGTTATATTGGCCGCAAAAAATGTTGATGTGAACGAAATGAATTTTCAGATTCAAGAGAAAATAGCTGGCGAATTGAAGAATTACAAATCAGTTGATTCCGTTACTAATGATGATGATGTTGTCAATTATCCAACATAATTTTTAAATTCGCTGGAATTACCCGGCTTACCACCTCATAATCTGCAAGTAAAAATCGGATCAGTAATTATTATGTTACGGAACGTAAACCAGCCACGTCTGTGTAATGGCACCCGGCTTGCGGTGAAGAAATTATTGAACAATGTCATCGAAGCAACAATTATAAAAGGGAAGTACAAAGGCGAAGATGTTTTAATCCCACGCATCCCTATGATACCGAACGACATGCCATTCAGCTTTAAGCGTTTACAGTTTCCAGTGCGGCTTGCATTTGCAATGTCAATAAATAAATCGCAAGGGCAGTCGCTAAGTGTATGTGGCATCAACCTAGAAAATCCATGTTTTTCACATGGCCAATTATATGTCGCCTGTTCCCGTGTCGGAAAACCAACAACATTATTTATTTACGCGCCAGAACATAAAACTAAAAATATAGTTTATCAAAAAGCATTAGAGTAGAGAGAAGCAGCGAAGAGTACAGAGACTATTAGTTGCTTTCTAGAGCGCGCGTGGCATTGAGCTTAGTGTTTAAATAAAAATGCAAAGTTGTTCAATTGCGATTTGTAAAAATATTAGTGAAATTATTGAATCCTAAGAAATAAACACTATTATGAAAATATATATTTTGTTTTTTATTTAATTAAAAATTAGTAAAGTCATTTTCAGGTATAGCGAGACCAGGGAATTATGGATTCATTTTTATATGGAGGATTCAGTTCAAATTGAATAGGTACTCATACCTAAGATAGGTCAGCTATACAAAATAAAGTAGTGCATCATTGCAACGCTAAGGCGGTACGAAGTTCGCCGGGTCAGCTAGTAAAAATATATATTTACAAAAAGAATATAAATATTTACATGATGGTTTTCCAGCTAGTATGTTGCTCTATAATATATAATATATTGTTCTATAAATACATTGTATGTTTTATAGTGAATTTAACGTACCTTTAATGTCAAAAGAGTTTTCAGTAAATCGCTCTTATTTTTTTATACATCGAACAAAGTGCTCTCACGGAAAAGTATATAATGTGGGTTGTTATGCCTACTGAGGAAAAACTAGGCAATATTCCTAACTTTTTGTTTAAATGTAATAAAAGGGTAATAACTTAAAAATAATGCAAAATCTTTAATTGATAATTTCAAAAATAATATGGCACTTGTTAAACTTAATAAAAAGTTAAGTTTATTTATATATCTCAATTTTTTTTACCTCAGATGGGGCGTTTCGTTAAATGGCGGTTCGGTAATATGCTCATTCATATTACAAAACGCCCGAATGCAAAAATCACTTCTGTATGTAAAATCAATCACTCACTTCTCACTTAGGACTGTACATGGTGCAGAATTTGTGTATCCAAGCCATGCAAAACGAGCATTAGAATCAAATCCTGAGATAATTTTGTGACATAATAGTCTTCCGTTTATTCTCTACATTTTGTTTGTGTCGGCTTCAAAATAATCTTCTTCAGAAATATCAGTCACATCATAATAATAACTGCTGTTCAAGGACGATGAATCAGATACTGTTTTTTCTTTTTGTTCTTCGCCATACCCTTGTTTCTTCTTCCTTTTAAATCACCTGCTTTTTTTTATTTGGATACCAAAATGCGGGCTTATTTTTTTTCTACTTTCGTCTTCTTCTGCTTTATTCGCATGTATTTCAGTCGGTGATGAATTACACATTTTATCTTGTTTTCATCTTTGATACGACCTCTGCTTGTCTTTCTTATAACCTTATTTTCTCTCTCTGCACATTTAGGCTGCCAAAGGTTTTCAACTTCATGATGAGGATGAATTAAATACTTTTTTCTTCTTTTTATCTCCTAGAAAACCTCTGCTCGGTTTTTCTTTTGTATCATGTACACTTATTTTTTCAAGTTCTTAGATATCTTCTTAGATTTCTCAGCTTTCTCCTTTGATTTCCTTTTGTTGGACATTAGTTATCGTTTCTTTATATTTTCAAGAGAAGTCAAAATAACATCCGTTTGTTTCGTTTTTGATAACAGTACAGAAATCTTAGATATCCGATTGATGGTAGTTAACACCTTGGTGGGTATCTCTTTGGGCTTAGTTGACACCTTGCTGCGTGTTTCTTGGGGCTCATTTGACACCCTTGTAGGTGTTTCTTGGAGCTAAATTGGCCTATTCGATATGGTTATATTTATTATTTGTGGTCCAAGCTTATAACATTGATCTGAATATTTTGAGGTGTTCTTGGAAGAGTGGATATTTGATCAACAATTGCCTGAGGTAAGATGTCTAACTTTGGTGGAAAATGTATAAGAGCCATTATAACAGTGATTGTTGCAGTGTGTGATTTGATTTCATTTAAACTTGAAAGTTCTGGCTCATGTAATTTTTTATCTTCAACAAGGACGAGGTGGCGAATGAATAATTACTGAAATATTTTAAATGAATGGCCTAGAGAGACTTGCTTCTGACAAACTCCCCTCAGTTCAGATTCCATATCTATAGTGGTTACCACAATGGCTTTTTTAACCGAATTTTGTCGTAAAGATTTTAAATCAGATGCAATAAAAATACATGTTGGCGAGTGAGTAATTTCTGTGACGCCATTCTCAAACTCTGTATCGCTGGTTTTCTGTGGTGACCCTATCATGTTCGGTATTGGTTGTTGTACAACAGCTTTGATAGTACCTGCCATATTACGATAATCTTGCAATAGAGATAAAGAGGGGATCTTTGAAGTTTGATCTTCTTCATTTTCTACTAAGTTTTATAACGGAATTATATTTAGAATGGCGTCTAATTGTACGGATAAATGCCACATGATCTGAAACACCATCTTTATCCCATGCCTTTCCGATGAAACAGCAGCTTTGTCCCATGCCCTTCCGATCAATTTTGACACGTCGTGGCCTGTTAGTTTTTATCCTTATTATTTACCATACATAATTTGGCTTTCCGTGCAAAATAAACTTTTAATGGTCTAAAAAAGCCGTATCAAGTAGCTGAAGGGTTATATGGCAAGGTAGACACAGTAAGATGACATCTTTGTTTTTGGCTTCTTCCCGCAGATTTATGTTGTTACTAAGAGAATTGTATTCGTCTAATATCAACAGCGTTTTTTTAGAGCTTTAGTGGCGCAAAAAAATTTCTGTAAACCACTTCATAAAAATATTGTTATTAATGTAAGACAATTTTTCGTTCCTAAAATTTGTGATCCGGACGGAAAACATTCATGAAATTGGAATTTGCTATACGTTCCTTTGTATGTCTGGGGGTACCTACGGTATAAAAGCAAGTAATTAGGGTTACATGTTCGCCTTTTGCACTATATGTGCGCGTTTACATATTTTTAGCTCCCTTTGTGACTACTTTTCTGAGCTTATTATTTACTTGGATACTCCACTCATCCGTATTGAAGATATCCTCAATAAAAACTGCGAAGTCATTTTCTTCGTAGAACTTGGCAAGCAATTCAAAGAAGTCTTGAACATCCGTTCGATTGACTCCGTATGCTCGTAAAAGTGATAGTCGAAAGAAAAACCGAACTATAATAAAATAACTCACGAGGCTCTCCGTTAAAGCCTTCAAAATCAGCTTGACGGAGAATCTTCAAATTTGGTACAGTAATAAAACATACTAACTTGCCAATGTCTCAGTAGTTAACACTCAAAAATATTTTTACGGAAATTTGAAGATAGACAAATGAAATACTCTTTTTTTAATTCAAAATATATTGCACTCAATCCCTTTTATTAAAAAAATTGGTTTTCAGAAGCTCACTCAAAATTTTCAGTAAATATATGCTTTTATATAAGTGTGAACAAATCTTCATCATAAATTTTAAGTGTGTTTAATGGAGCAACGAGATAAGAAGAACTTATCAAACTTCACATTATGTTTCAAAGATGTTGTTTGAAGATTTGTTCTGGTCGACATGTGTGGAGCTCGATACTATACGCATATTTTATCTGCATATTCCAATGCCATAAAATCACTTTCACCCTCTATATTATCCACAATATGATTCGACTGAGAACTTTCGGACGAGGTGGAAGCAGTTTGTTTATAGGTTCTAAAGCGATATTTGTTATACATAACGTGACTAAGTGTGATATTTTTTATAATCCTAAAAACTTCTACTCTGTTCTTTAGACTCATATTCAATTCTGATATTTTATTTCAATTAATTTTCTTTTCGCAAAAAATAATATATATTTTTTATCTATCACATATATTTTAAATGTAAATAATGAGTAATGTAACTCATATTGTTTTTTCAGAAAATAGACAAAATATTCATTAAATAATAGATACACGGTTTTTGATATTTGGTAATTAAGCAAAAGAGTAATGACGACCACATGGCAAACCACAATACCAATTTAATAAACGAATTGACAACCCACGCCAATACCAATTTATAAAAATAATTAGCAACACACGACAATACCAATTCCACTAACCAATTAAAAACTTACGACAACATCAATTTAACAAACAGTTCTCACACTGGCAAAATATGATATTCAACAAGCCTAGGAACCAAATAATACAAGCATGAACACTTGCAATAATTATATATCTGAAAATAATTATACAACTATTACATAAGAAATATTATACGCAAGTAATAGCCTTACTAGTATGTTTAAAGTAAATATTACCAGTAAACCTGAGCATTTACTATATTAAATTATATTACAAATACATGACTTTTTATTTATACATTTATAAGCAAATACTTATGAAAGAGGAATTTGAAATAGTATGGCAACCGGTTATAGCAAGACAGGTAATAACTCACATTATATATTTTTCTGTGATTGTACTTCTTCGTGAACTATAAAGATAAGAATAATTTTTTTAAATCTTTTTATTAAATAATTTCAATATTTCCTAGTCCACAGTTTTTTTATTAGTCCAACTATAATATTTTTTTCGTAATATTATTTTAGAAAATACTCGCTCTGGCGTATATATGGTCAACTAACTATGCCGACGCCACTCTGTTGGCATGGTGTTCGGTATAAGAATGGTTACTAAACATTTTTGCTTTCTTCTCTTTGAACCTTACGAGCAGGATGTTTACTAAAAATGCTAATAGATGGTTTTAGCAGTACCATATCATAAGATACCAATGAGCGTAAAGTTTACTAAAAACGCTAGTGGATGGCGTCAGCAGTGCCGATATTCTAAGTATTCAT
This sequence comes from Druceiella hillmani, assembly GCA_039881145.1. NCBI lineage: Eukaryota > Metazoa > Arthropoda > Insecta > Lepidoptera > Hepialidae > Druceiella > Druceiella hillmani. The sequence continues at coordinate 9,917,511 of JAYKKI010000082.1, forward strand.
TAAATTAAAGTATTTTCTACATACCTCATATCCAAAAAATAATAATTTATATGTCGCTCATTGGTATAAATTATTACCATACCAAATTTAATCAAAATTCGTGCGATATATTTTGCGTGAACAACAAATTATCACACGGACAAAACAGAAAGACTAAATTCTAAAAAACAGACTTTTTTACTTCTGCCATCATTCTATAAGCAAAATCAATCACCCTTAAAATATTTTCCATGAACTGAATTCATTTTTACAATTTTAATATATGTATAGGTTATCTCAAGGATGTTTGAAGGTCAAAAACTGAAAATGTGTAAATGCGCTCCCCAATGTCATAACACAAGTTATTTCCAAATTATCTCTCTGGTGCCACTAGCCCTACCTTTTCTTGTTATATCATGTAATTAAAATATTGGTTTGCTAAAACTCATAATTAATTTTTTTTATTTAATTTTAGATTTTTTCTTTTTATTTTCAAAAGAAAAATAAAATTTTTAAACATTTAGTACATCAAATTTATTATGTTTCCTATTATTTAATTATTACTCGATAATAATAAATAAAGATATAACTTCAAAAAATTAGTTTTAGCTTCATTCAAGTTAACTTTTGTTACAGTATATTGTTAAAATATTACTTAACATTATCTCACATGTAATTTTACAAGTTGTTGATCTTTAGGGTTCTTAGCGAACCCACACGACGATTTGCATTATGTGCGCCTCCGTCCCATTGTTAATGTTATTTATTTATTTGCATAATATTAGGATCATTAGTCACTGACTTTCCAGGGTCTCGGATAGTTTCGTATATCGCAATAGTGTCAATTTTTTAATAAACTTCCTGCAACTATTAAAGTTTTGAAAAGTATTCGTTTCCAGAACCGAATGAATAATGTGCTTAGAGAATAAGCTTATTATTTAATAAACGAAGCATTTGTTGATAAAGGAAATATCTTACAATTACCAATATTATTAATTTCCTTATTGTCGTTGATATTTTGCTGTTTTTGCAAATTTGGTGTCTTTGAACCATTATTATATTAAAATACCATACTTTTATTACTAGAAATTTAATATTTTAGATGTCATTATTATTATTATCGAATATATTTGGCGGTAATTTCGTAGAAATTTAATATTCACAATTAAATAAAACTACGTGATGTAGTATTTTTTCTATTTTCTTTAAGTTCTTTACCACGACCTAGGTTCTTTACCACGACTATCTTTGCTAATAGCCCACCTGAACATGTTGTAATACGACGAAACCTAGTCTGTGGTAAAGAACTTAAAGAAACTATAAATAATACTACATCACTTTGTCTCATTTAATTGTGATTATTATTATCGTTATTTTGTTCGGTTTGACTGGAACATTGACTAGTTAATATGGCACATGACTGGTTAATATGTTATATCTTATATGTTATAATACCTTTGTGGATATTTTACATCATAATTTATACTCACTTTTTATTGCTGCTTATTTTTTTTATTAATTGAATTATTAGTTGAATCTAATCTTTTTTCGAATTCAAGTGAATTGTTCTATACTCTTATGTCGGTAATTTAATTAATTATTTATGGTGTAATGAACAATTCATAATATTTGTTTTTTTTTCATCTAGAATATATTTTTGAATTTATTATGTGATAATATGTGGATTTATATATAAATATTGAATAACGCTATGACTCTATGTCTAAAAATAAATTTTATATTTCTTTACAATACCCAAGATGTTTCTGTACTTACTCTTGCAATAAAATATGTTCAAATAAATCAAATAAAAAGCAAAGCCATAGGAATTTGAGACTGTTTACTCATGCTGTGAAAGGTACAGGAAAATTATTTTGTTCATTTTGACTATGGTCTTTACGAAATTATATGCAAGTCATCCTATGTCTCAATTTAAATATTTCTGAATTAAATCGTAAAAATTTACACATTCAAAACTTAATTATTTTGACCACAATTTAATCCATTTGAATTTATATATAAAATTATTGAAGTTCATAAATAAGTAAATTGAATATCTGCTTATAAATTTGCATCATTTAAATCGTTAATTGGTTTTAATTCACACGATAAGAATTCAATTTTAACGTAAAATAAATAAAAATGTAGTAATAAAAAAGAACAAAACTTCTTTGAAACGATCTAATTACTGACACAAGTGAATTATAATGAACAAAAAATACAAAATATAAACAGAAAAAAACAATTAAAAACGGGTTTGGAACAGATTGGAGAATAAAAAAAATATCATCACTCCTTATATTTAAATGTTCCACTATTGTTTGAATCGTAATGCTATCCTAGTAATTTTGTCGTTTAATATACGTTTACTCGCAATCACAACAAGAGAAAAGTGTGAATTAACTGATTATTCTGTTTTTAATTTTCATTTAACTTCCTTAATTTTTCTCTACATTAGTCATATTTATGTCATATATAAAGTATATTACGTATTTTCTAAAGTACGTATTTAATAAAGTATTTTCTAAGTATTTTCTAAAGTTTATATTACGTATTATCTAAAGTATTTTATTGTTCCTTATTTTTGGAAAAACTCGCTTTGCTGACTTCAAAATTAACCGACATGCAAATATGAATTTAAAAAATATTAAACTCTCCCTAAATATAGTGAATGTATAAATGAACCACATTTATCGTGTAATTATATTTTATTTATACAATTAAAAAATATTCCGTTATTTCAATCCGCTTATTCTTAATATGTTATTTATCAAAATAGCTAAAACTATATTGGATGTGTCAAGGTTTTATGGCTTTATAAGCCGCTTGATAATTGTCGCAGGTACTTCGAAGTAGCTCAAACAAAAAATATAATCCGTCATGGTTTGAAACATCAAACGAAACATAATTCACAAGAGAAATGGAAACTTGTTCTTGATATAATCATTCTGAAAATTCTCCTTACAAATGTATTTCCCTAATTATTTTTAATGGTCACTTTTGAATACTGATATTCATTTGTAAACCTTGAATGTTTCAGGTAAAATAAATTCAAAGCACTGGGCAGCTAAAGCCTGAGGTTGAGCCTTTTTTCATCTCATATTTATTTCATTAATTGCGATAAAGAAACGTGTAATCAGAAATTAACATTGTAATGAGAGCGTTCGGACCGTACGGACGTGCATAATTACGACGTGGCTTTAATGATCCACACAAGATGGGTAACGAAATATTAACAAAAGCCGAATGGTCATTAAGGTTTTCAAGGTTCTGTATTAACGGTGCGTGAATTATATGCTAATTACTGACCGCAGGGAATTAATACTCCTTTTAAAAATTTAAAAGACCATGTTCCAATTAAATGTTCGTTCATTTAGACTAACTAAATATAAAGGGCAAATGCCACATTAGGTTAGTTTTCTATTTTTCTTTAATACGCACTATGTACTAAATCTCTACAAATTATAAATACATTAGGAATATTATTTTTAAGAATGCCAAATTTTCAAGAAGTAACTTTTATAATTTAATTTTAATTAAAGTATTATTAGTACGCTTAACGGGAATATTTTTAATATAATTTTTTTATATAGTAACACAAATTATTCATAGTTCTTTCTCATATTATTAAGATTTTTTTACTTTAATGTGTTATAAGGGTTCTTGGAAACTATTTACATATCTCTTACTTTTATATAGCTTTTAGGAAAGCCTTACTAAACTTTTAAAAAAATGAATTTTAATGTGATTTGGAGATTAAGGAATAATCTCGTATTCTAGGCTCCGGAAGGTGATAGTACTACACAAGCTCCTGAAAACAGCAGGTGCTCCAATCCTCACAGAATAGTAGGGATTATCCAATGCCATCGATGGAGTAGTGTTTAGTCGCGATGTGAAAGTGTATTTGAAATATTTTTTAAAATTTAAACCATGCATTTCTCAAAAACTACCCAAACTATTTCATTTTTAATCCAGGTCTATCACTTGTCCTTGAGATTTATTAGAAACCATCTCACATTTTGCGAGTTGTTACGCAGAAGACTGAAAAATATAATCAACCGCTGTGTCTAGCCTTTGTTAACTACGAGAAAACCTAATCTGTGGAAATTTGGGATAGCTTGTAATTCCTCCAGCGATGCCAAGTCCATTGGCAATTTATCATAGTGTTGAAATATCTAAATAATACCTTTACGATGATCCTCTAAGTACAGAACGAAAAGACAAGACCTGCGTCCAGGAGATGGAGCCTGGGAGATTTTATATCTCCTAAACCTTTTACAAGGGCATTGGAAGAGGTCTTCAAAACCTTAGGTTGGAAAGGATGAGGCAGCAATATAAATGGCAAGTTCATATCACACTTGATGTAAGCTGACGACGTGGTAACTCTAGAAAACAAAGAAGATTTTTGCACAGATAATTGCGCCTTGTCATGAACCTGTCCAAGTATACAGCCATGTTTAACTCATAATTTATACCAGGATCGGTGAATATATAAGTATAAAGCTTTTCAATAAAAGCTTTTCAACAGAATGGCAGGAACGAAAAATTTAGCTGGTAGAAACAGATTCGACGAAGAAGTTTGATAAAAGAATTCATCTGGTGTTCGGATCGTTATATCAGATTTTCATGTTGCAGCTAAAGGCGTTGCTAAAGGCTAAGGTTTGCAATCAGTGCATTTTACTCGCAAAGACTTATGCCGCTGAAATATTGACACTAATGGCAACCCTGTTAAAGTAGCTCAGCGAGCCGTAAAAGAAACTATGGTCGGAGTATCCCTCAAGAATAAAATCCCAAACAAAGAAATCTGATGAACTAGAAACCAAAGCAGTTCACATAGCGCTTAACAAATAAAAACTGAAGTGATAATTAGCAGGTCATATTTGCTGATGGGCAGAATATCAATTGAGTATGTGAGTTCTTGAGTGGACTATAAACATCGAAGCGCAGTGTTGGAGGATGGACTGACGAGGTAAAAGAGTCGAAGGAAAGGATACAGAAGACGGAGAACCGTGTATAGCGGTGCGTTTTATGAAAAACCCACGCCCGACGGTGAATAGATACAGGCTGATGATTATGGCGATAAAATTCGGTACAAGTATGATGAACAAATAGTCCAAATTAGATAAACTAAATATTTAACATGGCCAAACTGTAACAATACGTAAGGCATCGTGCCTTAACAATTTTTATTTTTTTTAAACTGTCACTGATATATTGTGAGGTATGTGGATTGCATCGGGTGTCAAATAAATTAAAACTACAAAGTGTTAATTAAAATTACTGTAGACATTGGTTAGACATTTTTCATATTGAAAAAAAAGGTAATATCTTTTGATATTGCAAAAACTCAATGTTCCATCTCATTCAATAATATAAATTACGAAGGAATAACAATATTCGGTAAAATGATTTATATTAAAATATTGTGACGTTCACTTTTACTTTTAATATATTTTTAATATTGGTACTCACTGTACGATTTTAAGTTATTTGAAATAACAAATGAATTGAAATTAAAATATTACAATATCGAAACAGTGAAAATAAACAGTAATAAAAATTTATTATTTTATTAATGAGATATGAGATATCTATCCTTATTTTATCTCCGAGAACCTTGAAATTAATTGGTTTTTCATCAGAAAAGGTGGGTTATATTTTATTATTTTTAAAGTAAGCTAAAATATTTTAATACCATTTCTGTTTACTCGCGTTACTATCGTGTTTAAAGCCGATTGTTTAACGCATTCGGCTTTTCAAATATAGATCATAAATAATGTATGTCGTATAGATTTACATTGCATCATTCTAGAAAATATGCTGAACAAGTATAAAAATTTCTGAAATTGTGTATTTACGCGTTATATATATATATATATATATATATATATATACATATGTAAGTATATATATATATATATATATATATATATATATATATATATATTTAAGTTCAATCTTAAAGTGATTATAATTAGATGAACAAATTTTGAAAATCAAAATAAGTTTAAACCTTAGAATTAAATACTTTAATACATGTTCACATATTTTGTCAAACAAGCAAGGGAGTACAGTACATCCTGTAGCAAAATAGTGTTACAGTGTGTTCTCTCTAGTTCCTAAAATGAACGTGAAAGTGAAATAATTCACGGCAAGGAAATTGTAAAAAGAAAATGCGCAATTTATTTCATTCAATGTAATCGAATCTCAATCAAAAGAATCGAAAAAATAGGTTTAAATATGTAGTTTTAAAAAGTGATTGTTAAAACTATAACTTGTGTCGTCCTTGTCATTTCAAATGATTTCATTATGTGGTCAATGAAGGCAGTGTTTCCTAGTTTTATTTCTTCTGAAGGCTGAGCAAGACATTTAGTCTCTTGTGTTCTATTACAAACCGATATCAAGATTATATTCATCGTAATATATATTCATTACGAAAGTAACTCCGCAAATTTTAGGTATTTACTTGTCTTTAAATTAATTATTAATGCATTTTCTAAAATATCGGAAAAAGTTAAACGTCGTTTTTTGGCCAGCAATATCTTTGCTTAAAATAAAAAATATAATAGGTGTATACTTCATTTTCTCAATCTCTGAATGTATCAAAATAAATTTGATGTAATTAAGGTGATTATACAAACAAACGTATACTTAAACTTAATTTTGTTTACGGCTTTAAAGAAGGATTTTTATTGTGAAACAAGGTTATTTCTCATCGTTTACACGAATTCCTAGATTATAATATTTTGCAGATTTTGTATTTTGTTCTAAGAAATTTAAGCTTTATTTAAATTGAACTTTTTAGGATAGATTCAAAATGATTTATTCCATTTAGAACGATTAATTATTTTCAAGCTCAGTTGAAAAAAAAATATTGACCAAAACCACGAAAGTAAAATCTATAAAACTTTAGTAGCTTATCCTGGTCAACTTTAGTACCTCACCATATAATAAATTGGTTAGAAAACAAATTAAAAATAACAGACTAAAAAAATAAAAGTGCATAAATTTAGGAAAAAAGACGCACCTCGTAATATTTTTACACTGCTAAACACGCCAATTATCAAGTTTGTCCACTAACTGTAAAGAAGTTGAACGTAGCATATATATTCATTCTAACTTGGTTAATCCCATCAATTTAATTTTGTGACACTACCGGAAACAATTTATGTATAATTTTGTGATAAAGGATTGTTCCCAAAATTAAATATTCAAATACCTCTGAACCCATATTATTTAAATCTCCAAATATAAGGTATCCCAAGAAAGAACAAGAGTTATAAGTAACTTTAATTGCTGTGCCCTTCCAAAAGGGTGTATTTTGTAAATGAAGGTTAAAAAATGTAATATAAAATTAAATAAACTCTGCTTTTCATTCTATTAAACATTTCTTTAATTTAATGTTTGGATGGTAGCATTCTAAAGCTGTTTTTCATTGAAAAATCTTTAATTTTTTAAGCATTAATGATTTCAATGTGCCAGGTATTCAGAGGCCGAGTATCATTTTAATTTTGCGTTTATTTCACTAATTGCGATAAACAAATTATAATTAAAATTTATCATTGTGTTAGGAAAAGTCAGTTTAATGATTCGTACAGTAGGAGAGAAAAATAAAAAAACCACAAATACATACAAAAACCACAATACAGAAAGGCAATTAAAAAAACACAATACACAAAGACAAATAGCATTTATCGATTTTGTAATTTAGCGTGATTTGCATGATAAATATCAACGTGAGAAATAAATTTTTTTTTCAAGACATAAAATACGTTATATTTTAGAACGATGAATGAAGTGCGTTTTGTAGCAGAGTAAACTTATTTTAATACGTATATTGTGCTTATATTTTTAAATGTCTTTAAGGTTTCCATTAATACGTTCTACAGTTATTAAAAATTCTTGGTTTTTAACTTATATTTCATCGTTATTAGTTATTTGATTTAATTTTAATAAATTTTATTACTACAAGTAAACATCGCGATTTTATCTACTTTGATAGTTTTGTTTTCTCAAATTCCTAAGAGTGTACTGCAACGATTTTTTATTATTTTTAGTGTATATTAAAATTATATTATTATGGTTTTTTTTTATTTTTATTAAAATTATATTATAATTTTCTATTATTTTTAGCATATAGTAAACAAATATTAATTTTCTTAAAAAACTTCTAATTGTACCTAATTATTTATATAAGAATTTATAGACAAATGTTTTGACGAATAAAATAAACACATATATTGACGAATATAATAATTACTTGATTTTTGTGCCAATTATTAATTTCACTACAATCCATTAATTACCGAATTAGTCCAATTTACGAATCGATGTAATTACTGGAAAATTCGTATAGTAAACAGGCCCGTTGTATAAAAATTACTATTTTTAATATTCATACATTAATTTAATAAGTAACTACGAAAACAATGATTAAATTGAATTAATTGACGAGTTACCTAATATAAAATCAACAATCTTACAAATGGTGAATGTGCCAGTATTTGTTAGCAGGTTCTAGAAAATTTTTCACCTAGTAGAAACATCAACACAATTCTGGAAGACTCGAAAAATATTCGTGTCAATCACCTAGTTCTAAATATTATTAGGTGTTTCGATGATAACCATCCTTATTTAGTTTAAACGATAACCATTCTTATGGCCTTTATTTATCTTAATAAAACAAAATTATCAAAAAGTTAGAAAATTATTTACATCATAAAAATTGAAAAACGGTGTCCATGTTTTTAATATACATTGAGTAAATAAATTTAATAAGATTAATTCTTTCTTTGGTATTAATATGACGGAGTTGTATTTTAAAATATAATAGGAGAGGTCTAATAACTATATGTTAAATGCAAACAATGATAATGCATCAAATATATATTTTCTATTCCCACTGAAACCTTTCAACTTATATTTAATATTTTTTTCTTTGGAAAATGCTTGAATAAATTTTCTTGGGTATTTTGGCGAAGGTTATGCATATAAAATAAAAATATTTTGTTTCAAAAATGTATTTTAAACTTAGTTTAAACCATGTTTATCTTAAGATAAAACGTCTCATACTCTTAATGTAACATAACTTAATATCTGATATCTAACTTAAACAAAAGTCCAATAATGCAGATTGTATTAATTACCTATAGTAATTTCTATTTCTAGCCAACCTCTATGTTCTATTAACAATTTAACATCATCAAGTATATAAACAATTATTTTTAATACTTTGGAAATAGATATTATGAAACTTTATGTCTAAATCGTTCTGCACGGTGGAATAGTTATAAACGAGTTAACAGTATACTTAAAACTATTCGATCGTACACAATAAAATATATCATAAGAACTTTAGAATTAACCATATAGTCGTTACATTTTGTATTGTTTGTTCGATTCCACTTTTGTGTTTTGGTTCCCTTTATTTTCAAACCTATTTGCTATTGTAAACAATGTAAATTTATGCCAGTTTTGATTTAAAATTGATCCTGATAGTAATGGTACGTAATGTAAGTAAGTAAATATAAATAATATTATGGTACGTTATTGGTTCAATCGTTTATATTCTTAAAATGGTTTGAAACTTACGGTTTAATAAAATACCAGGTAGACATCCAAAAATTAATTCGAAAAGTAATGAACCGTAAGTGAGCGAAGAAGAAATTCCTTCTCAAACTGTGGCTATCTTTGAATTAGGATTTACTATCAATGTCAGAATAAATTGGGTTAGTTGTGGTAAATCGACTAAATTGAAAGGCAATAAAAATAAACATCTCGTGAGTGGAAGGAACATATATGAGGAATACATATCGAGGAATCCGTCACTGCATTGAACTCGTAAAGGAATTAAGGAATATCTGATTCACATTTTTTGCTTAGGATAATAATTATGATTATCGTAAACTTTCGAACAATTTTTCAATTATGTTGAAGTTAGCCATAAAAGCCGTGCTTTAGTTATTTGTATCGTATATTGAAAAGCAACAAGATTAAGCAAGGACGATATAACCCGTATTGCCCGAATGAAAATTTAAGCAATACCAGAGTTAGTGGTAAAAATTTTATGAATGATTAAGTACGGTTTATCACGTACATTGTAATGATGTTATAATTAGGCACGTTTTAGTAAGCACCCTTAAAAAGGGGCGTATGAAGTAGTACTGCCGACCGAAATTGAAACTGGTTCAAAACACGAAGAACTGTATCAAGATAAACATTACTTACACAGAAGATGGAAAGAGTGGATAAATAAACACTTCGAGTACGAAATAAAAACTATTTAATAAAAAAAAATATTCATAGATGTGAAATTTTAAAGTATATTTTATACCTACTTTCATTTTCATGAAGTTTCTTAGCACTCTACTACGCGCTTAAGTAGCGTTTCTGATGTGTGTGATTTCTGGCGAACGCAAGGCTCGATACGAATATTCAAGTATATATGTTAGTTAAATACAATCTAATTAAAGATGTTCTCTGCCTCCCCCCCCCATCTTACTATCTGCATATAATAAATTTTAGGTATTTAATAGCGGTAGCAACATAATCGAGTCTAGTATTATTTAAATAAAAATTAAATCCAATCCTAAATAAATATCATATTAATGGCATTATATATCAGCCAGGTTTGATTATTTATATAAATTAACTTAATTATATATATTTAAACAAGATTTTTAATTTCTTATTAGTACACCAGAATGCAGTAATTCTTTTACAAACTTTTTTGAAATTCTTTTAAGTATATTTGCTTAAGAATAGAGGGTATGTGATAAAAATACTCTCAAGATTTACCTAATTTAGTGGCCGTTTTCTCCAAACTTTGAGTGCAATGACCGTTATTCATTTTTAATTTTTTGAATGCGAAATTGGAAACCGCCATTATCGTTATATTGGCGATCTTCATTTTGTATTTAGTATAATCCACAAATTTACACACGCTTTTTTTAATAATAGTTCACAATTAAATGAAACTAGGTGATGTAGTATTATTTTTAATTTCTTGAAGTTCTTTACCACGACCTGGGTTTCTTTGTATTACAACATCTTCAAGTGGGCTATTAGCAAAGATTCTTGCCAATATCTTCTTCTTGCTAATATAGATATTTGCTAATAGCCCACCTGAAGATGTTGTAATATAACGAAACCTAGGTCGTGGTAAAGAACTTAAAGAAAGTAGAAATAATACTACATCACGTAGTTTCATTTAATTGTGAATAATGAATTTCTACAAAATTAAGGCCAATTTGTTCAATACAAGAATTAATAGTTATTAAGTAGATTTAAAAAAATTTTAATATTTATATTTAATAATATTTAAGATAAACAAAGACCATATTCTAATTTCTTAATTTGGCTGTTAAAATGTAAGTCATTTAGTTTAATGAGTGCTAGGCTTTAATTATTTATAGTAAGGTAGTCCATTCTAATAACATTACATTTGAACTATTGAAGCAAAATCTAAATCAAAAAACAATATTATAACACTATCATATTTTTACAGACGACTGTCAAACACCTATGTCTGTAATATATAAATGACTAAATTAGCAGATGGAGTAAATTATGACAACTGATTGATTGTCAATAAAATATAATTTTTATACTGCCAGCTTTATTTCAAGGCAGAACGAATCTAATTATATACATAGACTAACCCACTATGGTCATTTACGGGAAGAGAATGTCTGGATCAAAATTTCACAGTAAGACAATGTCAATGTAAGGACCATTTAACACATTCCAACATTCATAAATTAATAAACTTTCTGAAAGAATTAGAAATAGTCTAAATAACTTCCAATCATTTTTAATAAAAGGTTTTGTTATTTAAGTATGAGATAATCAAAATTGAAACACGTAAAACCCAATTTTCGGAACAATTAATTCGGTAATGATACACAAATTGTACAAAAAAGAGTCACCATTTTAATGTACCGTAGAAAAAATATCCATTGTAAGAAAATTAACGTGTCCGTCTATCTGTTTTTCTATGACGGTCGTTTTAATTTAGAAACCGATACAAAGAGAAATTTGGAATAGTGTTATATATTAACCCGCTTATATCTCAGTTACTTGAAATTATTTAAAATTATTCATATGAAAATATTCATACATTCATGATTTAAATAGAGGCAAATATAGAAATTTAATTTAATATATGGGATATCAATATAATATTCACTCTTTCAATACCGTTCTCTTTTTTCAAATGTTGCGCAAGATATTTCGCGAAATACTGTTAAAAATTAAAAAAAAATTAATTTTCTCCCCTCCGATCTCTGAAACTTCTTAAATGAAAAGTATGAAAATATGGCATTACCAGGAATTTATCTAAAATTTATCAAAAAACTAAACCGATGATTAAATTTTTTTTTATTTTTTGACTTTACGCGATAATTTTTCGACGGTGAAATATATATCACGTAATATATTTAGAAGGTGAAAAATAATATTATTTATGCGGTTTGATCGAAATACTATGTATGTATTTAAATTGTTATATATGCTTAAATGTGAACATAGCCTATTCATATTTTACAGCTTTTATTTCAATTGGTTCTCTGTCTGTTTGTTTGCACGCGAGTTATAAAAACTGAATAAATTTCAATATTTTACACTTTAAATTGAAGTCAATATCGTAGCTTTTTTTTCAATGTCGTAAAGTTTAAGGTAAAATAATACGTACACATGGATACGAGGTAAAAAATTTAAGAAATATTTTTTTATTTATTTGTTTAAATTTATTTCATTTTTTTAATATAAATCCTTGATAAACAACCATAGTATTTTTATGTTTCCCTAATAAAACAAGAAGCTTTTATAATTTCATCATTTCCCAACGCCCTTCCTCGTGTATGGCCCTCCATCCATTGAATAAAGCCTTTTAATTTCTCGACCTATGTTCATGAACTTTTGCAAGTAGTTACTTTATCACCATAATATCTTAATTATTATGTGGATAAATTTTTAAAAAAATATTTAAGGTACTTTCCCATGAAATAAAAATCAAAGATAATTTTTTGGATATTACATAGATAGGAAAATGATTGGATCGATATTTTGAAATGAAATTGTGGTTCAATTGACTATTTTTAATTTAGTAAGATCCATTTGTGAAATATTTAGCTTCAAATGTGTTCCTTCGTTGCGTACTTTTCCAAATATGAGTAGCTACCTGCTTAACTGATTTTTTATTAGACCTTGATATAATGTTAAGCAAGTGACGTAGAAGGAAAAAGCTTATATCATGGCTTATGAATAATATAACATGGTGAACTTTTGACCAGTATCGCTAAAAAATGGGTGGCCAAACAAATTCACGCGAGCTTAGCTCTTGAAAAAATGCTAGTATAAAATATTTTCAATTTCTTTGGCATAACTTAGGTATTATATTATGTGGTAAATTAATACAATTTTTACCAGTATTAGAGTTAGTAGATTAAGACGTGTGTTAAATTTACTTCGAATTTTTTTTAGTTTCCGTCGATTTAATGTCCATTTAATATTGTCCCTTGTTGAATCAAACAAATACAAGAGCACATCAAATAACGTTTTCATCAAATCAACTTCTCATTAATGTTATGTACGATTGCAATCCTTTTGTGCCGGAAAATCCTAACAGTCGTTTTCTAAGATAACATATTTTTACAGCATCAAAATTGGGTTCATTAGCATGATCGATCGACTTCAAGTTCGATAGCAAAATTCACATGAAGATTTTGTGCTTTAGAAGTACTTAGCTACATTTGCCTATATTTGGTACTAAATTAGTATAATTCAATAAAAACATTAAATTTCAGCCTTCAGAATGGTCGAAATAACCATGAAACTTATGTGTATATATATATATATGTGTATATATATATATATATATATATATATATATATATATATACATATATATATATATATATATATAAATATATATATGTGAATATACACAATATATGTTTATACACAACAATTTTCCTAAAATCCGTTTAGAAATTTGGGCAAGACAGACATATTTCATTGAATTATCTAGTTTAACATGCAAACCAAGCAACGGATTATGTATTATTTTATCGTAAGGATTACATGCATGATATTGTATAAAATTTATTTGCTTCATTACAGAGTTACGAAACTTTTCACATCTACAATATTCCGATAATTACAAACATGCTAAAAATTTGCTAGAATTTCTTTGCTAGAAATTTCTAACTTCTGTTAAAGGAATTCTCCAAAGGAAAATGGTAAGTTATCAAAAATTATGGAAAATTAATATCAATTTTTATCCGGTTCAAAATTCACTGTTCTTTGGTCAGCAGTAATCTTTGCAATATTGCAGAATTCAAGAAAGCGTCATCTTATTGGATGGGCGATAAGAAAGTTACTTCCATTTCTTATTATTAGGGACACTTAATTGAATATTAAAAATATTTTCGTTGAAATTTGTTGCCTCTTTCTCTTACTATAACATTGCAAGACATTTAGCGATATAAGGTCATATTTTAGACATTTTAAAAGACATCCACATTAAAGTTATTGAACTTTATCATTAGGGTCTAAGGTTACCTTGGTGGACATAAAAGAGTTTGAATATTCCTAAATTATAATAATGTAACAAAACCTCTCATAAAAATATGGCAAAGTCGAGTAGGTCAGACGACTTAATTACATACTGCGACAAGTTAAATTAAAGTTATATTATTATTTTCCAACACGAATTATTTTGCACAATTGAAAATATTCACGTACAATTACGCATCATGAAATACGATATTTTATATTAGACAATATTTATTGTTATACCAAATAAATTAATTATATTAAAACAATATTAAATTAAGCCTCATTAGGATTTTAACCTTGTCAATTTGCGTAATGAAAATTAGAAAATGAATTATCCTGCGTACTTTGTGAAAAGTTGTTACGCAGCGTTATTTGTGAAACCTTCAGAATTTCAGTTCTAATATAATAAGGGTGAAAACGAGTAATTAAATTTATTGGGGATCATAATCAGTAGAATATAGTTTGTTTGATGCTTTGTATTTTTGGTACAATGTTTTAATATTTAAGAAATAAATGACGTCAACTAGGTATTTATATAATATAGGTATTTTTATAAATATAATATATTTGTAGAATTATTTACTAAGATGCATATGCCAACAAAGATATATTCTAATAAACAGATACTAGTTAAATTTTAGTTTTTCTTGTATATATAAAAGAGCACTTTATTTGAAATTATTTCTTTGTATATTTCTCACACGAAATATACTTTTTCATTCTTTAACCAAAGTTTATGGGGAAAAATTCCGGAGAAAGCATGAAAAAATGTTAGTGGGAAATTATATTGTGTATATAGCATTAAGGAAATATAATAATATTTGAGAATACTGCTTGCAACCTTTCTTATTTGGTCAGGATTAAACTTGGCACAAAAATTGAATATATAAAAATCTAGGCTTTGTTTCTAGATAGAAAAATTAGCCAAATTTATCCAAATTTTGGTATCGTTATATTTTGGATGAATATTTATATTGGAAATACTATATTTGATTCTATATTGTAGCGCGTAAGCTGACGCAAATTTTGTTAATTAATTAATATTTATTTTCTCATACCGCATTAATAAAAACATAATTTCAATTGTATAACACCGATTATATAAACAACGTCGCACAATATAAGGGACTTTAGGTCCAACCATATTTCCATGACAAAACAAAATATTATTTTACTAAAGATGGTATTCTTTTTCTGTTAAAAGTCAACTAGATAGCGTTGCATTTTATTTTGTGTACTAAATTTATTGTAATTTCTTTTGGAAATTAATGTGCTAATTCAAAATGCATTTTTAGTTTATTAAATGGAAAATATATATTTATATCCCAGTGCACTGTCTCCCTTTGTTACTTTTATTTTAACAATATAAATAATATATTTTAATTATTTTATTTGAATTTATTTTGATATCTCAATATTTTTTCGTTTATTTCGGCAATTGTTTCAGCAAAGCTCATTATTACAAAAACAATCTACCTCAGTCAAATATAATGAAGAAATGGTAAACTACATATCAGTTTCATTTTAAACGATTTAATCATCAGTATTTTTCTTGGTGTAAAACCTGTAAAATACATTTCTTGCGTATTTGTCATGTATAGAGAGATACACTATAAAGTAAAAAGTAAAATCATAAACTTTATACTAAAGGAACAGAATACAAACCTAAAGAGATTAAATAAGAATAAGACAGCTAACATAAGAGATTAAATAAGAATAAGACAGCTAACATAAGAGATTAAATAAGAATAAGACAGCTAACATAAGAGATTAAATTAGAATAAGACAGCTAACATAAGAGATTAAATAAGAATAAGACAGCTAACATTTTGTCAATAAATGGAAAGAAGAATTGGACAGCATTGATAAACATATACTAGTTATAAAACGACGAAGAAAGGTTAAAATAAGGCCACATACT
The DNA here is from genome assembly GCA_039881145.1 of Druceiella hillmani. Taxonomy (NCBI): domain Eukaryota; kingdom Metazoa; phylum Arthropoda; class Insecta; order Lepidoptera; family Hepialidae; genus Druceiella; species Druceiella hillmani. Next base: position 9,933,970 of record JAYKKI010000082.1, read on the forward strand.
AACCAAAACCTATGCACAGGTTTTTGGGACGAAAATTTTAACCGTTTGCAGATAAACAATTAAATAGTTTAATTTTTAATCTTTCGCTGTACATTGTTATACATACCTAAAATAATGCAATACGCTGAAAATTAAATTGATAAGTATGTAAAGTTGAAGCTCGTAACTTTTGTTTAAAGCTTGCAGCAGAATTACAAAAATTCTACAAAATTCACTCATAGAATTTACAAAAACAATCTCCATTTTTCGAAAAATGTACCAAAATATATTTGAAATTGGGAGAATTTCAAATTCACAATTTTTATTCTAAATTTGAAGAGCTTTAGTCACTATGAAATTTTGGTAACAATTTGCCATATATTATTTCAAAGTACATGAAAAAAGAGATGATAATGTTTAAAAAAATTCACCAAAATTTCTAACCGGTCATGTGTTTAAAAAAAATTAGCAGTAGAAACCCCAAATTATAACATAAAAATTGCTTTACGTCAAACCCGCCTTAAATTTCAATCCATCTTAGTAGCTCTAGCTGGAGCCACGTAACAAGGGCGCCCCGCAGGTACAGTCGACGACAGACATAAATTATTTACACCGCCCATATTCACCACGACAACAAAGCAATAATACAAAAGACAAAGTAAAAAGAAGTGTAACAATACATTGGGCATTTCCTCCTTTCGCGCAAAATGAAAAACCAACTCGGTCCCGCCGTTTCATCTGTCACCGCGAGGGATGCTGCGTAGCCCGAAGGAGATGTATCATCAGGCTCTGACTCCCGACTCTATTAATCTTTTCCGCCCGCGCGAATCCGCGAAATTCCTAAGCCCTTTGCTGCGGAATGCGAACTATTTATTTAGCTTACCCCTTATCTTGTAAGAAAGAAATATTGTTCGTTGTCATGCTGATGTGATGACACACGCTTTCGAATCAGCTACACAGAATGTCCCAACAGAGGATATTTCATGCTCTATGCGTGCCAGAAAATACAGACTAATGGTTTTGTTGTTTACTAGCTTAGGTAGGGCAGGAAATATTTTTTTGAAATATTTTTTTTTCATATAGCTTTAAATTATTATAAGTCTACACGGTAAAGTCTCAATAGTTAACAAAGAGATAGCACATTATAAAATAATTTGATAAAAAATTAATAAATTACCTTTATAGAGAAGTACTTAATCAGTGCCATACTTTGAAAAACACTACTGCTTCTTTTTTGGATCATTCCAATGAGTGAATAAACTTTCAAGGTGAAGTTACATTCCGTTTTCTATTTTTTAACTTCGCTTGCCATTAAAAAAACGCATTATTACAACGCTGGTACTGTCAAAAAAACTATATGTTTCTCTTTTTATATTCATTCGGTTTCAAGTAAACGAGAGGCTAAACTCTACTCTGGCTACTCTGGAGGACCGGAAATTATATCTGACAATAATTTTTAAACGAGACGCAGGTGCGATGGATAAAAAAAATTGTCCTCATACTTTCGATAATTCCCCATGGACTCATTTCGTAGATGTAGTAACTTACTATGGCTACGAGCGCCGGGCATTATGAATGACTAGAAGTACATCGACTAGTTGTTATCCCTCGATTAAACTTATGCCTATTTGCTTATTATATAACCATAATGGTAAATAAATCATAATGGTTAAAAAGGATGCGCTATTTTTTCATACTTTCTTTAAAGAATCATTTGGTGAAATTATAATCTAAATAAAAAGTAAAATAAAGTGGTTCTATTTCATTCCTTAAATTATTTTTTTTTACATTACCGCTATTAACATTATTACAAATCCAATTAAAACTACTTCCAAAATTATAACAATTTAGCAAATATTATACTGTACTCATATATTATACTGAAATTATACTAATTTCGAAAATATTATACCAGCCAGGGTGTAACAAGAATGTAAGTATTAGGTAAAAGGAATCATAGTTAGTATTTTACAGTCAAAAAAATGAGCAGATTATAAAAACTTTACTGCTTAATTTCATGCCCTACCGTCCATCTGTGAATTAAAGTGCCATCAGAAATAAAGTTTAATCTTTTTCTATCATACCTATCCAATCTCTATCGCCAGAAGTATGAGCTGAAATTTAAGAACATGACTTTTAAAATATGAACGAGATCGACGGCGAATTAGGGATTAAGGTGATTTTGGAATTTTTTGTTTTATTTTATTTTTTTTTGTGTTCTTTATATTTTACCCTCATTGTGTACCACAATGTATTCTTTACACAAACTAATTTTCCAGAAAAGTTTGACAAAATTTATCTAATTAGCAAATCGAATTTACGTAGATAAATAAATAATCAACTACTCCTCTTCAAAAGCATATAATTGAAACTATTGGAAATACGGTTTTATCTCGCGATGTGCTGAGATGTTCCGTGCCCTTTTATGGAAGGATGAATTTGTATTAGGATAAAATACGCACTTGTTTTTATTCACAGTTCATTGTTGGAAATTATTTTCCAAATTTGTTGAATTTTGATCTTAACGGAAGTTTAAATTTTTCCCAAAAAAACAGGCATCATTTCAGTTTTTTATATTTGAGGTTGATTCAAGCAATGTATATTTAATCGATTTGACGTCACCGTCGACTTCTTTTGCAATTGGATTTTTTCTTCTATCGATATAAACATTTTTTAACAATTTTTTTCACTGAGAAGTTATAGTACTTTGTCGCGTTCGATCGACTTTCCTTTATCATATGAAGTCTTTACCCTCACCATCGCTGGAAACAATTGTGATCCATTTATGGTAAATACACAACCACATTCTATTAATCTATATCTCAAATATTTTTGATGAAACTTTCTTTTAGATATTTTAATTATCTCCTACGATTTATCGTCATCCATAACGAGGCCCAATATAAAATCACGAAATCGTTGTCTTGTTGACTATTTCTCTTATCAATATAATCTTTGGTTTCACGTTAACGTTGTTTATTTAAATTGATAGAACGCTTTCAATCATGTAGGCGTAACTATTTTTCTAAACCTCTTGGTTTGGCACGATGAACGTTTCCACTTCTACATTTCAACCTCTCACCTTGACATATTTCCAAGAGAAGGTAATAGTTAAGAACATCAAGTTTTATGCTTGCACCTTACATAAATTATACTGAAACCTATAATTCAACAGCAACTCACAAATAAAGTAGAAAATGATGTAAAAAGGGTAATAATAAGTTTTCATACAAAAATACTGATTTTCTTCACAAAATCCTTATTACACATTTTACAAAATGGATGCCTTTTTTGAACACCAATTAGAATAAAGTGAACTCAACGCCCTTGGTATTGTCTTTCATTTCGTCAGTAATAGGTTATAACGTTTAAATTTGGGTAAATGTTTAAAATAGTGATCTTAAAAGAAATAAAATAAAAATGATTCAGAATTTTATTTAAAACTTACTATAGCGGCTTAAAGATAGTCAAAGTCGGGATGGTAGAAATGGCATTAGAAAAAATCTTTGATATTTATAAATACCACGAAAGTTATAATAATTACATATTTTTATTATAGTCATATAGAAATTATTGTAGCAAAATGTATATTATTGAAAAATATTAAATAAAAGTTTTTCCTAACAATCGCACTTCAATAAAATTTACGTTGTGCTGACTTTATTTTATTTAAAAGAAAATTTATCCTAAACTATATTTTGGTTTATTATAGGCACTTCTCAGGAAACAGTTTGTTAAAAATAGGGACTGAAAAGGGGTTTACCATACAGATTATGAAATTTTTGCAAAGAAAATCCGTGTATTTTCAGCCACATCCTCTCGATAGCAAATGGTATTATTACAAATAAAATTGTTTACTAAATGAAATTGCAAATGGTCTTTGTAATTATCAAAAACGTTACATGTTATAACTTTTCACTCAGTTAAAAATAAGAAAAAGGAAAAATTAACTTTAGCTGATCTGCACTCATTAATCATTTTTATTAACTTATATCGAAGTAACATTGAGTGGTTGTTTTTTGGAAATAATTATTATTGGAACTTCACTCCGAATGTGAAAGATTCTCTTCTTAATTTTTCATTAGCAAACACAGTTAAAAACATTTAATCTGGTTGTCTTGTTAATAAGGATTTACACAAAACCACAAAACAAAAATGTATACGCTCTCTTTTTCGAAAATTACTAATTGAAGATGAAGTATGTTAGTATGACCTTCTCTGTAGTTGAAGAATAATTACATTATATCCATTTTTAATTTGAAAAAGTATATTTGACTTTTAAATAATTTAAAATATTTATAGGATTAATGTTATTATGATAAACGTTAGTGATAATAGCATGGATGTTGTCAGAAAAGTTTGTGGTATGTTGTGGTGCCAAATCCAAAATGCCACTTTTGAAACCGCCTTTTCTCCAAAAATAAATCTTTCGTTTCTACAAGTAACAATAACTAACTATTGTGAATAATAAATTTCTACAAGATTAACGCCAAATGTATTCAACGATTTTTAATCGGTACCCCAAAAGTTAGACTAAGTTAGACAAACTCTGTAAAATTAATATGAACAAAAAACTTTTGAGTTTTTTCATTGCATTTAATCTCACTCTTAGTCCTTAATGATAATGCATTTCATTATTTACAGTCATTTTGTATTACAGGTACCTATAAGATCATTTTGTAGAAGTTATTTACTTTTTAATTAGTATTAGTAACAGTATATTTTCATTCCAAAGCAAAAATATCGACGAAAAGCTACTCAATTAACTGAAAGCTAATAATATTTCTGATATGCAATGATCCTATATTTTCTTGTAAAATAAACTCACTGTTTAACAATTAAAAACCATATACTGCTATATGAAAGAGGTGTAACAATTGAAATATCATCTCTATAAGTTATGGACAAAAACTCTTGTAAACAGAATAAATCAGAATAGTAAATAGAATAAATCATTCAGTTTTATCGAATAGTCCTAGTAATCCTTTATTACCTATGGACACTATTTATTTAACTTCGAATAAAGTTTCTGAATTGAACATTCTGTATACACTAGTATTTTCATTGTAAAACAATCCACAAGTTTAAGGAATTTCAGCGTGATTAAAATACGGATTCGGACATTAAGGCGACTGGGGAAACGACCTTGAATCACGCCGTGCAGTCGGTGAATTATTTTAATGTCTTAATAAAAAGAGCGTCACTGAACAAGAGACTTAGTTATTTTAGGCGCCAGTTTTGTTCTACTATTCTGAAAACAACCGACGAGATGTTGATTTTTAATTTGCACCCGGAATTATTTCAACTAATTTGGGATTTGGTCTGTTAAGAAATATTTTAGAATTCTTTCTTATAGTTCACATATGGATAAAATGCACCATCTGGAACGAGTTAATTGAAATTAAGCACATTAAAAACTAAAAACACAACTAATGGTTCTACAAACTTTGTATAAATTATGGGTTATGGTTATATACGAACAGAGGGTTGTGTTCGTATGTCTCACAACTGGCATTTTTTTATGGGTTCTTTACAGAGCTATATAAGTCTGTTGCAAATTTCGACTATGTATTTTTAAACTAACTAAAATGATAGGTACTTGTATTTACATTCTAATTTGTAACAATGATAAATGTGTTGAGGTTATTGGTTCAATAGTATGAAAAATACTTTATTGAGGACAAATTTGTCCATAAATTTTTGGCAGTTTATTAAGAACGTCAATAGGCACAGTTATAAAGGTTGTTCTATTTACATTTGAAGGACTTATATTTTGTTATATTTCTATCCACAGCATTAATATTGTTAACTCAGATATCATTATGAGCATTGTCACAAGTTTTATTAGGTAAATTTGTCCTTCAGTTACGATATATCTGATTAACTACAAGTCTTTTAAAATGAAATGAAACTATACGATGCAATATTATTTCCACATTATTTAAATTTTTTACTGCGACCTACGTTTCGTTGTATGCCAATGCCTTCCAGTAGGTAATTAATTATTTAAAATATAAATATTAAAAAACAAGATAATTGCCCACCTGAAAATATTGTAATACAACGAAACCTAGGTCGCGGTAAAGAATTTAAATAATGTAGAAATAATATTACATCAAGAGGTTCCATCTAATTGTGAATAATACATTTTTACAATTTTGACGTCAAAAATATTCATTACTGTTAAAATGAGTTTAAAAAATAAATAAAAGGTCGATTTTTATCGTTATTTCAAAGATCATATAACATTTTATGGTATTGAAACTCTATATTTTTGAACATGATTAATTTCTCTGCTTGAGTCTCAAAAGTCGGAGATTACTGTACTCTATCTCAGGATAACTCTTGAATAGTTAGAAAAAATTCACAAAAATTGAATTGATAACATTTCAATTATAATATTACATACGGACGAATGGATATATGAAAAAAAATCTGTAATTGGAATTTTCTTTTAAATAAAAAAACGTGTAATATTTATTTCTTAAATATCAAATATAGTAAGTCTATATAATTGGAATTTTAAAAAGGTTCTACTTCCATGAAAATGCTTAGAATCGGACTATTTTTCAACATTAACTATTTCGTGGAAAATACGTTATGTCCAATTACCTGGAAAAATAAATAGAACGGAAAAATTAGATACAAGACGTTTGAACTTGTAACGATTTCTAGGAAAACGCTATTTTATTGTGTAGTTTCATATTTTCTCAATCCACAATAATTCTACTATTTGTTTATTTAGTTCATACTCGTATTTAGCCATTTCACGAAGCCTAAAACCATTTTCATTCATATTTGTGTTAATAATATTCCCTAGGTCTTTTTGATTATATGTCATTATTTTTACTTACTAGAGTACCGTTGAACATATCATTCGCGTGGAGATACAAAATTCGGTATTATTAATAACTAGTCCGAATCATTAGTGAGAAATTCAATCGATATGACGTAACTTGGCAAAAAAAATATTCAACCAATATTTTATGAAGAAACGCCCAAATCTATATAAAAATTAACTTATATACTTTAGTTCGACTTTTTCTTAAATGAAGCAATAATACGATAATTTCGACATTTTCTTAAATGAAGCTAAAATTTTATATAAAAACAATTTTGACAGGAAACATCATTTAATAAAGATACTTTATACTAAAATAAATTAATACTCCAAATGTTTCGTAAAGTGAACAATTTTATAAAAGAAATCATTTCAGTGATTTCAATGGGAAATGCAGATCCCTGACAATTTTCTGTTTAAATCTTACTCTATTACTCTCGGTTAGATGGAAAAAAGATCTTTATTTACTTTTGTTTTCTAATTACCCAAGATAAGAAATAAAGGCGTTACAACATAAGAAGACGAAAATACAAATATTCTGTAATTCTTTTCACTTACCTTATTAATTTATTGACGTAGACAAGAATGACAGCCACAATTCCTCTCTTCAGTACGGTTGTCTGATGTATGAGTTTCTGTATCGTATGATCACGGACAAATTATTCCTAAATCACGGCATTGGATAAGTGTTTGTATTTGTTATACGCGTCTAAACGGGAAACTTGATTCATTTTAAATTTCAGAAATATTTAAGTCTTCTTCTATTGGTAAAAATTAAGGATACTAAGATTTTATAAGCTCAGAATAGTCAAGTTATAAGCAGATTCTGACTAAGATCCGATTAGAACTAGTTTCAGGGTAATCATGCTAACTCACACAATACGCAACAGTAAACTAAGATACGTTAGAAAACGTGCTTTACGCTCCCCCTCCTAAGCGTCTTGAGTAGCGCCATTCTAATGAAGGACATTTCAGACTTTGAGTTGATCTACCGAACAACACTATAATGATTTATCTCGTTCTATCTCTATGTCGACTGTACAACGTGTAACAACCGCATCATTTACATAAACATGCAACATGTACATGATATGCATGTGAGAAAACTATGTACTCCGATACCGCATTATGGGATGTTGTCAAATCAAAATCCTACGAAAACGTTTCTCTGTTAATTCCCACATCTACATCACGTTATTCATTGAGAATATTATCAAAAAAGTAATACCATGATATTTTCTGGATTGATATGAACCCTTTTAAAAATGTTTAATTATATATAATTAAATTTTGGCTAACTATTTTATTTTTTAATTGAAGTAATTTACGAGATTTTTAGCAATCATAAACAGTCTAAGTAAAAGTTATATTTCAAGATATCAAAGTGAAGCAATACATTGCATATCAGTTTACTATAAAATATATTGTTTTAATTTTTCAAGACAATGTTTTTTTTTATTTATACGTTGTCATTAGTCATTAACATGGAAATGCCAAATATAAGAAATGTGTCAATCTTGCAATTAGTTATTTCATTTTTTTATCATTATAATTAAGAAATTCAAAGTGGCGGTACCAAGGAGGTCAAAGAATTTTTGATGGAAATTGAAGTACAAAGGAAAATATTAAAAGGTACACCAAAAGGTACACAAGACATACTTTTATTTAAAATGTTAACGTACCGATTAAACATTTTGGCGTATATCCACAGTTAGTAGGACCATCAGTGCTATTTGAGTTATCCGTGAAATTGATATATAAATATAAAGAAATCGTTAAAAAAAAAGGAAATCGTAAAGATATGTGGTTTGTTATGCACATAGGAAAACTTTTGCTTGTGCGCCATTTTTTAAATAATATGTGGAAATTACATAAAAGTGTTGATGAACGAATGATTACAAAAAAAAATCTGCTTTTGTGGCTTTTATTATTTTCAATATAAAATTAAGACTAGTTAAATTAATAATATTTTATTCATACCTACGAGGAATCAGTTACTGAAGTTTTGATTTGTTTATTCCTTATTTCTATTACCATTTGGTAGAATTTGTCAGTCGCTTTTCTTTTGTTAATAAACAAAATAGTGACTACAAAAAACAAAAGTTGCTTGAGTGGCTTTTATTATTTTCAATATAAAATTAAGACTAGTTAAATGAATAACACTTTATTCATACCTACGAGGAACTAGTTACTGAAGTATTGATTTGTTTATTCCTTATTTCTATTACCATTTGGTAGAATTTGTCAGTCGCTTTTCTTTTATTAATAAACAAAATAGTGACTACAAAAAACAAAAGTTGCTTGAGAGGCTTTAATTATTTTCAATATAAAATTAAGACTAGTTAAATGAATAATACTTTATTCATACCTACGAGGAACTAGTTACTGAAGTATTGATTTGTTTATTCCTTATTTCTATTACCATTTGGTAGAATTTGTCAATCGCTTTTCTTTTGTTAATAAACAAAATAGTGACTACAAAAAACAAAAGTTGCTTGAGTGGCTTTTATTATTTTCAATATAAAATTAAGACTAGTTAAATGAATAATACTTTATTCATACCTACGAGGAAATAGTTACTGAAGTATTGATTTGTTTATTCCTTATTTCTATTACCATTTGGTAGAATTTGTCAGTCGCTTTTCTTTTGTTAATAAACAAAATAGTGACTACAAAAAACAAAAGTTGCTTGGGGGGCTTTTATTATTTTCAATATAAAATTAAGACTAGTTAAATGAATAACACTTTATTCATACCTACGAGGAACTAGTTACTGAAGTATTGATTTGTTTATTCCTTATTTCTTTTACCATTTGGTAGAATTTGTCAGTCGCTTTTCTTTTGTTAATAAACAAAATAGTGACTACAAAAAACAAAAGTTGCTTGGGGGGCTTTTATTATTTTCAATATAAAATTAAGACTAGTTAAATGAATAACACTTTATTCATACCTACGAGGAACTAGTTACTGAAGTATTGATTTGTTTATTCCTTATTTCTTTTACCATTTGGTAGAAGTTGTCAGTCGCTTTTCTTTTGTTAATAAACAAAATAGTGACTACAAAAAACAAAAGTTGCTTGAGTGGCTTTTATTATTTTCAATATAAAATTAAGACTAGTTAAATGAATAACACTTTATTCATACCTACGAGGAACTAGTTACTGAAGTTTTGATTTGTTTATTCCTTATTTCTATTACCATTTGGTAGAATTTGTCAGTCGCTTTTCTTTTGTTAATAAACAAAATAGTGACTACAAAAAACAAAAGTTGCTTGGGTGGCTTTTATTAGTTTCAATATAAAATTCCGATACAATAAGGAGAAAATTACTCGTACCTATGAGGAAACAATTACTGAAATTTTGATTTGTTTAATTTTTAGTTCTAACAACATTTGTCAGAATTTTTCAATCGCGATTGTCTTGATTAATAAACAAAATAATGATTACGAAAACAAAATCAATTTGTCTAGCATTTATTGTTTCCAATATAAAATTAAGACTGATCAAATAAATATAACTTTACTAGTACTTATGAGGAAATTGTCACTGAAGCTTCGATTTTTTAAATTCTTATTTCTATTAACATTTGGTAGAATTTTTTAGGTGATAAAAAATGTAACACAATAAAATTTAATTTAATACGTAACAAACCTGTCACTTCCAACGAGTATCTCATGAATTCAATTATACTTAAAAATATTATCTACAACTTGTTTTAAATAATAAAAACGGCCGGCAAAATTTTTCACATCAAAGCTAGATGTTTTGGATATTTACAAATTTAACATAAAAATAAAAATAATATTGATTATATAGCATAAAAAGGAAATATTGACAATGGTCTCTTTGCAACCTTCAGTCACAAAGTTAAAAATAATGTTGCATTTTTTGATGCTGATCAAATTAAATCGACTCACAATATCGATAAAAATATAAACATGAAATATCGAATAAAATACCGATCTTTCAAAACCAGATGATCGTCGTAAATAAATTAATCAGAACTGTTGAACCTTTTTAAAAATGTTTAATTATTCTTATGTTTTTTACAACATATAACATGACAGTCAGTTGACAAGCAAAGAGTCGGATATGAATTTGTGATTTTTAATAATTTCTTTAGTGAGTACATTTAATAAGTACTCACTAAAGTACTTATTATATTTACTCATTTTTGTATTGTGTTATGCAGAGTAAGCGTGATTGGAGTTTTAGGTTATACTAGTAGTATACCCTGAGTTAATGAAACTATTATATGTCAACAATGGTCGTCCACTATGAAAGTATATTGAAGTGCAAGATACTTTTGAACATAAAATTTAGTGGGGCACGTAAATAAATTTTCATGAAAAATTTATTTGAAAGATTTTGAATGTGTTTCGCAATTAAATAATTAAAGACATATAAGCAGCAAAATTATATGGAATACCATTCATTTTTCCATCTAATGAATTATTTCTCAATGGAATTACATCGGTGACTTATTTATGCATATGTTGAATATATTTGGCGTTAATTTTGTAGAAATTAATTATTAACAAATGGTTGTATAACTTCTGGTATTACATATGTATCATTAAAATATTTTTGATTTACTCATGACATACGAACAATTCAAACAATTGTAATTAAAGTTCAGTTAATTATATTAATTCCATTTTAATAATATTTATGTCTTTAAAAGTTATAGGTTATTAATGTCACGATGAAGATAGCGTAAATCACCAGTAAAGAAATTTTATAAAGTAAGCTTAATATTATGGTTCAAAATGACATGTAATGTTACATATGTATAACAAAATATATTATATGATTATTTGCCAAGTAAACACCCGTCGTTATAAAGCCTCCTTATCTAGTGATAAATAAACAAAATTAAAAAACGATATATATCTCTGGTAGCATGTTTCGAAATTCGGCTCTGTACCATGAATCCATATATGCAGTTTTGTATTAAACAATAAAAATGTAATATCTTGATTGAACAAATATTTTTTTCCATTTATTTGTACTATCGTTAAATCGCTACTAATGAACTTATATTTATTTTTATTCATAGTCCGCTATTTGAATAGGTAAATTTATTGATATGAATAGTTTCCTAAAGAAATGAAATAATTTAAGAGAAAATTTCAGAAAAATATTTCTTTTATCTCAACATACTAGTTAAACAATACAAAATACCAAGTATTCATTTACTGATTAGAAACTGAAGCAAGTCAGAATAATGTGGTAATAATAACACACACATATGTATATTATATATATATATATATATATATATATATATATATATATATATAGAGAGAGAGAGAGAGAGAGAGAGCGAGAGAGAGTGCAGCCCGAAAGCTATATTTTAACAGTGTTGATACTTGCAATTCTATGATTTTCTATTCATCAGCACTATGAGTAAAACAGTTTACATACTTTGAATCTATAATTAGGTCGACTAGAAAAAAATACATGAAAGACACATTTTTTTCAAACTTATTAAAAATTATAGGACGGTGCTCTATTGACCCATTTACTTATGCGACTTCATTAGCGCGATATAAATTTAAGTTTTTAATTAGCCATGTAAATTTAGTATGAAAAATAGTTTTGTATTAAAGAAACAAAATACAACATCTTGATTAAACTATTTTTTTTCCATTTGTTTGTACTATCGTTGAATCGTTTCTTATGTAATTATTTATATTTTTATTCATAGTCCGCTATTTAAATATGTAAATTTATTGCTATGAATAGTTTCCTTAAGAAAAAAAATAATTTAGGAGACAATTTCAGGAAAATATTTCTTTTATCTCAACATACTAGTTAAACAATAAAATATTACCAAGTTTACTGATTAGAAACTGAAGCAAGTCAGAACAATTTGGTAATAATAAAGTGATAATAAAGACGCACATTTCGAATTGGCGATGTAAACTTGAAGATTAACGGTGGATGTTTGATTATTTGTAGATAAATTCTCTATGTCTAACTATGTGAAGATAATTTTTTTGTTGTTAGACTATTTGTAAATAAACTGTGTGTGATTAGTCGTATATTTGAAAATAAATTGGTTTTTGTTTCATAACCATTTAAAAGTAAACTGTTTATATTTTGTTTTATTAAAGCCAACTATGTAAATCTAATTACTTGGGGATAAACTGTATATGTTTAACTATTGGAATATGAAACATGTATTTTACTTCTGAAAGTAAACCGTGTTTGCTTGACTATTTAAAAAAAACTGTATGTGTTTCACTTCATGGAAATAATTTGTGCAAGTTTGATTATTTGAGGATAGACTGGACATATTTGTCTATTTGAAGCTGATTTGTAAATATTTCACTTAACAAATTTTTACCAATCTACAGATAGATGGTAATATTTACGTTCAAACTACCGGGAAGGTGATATCTGATATACAAACATATTTATATCATTACATAAATTTGATTATATAATGTCTGTAAATAACTAACTGCGTATATTATGTTCTCCTCACCTGTTTTCGCGTAGATTTCGTCTTCACATTTCAGTGGAAAAACAATTTCATTTGTTTTAAAATGAACTAATGTTAATGAATTGGTGAGTTTATTAATTGACACATAATATTATATCAGTGAAGAAGTGCATCCCATAGAATACTAATTTATACAAATGTTATCAATCCTCGCTTTATAAATCGATGTCACAGCGCGATTTTATTTTTATGAAAATGTATCTTTTAAGAATATTTTTCATTACGTCGAGATAAATTGAAAATTCATTGAAGTTTTCACCATCCTGATCTTTTTATTTCTTTCTCCAATTCATAAGTTGGTCTTTTTTACCATAGTAAACCGACCGATGCCTTGCATGGGTGCATTTGGCAAGGTTTGGTCTTAAAATTTTTCCTTCTTTTTTATATTCTCTCCGCGCATTAATAGCCTACGTCACTATGCGATTGTGAGAAGCTAATAAAATGAAAAGGAAAAAGGAAAAAAAAATTTCTTCAAAAATTTGATCATTTATTATATGTTATCGTTTATATATTAATTATAGTCAAAATAATTAATTAAATTTGGATTTATACTGTTTATTGCACAGTATCTTAAAAATTGTGAATATGTAAGGATATCGCTTACCATTTTTTCAGTGAAATAATTTTCTTCCAAATAATATGCATCAAAATACTAAACTATTTACGGAAAGACATTTTGCCTGAAACACATAAATTAAATAACTTAAATTAAAGTTAAAGAAACACTTATTATATCCATTAAATTATGTTAATTTTCATGAAACTATTTTCAAAGAAATTCTTATGGAAAATATTAGGCAATACTTTTGCAGTAGAACTTTTAATATTACGTTATATTTAATATTACGTATACCAATCGAATAATAACATTTCGGATTCAATTTGACTTAATATACTTTTTTGGCGACAAACAATTCTACTACGTAGTAATTTTAACAATCGATATAAATTTGATGAACGCTCATCTACATTCGATGTACGAAGTTTGAACTGTGAAAGTACGACCCAAGCGCCAAATAGCTTGGTGAAACCACTCTCTATATTCGTACCGATTGTAATCGTATACTATAAAGTAGCAGATGACCTGAAATATAAAATTTAATAAGTATTCTGAGATGTATTCATTCATGGAAATTTAATAAGTATTCATTCTCCAGAATGAAGGATTAAGTTTAAAATAACTTTTGTCTATGACATAGTATTGTTCAATATTTTGAATAGTAATAGGAAATATGGAGACACAAAAATGTAATAAGGTCAAGCACACTCTACACATATATATATATATATATATATATATATATATATATATATATATATATATATGTACATATATATTTATATATATGTATATATATATATATATATATATATATATATATCTGTCTTTAATAGACATAAAGAGTACACTCGTTTATAATAACTATTAGCGCACTATGTTGATTCTACTCCTCTTCCATTTGGTAAAGCAAGATAACGCCCAAAGGTCACATATAATTTAGGTTTCGAGTCGATCATTTGGGTTTTATCCACAGTCAATTCGTACGAGTACTTCTCACTATACAATTTTCAAATAATTGGATGAAGTAATTTTTTTTTTTCAAAAATCACGAGATTAACCTTACTATTTTAACAAAAGAAAATATTCCTAATTCCTATGAGACATTTTGTAAAACTCTCTAGATTTTTAGGTGAAAGACTGAGTTATAAAGCAATTTATAAAGTAGGATGGATCCTCCATTGATATTAACTAAACTTTAATGACACAAATGTAAAAATATGAAAATTAAAAGTTATATAAGAAATAAAAACACATATTTGATATATTTTTTGCATGCCTAATAATGCATAATGTATCTAATAGAAGTAGAAACTTTAACATAAGACACATACATCTGATTATAAGTAAAAGAAGGCTTTTCAGTTCAGATATATTTTAATTACGCCTACAAAACATTGTATTTCAAACGGAAATCTCTATTATATTTGAAAAAATATTTTGTTTATAATGTAATTACAAAAAGTGCCAAAATTGCTTCTTTAAAATGTAAAAAATAAACCATTGAGCCTCGTTGGCAATACATTATAGCGAAACGCAAGCCTTTATGTATAATTTGTTTTATCATATTAAAATTTTATTAGCTATTATTATTATAATTGTTACTGATCATTGCAGCACCAATTAATTTATTTGATATTTGTCATGCAATTTACGTCGATTTTCTGTACATAATAGTACCTAAACGTTTTTATGAAACTGTTATATGACATTTATTTGAAATCGGTTCAATGAACTAGATACTGGAATATACAACAAACTTATAGACATACGCAAGTAAATTTTGTGAAAAAAAGTTTTAAAATGTTTTTTTTATATTTAAGAGTACAATAAAGACCACAACTTTTGTATTAATTCATAGACCTTAATTTCTCTTCGCCGAAAGTAATGAGATGTAGCCGGAAACTTGAACAATGTGGATTTATAATTGAACAAATAATTTCTAAGAAATTATACCTGCCTTTTAACAAATTCCCATGAAATCGTCTATTGAAAAATTTCAAAACGAAACTATATCATTACTTGCAATCTTCGATGCCAGGAAGAATTATATTATATAAGAAAATAAGTTTTCCAGAAACATTGACCAAATTTACTTATAATACGATGTGAAATAGATAAAATACAAAATAAATTGACTTTATATCATCCGCAAAGTTACTATTACTTTTATTTACACCCATAATAAGAAATCGAAATATTCCAAAATGGATTCAATACGTGATATTAAACCAGAATGAATGTAAATATTATAAAACCTAACCTAGAACATTATTATTTCACTGTACTTTCTGCTGTATCTTTATAATATTCTGTTATCAGTTTTAGATGAAACAAACGCAAAATCGCTTTTGATTAAAATGTAAAACTGAATTAAAGAATATTGCAAACAAATTTTTCATCATATAAAATAAGAAAAACTGAGGGCAAATTGTAAGTTAAAATTTTACCAACTGAGATAAAGATGCAATCTTTATAAAATATTAAGAACTTGTTTTTCATTGAATATTATGATCATATTTCATTTTAACATATTTTTACATTTTTAAAAATAAAAAATGTCACCATGAGTTATATAATTTGAATTACACTGAATCTTAAAGTTCAGGCAAGATTAGGTATGAGAGTAACAAACATGAAAATAAAAATTATGAGAATGTCCTAGTGACAGGATTTATTTGACAAAAGTTTCAAAGAATTAATATATTTGAATTTTATTCAGTTTGGCTATATGGTTGTTACAGAAATACCGGACGTGCAGCGTTCAGACGTATTGCTGAGGTGTCCGAGTGGTAAAGGAGTTGGAATCGAAATCCGATGGGCTTTGCCCGCACAAGTTCGAATCCTGTCCTCAGCGTATGATATTTTTGTTTAACTTTACCACCGATTGAAGAAATAGGAAGAAAATAGGTTCGATTTATATCTTGATCTTACTAAAAATAATTTATGGATTTAAGTCTTTGAAAATGTGTTTTATGTTGATATTCTTGATTATATATTTCAATTAGTTAGTAATCTTTAATATGAACCAAGTAAACCTACATATTTTTTGCTTTATCTTTAATTGATGAAGAAAAATTTCAGCCCAGATTATTTGGAAACAGTTTGGTATATATTATCAATTTTATCTATTACCAATTCTGGAACTGATCCATCTAATCATAAAACTCAGTACCAGCGACCTAGAAGTAGATGGAACAGGTGTTTACAAATACTTTAGCTTTATATTAATTAAACAAAAATAGCATTAAAGCTATTTATTCCGTAAAACTTAAATTTAATTATTATTATAATAAACAGCTTTTCCTTGAAGAGTGACCGAAAAGTATTTTTCTTAAAACATTTATTTACGGTTGATTTTTAATTATAGCTTAAATAATTTTTCTCGTTGCTACCGTTTTAAAAAAGTGCCAAGACTTCAATTACATGCTACAACGCAGTAGTAATCGCCGAGATTAGGATAATTAATCAAACTGTCGGGGAAAATGGTACATTCATGTATTCAATAAAATTTCACAATAATAAATACATTTAAAATTATCATTTTATTTTTTTGCTTTAACTTAAATGTACAAAAACCTTTAAAACGTAAATGTAAAAATATACCTATATTAAATTCTAAGTGTCAAAACCAAATACCGTCATCATATCAAAAATCCTTAACAAACAGAAAATAAAAGCTTCCCAAGTAAGTTCTGAAATATCCATTTCGCTATTTGAACATTATTAATATTAATAAGAGCAAGTTTAGCCTGGGCATGGGCCAATGAATTTAAGGCGATGTCATTTCATTTCATAATCTAAATTTAATGTTAACCAAATAAAAAGTTTTACAAATAAATTTATTGGAATACCAGTCACGGACTTTTGCGTGAATTCGGTTCAGAACGAAGTCATAAAGTTTTTTTAACTTTGAGACTTCATTAGTTCTCAAAATGTGGTCGTCTGTCATTTGTACCATCAAAGGAGATACTTATTTTATATCCATAGTGTTGCTAAATAAAATTTTCTTTTTTAAATTTAACATTGTTTTTTTTTAAATCTGTAACTATTAAATTAAATGTATTAATTTAGTAAATAGATAAAATTATTACAACAGCAAAAATCATAATTAATCTTTTACCATATTTTACTTTATTTCTACTAATTATATTGTGCAAAACGATACGTCGAATCAAATGTCTGTGTCGCATTAAACTGAAACCCAAGTCCTAAATTAAACTAAACCTTGTTCAGCGAACCTCATAATTTAAACTTAAAAAAGTCATAACCATAAATTATTTTAAGCTACAACGTTCATAGGTTATCAGTTCCGGAAAGGGACAAAAATTCTTCGTACAACATTAATTCTTCTCTCTTCATATCCGTATTCTTTATTAAAAATGTAAGTAGTTTTTGTAATAATTAATAAATGTAGGTATAAATATACGTAAGCACGATAATTTATAGAGAAGATGGAAGTAAAAGCCATTAAAAATTCCTGCACCATTATTCGAAAATTAGATAAAAAAACAAAATTTGTTGAAAAAAATAAAGAATGTATTCCTTAAGCGTTTGCTCGGGAAAAAAGAGACTATTGCATTTTATTTTGAGGTAGTTGTGTAAAATGCGTTGTCGGCGAAAATCGCTGAATTTTTAATGTGTTATTCAAACTATTAATATCAAAATAAATTTAAAACTTAAAAATGATTTATCTCTCACGTTATCTATTACTCTCAAAAATTTTACAGTTAACATTGCGGGGAAAGTCGTATTTCAGCACACTTTTAACTTTATTTAAAAACCCGTCGAGATTTGATGTAAAATCGTGAGTGATGATTTGTGTAAAAAACTAAGTTAATGTAAAGTGATGTTGAATTTTTACATTTTACATTTTAGTACATATTATCGTCTAGTTTTATATCATCAAAATTTCTGGTAAGTATAAAAGTAGTAATTTCACCACACTTCACATTTTATATAAAAAAACGCGTCGAGCGATTTGTCTAAAAAATTATTCAATGTATAGTGATTTTATATTAACATTATGAAAAAAAATATTTACCGTTCATTTTCAGTAAAACATCACTCTAAAAAATTATACAATTACTGTTATAGAAAAGCAATATTTTTACCATACTTTGTTTTTTTTAATTGCATAAAGCGACGTGTCTAAAAAACTAAGTCAACGTAAAATAATTTTGCAATAAAATTTAAAAAAAATGTACGTTTTAATTCTGGTAAAATTTCTCTCAAAACTTATACCATTAACAATACAAAAGACTCGGTATTCATCACAATTCATTTTAATTAAAAAAAAAACGCAATAAAAAGCAAAAACAAATTTCTACCACTATTAAAATGATGTTACATTAACAGTTGGAAATGAAAGAAAAATAATTTTCAGTACAAAAATTTATAAACATTTTTCGATTTTAATATTTCACCTCAAGCTATTGATAATTTAGGTTTAATGAATGAAATAAATTCTTATCAATTTACTTATATATTTTCCACTTGACATATAAGACTTTAAAGACCAATCATTTATTAAAAAAGGGAAGGTAAATAATTATAATCAGTGATATATCCTGGAACTTGGAAAAGGTATCATTGTAGTGTTTAAAAACGGTTTTATTTGCTACTCGTAATTCAAAAATGCTCCGATTTAGCAATTGAAAATTTGTAGTAATTTTGCATTTGAGTTTTTTGTAGATTTTTATGGTATCGTCAAAACTTTCATACTTTATTGTAATGTAGCTTTTTCTTTTGATTCGTTATGTCTTCAATACTCAAGGCTGTATTGTTCCTGAATTGTTTAATAAAAGAATCGACCAACTGCTACTTTGCTACCCTGTTCTCCCGTAATGATTTTAATCTGATGTAACCCGCGGTCGTGAGGTTTTCTCCCCTACTTATATCAATCAGTTTCTATAGATTATGTGGTGGTCTATTTTAACGTGTATATATATATATATATATATATATATATATATATATATATATACACATATATATGAAAAACCAAGCGTTGGCTTTGTGTTCGTAATTTTGGATTCCCAAATAGTTCATTCATAAATAAAAAGTAGTATAATCAAAATTTATATTTTCCTTATACTACGTTGCAATGCGTCGTAACTCAATATGAAAACAACAAAAAAGTTTTAGTAATTTGATTTATATATTTATTGATACAAACCCTTACATTATAGCAGCTCTTAAAAATTATTCAGTTTTGCCGAATGTAAATAAGTATTTCATAAAATAATTAAACATATAATTCACCCCTACACAGTATTTGTAGGGGTGAGTGAACTGATTATGAAATCATAATGCAAAACGAACTTAATAAGTACTTTTGGTCATTAAACAGAGTGATTCTGTAAACAGTTCTGAGCTTAAGATAAATTAAATTATGGGTAAAATTAATTAATCCACGAAGAGAAATAAAATGATGATTCCTGACGACGAATGTCCATTTCTGTGCTGAAAAGAAGTTACTACTGGTACTACATTACACACCAATACCTTATTTGTGACCATACAAAATAGCTTAGACTTTCGTAACTGAATAAAAAAGACACTGCTTGAAAGTCTGTCCAGCAGTTTTCACAAAATAAGAACTTTTTAAATTTTTGACTGTGATGAAACTTTAAGATAATATGTAAATAAATGACGTGAACACTGTTTGTGATGAAACTTTAAGGTAAGATGTAGTTAACTGACGTGAGCACATAACAATATTCTTTAATTTTCTTTCTTTTTAAGTATCTTCTCTTACACTGAACTTCTCAGAGAAATTAGTTTAACACAACAAATAATACAGTGATTTAATATGAATGTTACACGCCATTGACGAGGTTGTTAAATAATTTTGTCGTACTTTGTCTCCTTCCGAGAATATGAGCCTCGAAAGCGTTTCACAGTGAATATGTGTACATATTCTCTTCCAAATGTTTAACCACCTACATAAAAATTTTAAAAAATATATAACTACTTCGAAGAAAAACTAATTCGGTCAATTTGCCTTAATAAATAAAAAAAAGTTATTTCTCTTAGACATAAAAACTTCTTACTTTGCGAAAAATTATATTAATATTGTTGGAAGATTCACAGAATTACTATAGACCATTAATTATTGAGATATGTGTAAGTGTGTACAACGTACTCGAAGTATGAGGTTTATTCGTAATTAGAAATATTACAGTTTGGAAATCATACGTAATATTCGGGTTTCTCCAATACAACGAATTATTGCAACAGTTTTAATAAAAAGTCTTTGTTAAAATTTCATGGTTCCATTTTTTCGAATTATGTGAAACCATTATCGACTGTTACTAAGAGATACATATTATTCTTCAATATTACCTTATTTTATTTATATTTTGAAAACTTTACGCACGACAATAAATATTATTTTTAAATTTTCGTTTGTTTACTTATCAAAGCATATTTATTAAAGCACACTAGAATTACCAATACACATAAAGTAATTACAAAAAAATAAATTTGATTTCTTAAACTGATCTCAATCATTTTATCGTTCTTGTGAGGACAAATAGGATATTTAAAGCAACTAAGACATAGATATTATTTAGAAAGAAGTACATTTTTTATTGTATTAAAAAATAAATTGTATGTAAACATCTTAAAGTAAATAGAAACAAATTATAAAAAACAAGTTACGTAAGACTAATTTTGATAAGTATTGCAGCATACCATTTGTTTTCTTTCGATTTCAATCTCTAGATTACTATGACTTGACATATAACATATTTTTAGATGCTGAAAATGTCTCCTCTCCTTTTGTTCATAAACGAACGCTATATGAGGTCAGCTATATGCTTAGCTTTTCCAGTTCATCCTCGATGAGTGGATCCAAGAAAAGTCATATTGGAGTTACAACTGCACTAAGCATGTTACAGGAAAACACTATCGTATAGAACCTATCACTGTGGATGCAAGATGTTTAAATATTATCATATGCTTTACTGATTGCATTCTTTGATTAATTTTAAATCAATATTACTTTAATTGCGATTACCTTTATATTATATATACCCTTTGTTTATCTAGTATTTCATTTTTTTTAATTCCCCAACAACAAAAATAAATATAACAATTTTAAAAATTAATTAAATTAAATTTTTCATTACTGTAGATTTAATAATACTTGCGTAAGAAGGAATTATGTTTTTTTAAATTCGTTAGCAACAAAAACGATACAAAATATTTGAAAAACAAATTAAATTTTCAATTAACGTAGATTTAAGAAAAAATATGCATCATTAATAATAGAAATAAAAGAGAAAACTAAAATTAAAATGGACCAGGCATATGTCGAGGTACATAAAGTACGGTTCAATAATTGTCTAAATCTATTGGTGTTGGTAATGGAAGCATAACAAAATTATTTTTATTTAATCCAATGAGATGTTAAATGTGGCCTAGAATTATAAATGACGTTTAAATTTTTTTAAATGCATGACAAAATAATTAAACGTTGTGGGTTTCAAAACCGCTAGCTATTTTGGAGCTGGACATTTCACAAATGGTGCTTAAAAATTAAATAGTAAATGGAACTTTAATTTTACTGTAAAGAAATTATTCAATGATTTTCAGCTCGATAAAATGCGTAAAAATCACCACTGTACAGAACATAAAGGAGAGATGATTCTTTTTATATATTTTATCTCATATTAATTCAGATCTCCTTATAACATTTCATGCACATTTAACTAAAATGTTTACCTAAACAATCGTAAAGCTATGACAGAAGGGTTAGTTGGATAGACTTACAAAGGTTATAAGTTTTCTTTGTTTCACAATAAAACCCTGAAAACAGCTGGCACAATAAATCAGAGTAATTATCACAACAGACTTGATTAGCCTAAAAATATACTGTAGATGGTCATCAGATGGTCGTCGGAATCCTTGTAGTAACATAATATTGAAAGTGAAAGTTACAGATATCACGATTATTCAAAGTAAGGTTTTCATTTTTGTATTCTACATGACAACTTTATTTACGGTAAAATTAAGATGAAAACAAAAAATTAAGAAGACTTAATCTTGTTATTTATATGTTCTCTATTTATATTCAAGTCAGTAATATGGGTGCTACGGATGCACAATTTAATGTTAAAATATTCCGAAAGAAAACTAGTTCACTGAAAAAGGTATCGAAAAGAAAATTGAATAAAATTGTGAAAAGAAATTTCTGATTGACACTATTCTAAAGTGTGTCGTTGAAATGCCAATTATAAGTCTCTAAGTTCTAGTAGAGCACAAAACCTAAAGCCTGAGTAAACTCAATATAATCATAATTATCAAAAATTATTTAAGAATTTTCTTTGATTTGATATGAAAAACATTGTAATTTTTCTTCTACAACAGCTTACCGGACCATATAAAATACTCTACGCGATGTCGCTGATTACAATAACAAACTTATCATCGAAACAAGTCGAAAAGATAAAATCTATGGAATTATAAATTACAACGAAACCAAACTTTTAAAAAAGAATAACACTTCAGTATTCACATTTATGTTTTAAAATATTGAAAATTTTACACACGTTCTGACAGCGGAGGGTCAATATGGAAAAGCGCTAACAATTCCAATGCAAATTACTCAACGCAGTTTAAAATTTGCCAGCAATAATAATTCGGAACCACTAGGGCAAATCAGCTTAACAGCAAATTGCAAATTAAATTAAACAGCGTACCCAATTATTGTGGTTCAATATTTATATTCATCATTTAGCGCCCTGGAACTCTTTTTTTAATAGTACGTAAGACAAACAGTTTTGATTCTAGCTGAAATAAATAAGCTCAGCCTATGGACAGGATTACACATGCGGTAATCCTGTCCATAAGCTGAGCTTAAATCGTAATGCATCGTGATGCATATAGGATTACATATTTTATAACAATGATTTATGTGTTACATATTTAACACTGCTATTTGCAAGGTAAGCCAATGTTAAAGGGGGAAAAGGCACATACTTTTTACTGGTTTTGTGTAGATTTTTATTTTTACATTTCTTAATAGATATAAGATTTTTAAAAGATTTGAATTAATTTTCAAACCCCTTTACGTGTATGTCCTGGTATTTACTTGACCCGTTCATTGTATTTCGTTTAATCTCTTGTCCCTATTGTTAAAAATGTATATTTCTTTTTAAGCCTAAATCAATTTAAATTAGTTTTAAGGTATTTATATTAATTTTGGTTACCAATTGGCGGGCAGCTGGGAATCAAACCCGGGTCGTTGCGTCGGCCTACGATGCGTCGAGCCCTCGAAGGTTACATGCTTTCTGATCAACCCAATTCCCTACGATGACAACAATTGTTTATACCGTGTATCCTGAATTCCCAGAAATGTGTGATGTGGCTCAAAGAGAGTAATTTCACTCGGGTTTCAATTAAATATAACGTTCTAGCTAACATACAGACATGTTTAATTAAAACTCTATTGTAATAAAGTCAAATAAGTTTTATAAATATTTGTTTCCTAAAGTATGTTTCGAAATATGAGTTTTATAATAATGTAACATGTGACATATATACACAGTAACATGTGACATGTATACACTTCCATATATAAATAGTAGGTGTGAATTTTTAAAACACTTCATAAAAACACTTCGTAAATAATATTATCAGATGACTGGTCGAATTACGTTGGAACCAAAGTAAAACTTTGATGAAAATTGGTAGAATGTAGAAAATACTTTCCCAATTTAGTTGGAATTTCCGATCACTTATGTCAGCCTCAGATCAACTACTTGTGAATTAGTTATATGTTATAACACCTTCAGAAATAATTATTACTGCCTCAGAATATCTTCATATTCTAAATTACTCGGATACTAGAGCGCACCGCTCCAAGTGATTATTAGCATTACTCGGTATTTGCTGATACATTTCACACGGTATATATGTTACATATTTTGTAGGAGTATTCATAAGTATTACCTAATATTCAGTTTCACGAACGCAAATTACAAACACTCGAATTAAGACCAGGTAGAATTGTTTTAAACCAACATTGACTGAAGTCGTGAAGGAAATGCTCTTAAGGAGGTGTTTTAACGTTTTTAACGAAAAACGTCCATTGTGGCCAAGTTTACTCTAAACTCTGAGAATAGGTAGTATAATAATTTGGAAGTCAATAAATAGATCAAACAACGATAATTTTCCGCTAAAAACTCATTACTCGCCAAAATCGCTAAAAAGGGGTAAGTTTAGAGGATTCGTTTTAAACAATATACTTTAATTTGAAATGCAAAAACGGCAGTAAAATACTCATTTTCTCTTATTCAGAAGTAAAACAGGAAAAGAAAAATATTTAGTCAACGAAAATATAATTTCAATCCTCGATATAATTAATGTATTAAACGCAATGGCAACCTCAACGCTCTGAGATGCGCTAATATTCGATTACTCTGAACAAAAATATTCGCCTACACTTTTAATGTATGTGATTATAGTTGGATTGACCATTCGTAATCAAGGTAAATAAATTGATTTGTTTGAAATATTTTATACCATATTATCTATTAATTCAAATTTTATTTTCAACAGTTAAATGATACTTAAACGAGAAAATTATATATAAATATATACATATATATATATATATATATATATATGTATATACATATATATATATATATATATATGTATATATATATATATATATATATATATATAGACTTTTTTAAACTTTCGCGATTCGAACACATATTTTATTTGATTTGAATCGGGTTTTTTCACGGTAATTATCTATTTAATGAGTAAACCTAGATATTATAAACTAAGTACTCACTATGTCCCGACGTTTCAGACTGGTTGCACAGCCTGTGGTCACGGGAAGACTCAGTCTTCTTCTTTATATATATATATATATATATATATATATATATATGTATATGTATATATACATATATATATATGTATATATATATATATATATGTATATATACATATATATATATATATATATATATATATATATATATATATATATGTATATATATATATATATATATATATATACACACATACACATACATATGTGTGTTTGCTTAAATACATTTTAGGATGTAATTATTTATGTTCAGATATCCTTTCAAATCGGATAATCAAAAAAAGTAATTTCGTGCAGCCTGAAAAAAACCGCACAATTGGCAAGATTATAAGTTTTTTCAGTCAAAAACGTTTATATGTAAACTTCCACGGAGAAAGTCATATTACTCAAAACTTTTTTTACATTATATGTTCTGTGAAAGGTATAGTTTAAAAGAATTAGTAACAAGGTTTTTTCATGATTCTAGGTATAATATCTTTGGAGACGTGCTAAAAAATGCAAGAAATCCCCTCTCATAATTTCAATTCTACTGAACCTAAAACTTTAAAACCCACGTAAATATTATAGGAAAACATTAGTACTGCAGGGAAACGTTTGTTTACGCCTATGAAAGACATAGTGACATATTTACGTTTTTTTTAATATTTACAGCCTATTTTCTCAGAAACCACGCGACTTGAAATTGCCCTACAAATACGTCGTATGAAACTAATATTTTTTTCAAGCTATTTTGTTTTTAAATATTTATGTAAAAATGGAAAAGAGGTAAAGAAAGCCTTATTTTTAAATTTTATATATCATATGCATCAGATTAAAAGGAATACATTAATTATTTTTTCATTATTTTAAAATCCATATTTAACAAAGTATTTCAAAACATATGCGCAAACTAGCATTACATCTCTTATTTTCGAAACGACTATACCAGCTATAATAAAAAAACAGCGTCGGTAAAATCTGACTAGAAGATCACAGATATAGCAATGATCCTAGATCTTATATTTTTTTAAATATTTACGATGTTTTTACACCATTAGGCAATATATTTATATTATGAAAAACACATGTATATAAGTAGTTTAAAAGAAACACTGCGTGCTCTTAAGTGTTTATAACTACCTATGTACGGAAACTCGACGCAGGGAATCCCCGCCGTACTAGTTTTACCAGTACTTGAGAAATTTTTCAGCAAATATGTGTACGTGTTACAATTTTAAATTACCTTTGCTTTAGTAATTCTAGCGTTATACTGATACTAAAATTAATCACTTCTCAATCTTATCATAATTAATTAATTAATTTCCAATATATGCAAATGAATGACATATCATGGCGAATCTTGTTTTTCTCTGTAAGATCTTATTTTATTTGGAAATAAATATTATCCACTTTGTTTTGTTTGCAGATCCTTAAATTTAAACAGGCGTAGCTTTTGCAATATTTCTCATACATAGACAACAAAATGAAAGAAACCTAAAGATGAACATATATTGTAACGGTATATTAGATTAATATATCTCTTATTCTAGGATATAATTGTATTTTAGTATATATTGATTTACGGCAGTCTGGCTCCTAAATAATCGTACATTTCATTTATCCTAAATTATTTACTTCCAGACATGGATAAGTTAACCACTGGCTAACGCATCAACATAAAATCTCTAGCCACGCGATGGCACAATTTGTGCCACCGCTCCGGGCGAAGAGTTTACGCGCCTTCAGTTAGAAAACGAACGTCTCAGCGAAAGTTTCTCGTAATTTTAAATCAAAATTAAATAAACCATGCCTTCTTGTGCTATAAAATATTACAAAAACAGAAGCATTACATCATCACTTGAGAAAAATGGAATTACTTTTCACAAGTAAGTACACTGTTAACTATTATTTAAGCAACTATATATTCGTATATTACAGTCAGATCGCCGGCAGCAATTCCGCCATATTGTTGAATTTTTTGCCACTAGAGATGCGTCGCGCCGTTATCGATAACTAAATCGATACTTTTGTCACTACTTAAAAATACAAAAAATTATAAATAAGATATTTTTTATTAAATATATTTGGCGTTAATTTTGTAGAAATTCATTATTCACAATTAAATGAAACTACGTGATGTAGTATTATTTCTACTTTCTTTAAGTTCTTTACAACGACCTAGGTTTCGTTGTATTACAGCATCTTCAGGTGGGCTATTAACAAAGATCTTTACTAACAGCCCACCTGAAGATGTTGTAATACAACGAAACGTAGGTCGTGGTAAAGAACTTAAAGAAAATGGAAATAATACTACATCACGCTACTTTCATTTAATTGTGAAGATATTTTTTAAAAATTAAAATAAGTTCATTGATTTCTAAGCACAAAATATTATATTTTACTTATATTACACTTATCATTTTAGGTTTACGAACTACCCGCACTGAAAACAAAAATGGATACAGGTGGCTGGGCAATATGAGTCATTATTGTTTATATCTCTGAGTTTTGTATAATCGACAAGAAGTGTATGTGTTTTTTCTCCAGTAAATTTCACAATTCATATTAGCAAATAATAAATATTTATATATATATATATATATATGTGTGTGTGTTTGTGTGTGTGTATATATATATATATATATATATATATATATATATAACATTATTTCGTACAAAAGTTTATTAAGTAAATATAGTGATTATATTATAAAAATTCTTCTTTTTAAATAACTTTGTTTTTAATTTGTTAAAACCCTTACTTTGACACATCGAAAATACGTCAGTATCGAGCAATCTACATCTCTGTGCTACTCCAAGGGACAAAGCACTGATTGGCTAACGGTGTCACGTGGTACGTTTCCCCAAATGAGTAGTGGCTAGCTTGGTTTTCATACAACTGTGTTCTTATGCGTTATCCAGTGGTTAACTTATCCATGCTTCCAGAGCGTTAGGGACAGGGTCGGAGGAAACAAGCGCCCAGCAGCCGTAGAAAGTGTTAGAGAAGTTACTTTTTTAGATCCATTAAATTCTTCCTCCCATTTTGTTTGTCATATATTAGTACGTCGTGTTTTCAATTTACAGGAAGAACCTAATGAGATAATATTCAGTTTAAAAGGCAAATGATAATATATATTTATTATTTGTTTGGACAGTTTTTAATTATTACAACGGCCTTATATTCAAATTTATTACTTATTTGCAATAGGTGCGGTGGGAACTTTGATTTAGAAGCAACACGGTAATGTCAGATGAAAATGGACAATAACCAAGAAGCTGGTATGATGTCTATTAGTAATGGTTTTACATATTTAATAGAGTTTTACGTCATGTCGATATTCTACGTATGTATCTAGGATTACAAAACTCTTGTCATGATAGCATTTGCAAATTGTGGGAACAAGCAGCAGAGCATTGCATATTTGAGACGGCACGAGAAGAAGCAGAATATGCAAAACCTATTGGCAGTGTGGATAAAAGCGATGTACCAATAATGCCTGTAGTAACGGATTGTTGTTATTCGAAACGGTCACGAATTATAATGCTTCTGCAGGTGCTGCAGCAATCTTGGATGGAGTAAAAAAATTATTTATTTAAGAGTAAAAAATAAATACTATGTCAGTTGTTCTCTGTCGTTCAATAAAGACATTGTGCATCCATTACATGCCTGTTTTAAAAATTATGCCTATCTTTTAACTAAAATGGACACAGCCATTATTGCAAGTGGACTTTAATAAATGACACCATTTTCTGCTCCTGAACAGCGGCATGATCTAAAGTGCAATACAATCCAATAAAGTGCTAGTCCACTTTAGTTAGAGCATATATGGCAGTTATTAACAGATTCTTGGTTTGCCAAAATGTGCAAGAGACGTGTAAATACGACTTACGCTTCATTCGTTAAGTAAATTTTATATTGGAATGATTTAAACGATGTGCCATTAATAAAACATGGAAAAAATAATGAATGTACTCCACTCAGAGAATTAGCAACACTTTTCCGTATCGACGTTGAGGAGTGCTGTTTATTCATTAATAATGAATTTTCTTTTCTATGAGACACACCAGACTATCAATATGCAGACGGCAATGAAAAAATTAATTGCCCATTATCTAACTTCAATTTGCACCCAGATGAAGTAATAAAACAAAAAAAAATTAGTTTTGGAAATTCGATTGTGATAAGATTACTATCAATAAAATGTATCCGTGGTTTTATCAAATACAATTGAGCTTCGTATCACTGGCCACGACGTCTGCCTGTTTGCGGTCTGGACTAGTACTTATAAATTGAAATATGCATTTATTGCGTAGGATCCTAAGACCTATACTGGAAAGATAACACGGAATCATATTTTGTGAAATTTTACCAAAACTGTATGTTTCTAGAATTGGTGGGTCCTTGATCATCGAGATCAATGAAAGTAAGAAATCATACCTTACATTCCGTTAGTGCTAAGACGTTGAAAGTGAGAAACTAAAGATGATCAGAATGAAAACTTTTCATGTGAGGCCATAACACTTTTATACCCACTTCTCTTTGCTATGTATATTTTTGAAATGAAAAAAAGAAACTACTAATTGTTTAGTTAACTAAAATGAGTACTAAATCCGTTCGTTTTAACAAACACAAAATATAAAACAAAATGCTCTGAAATTAAAGTCTGGTGTAAACATTTAATTTTAACTAGAGAATTTTACTCCTCATCAGGTAAATCTTTTTAGGGAACTGACGCAAACTTTACTCGTTTTGGAGTTGGATATGACATCACACATGTGATGTAAGAAAAGGCGTAACGAGGAAACGTGGCATATTGCGTAATTAGTATCTTTCATGACTTAATAATTAGTAGTCTCTTGTTTTTGTTACGCGTTCATGTAATGTTTTTCCACTTTTTAATTTGCCTCATATATGAGTGAGATCTGTTTTCATACGGGGTTACAAGAGAGCAGGTTTACCTTACGGCTTTTTGTGTTTTCCTTATGGCTCATAGTATGAAATACTTAAATGGGTCTAAAATATTTCCCCGCAATGATTCTATTATTTTGTGTTTCATATTGTTGGAGGTTGAAGACGATTAATGCCGTAACTAGCTTACCGTATAAAACCGCATGTGGAAGATAAAATTATTTTACACAGTCTTTCTGTTTAGCTGGCCTGGTCAATGGATGAAATACGAATCAAAACTGTAAAAATATTAATATTATTATTGCTGTTTCCACATAATTTTAATAATATAAAATAAATGAAACTGATTACCAAATAAATAATGTATAAAATATTAATATAAATTTTAGTTATAATTGCAACAAGTATATAACCAGTAGCGTTATCAAGATATTAGGAATAGATTATAAATTTGTTGCACACCACAAGAGGCGTTGCTACATGTATATTGGTGATTTTGCGTCAAGTATATATTCGTTCTCGAGCAGCGGGATTTTGTAAATACGTCTTTAATGTCAAATGCTCCAAATATTTAAATATGATCTAGGGTTATATTAAGGTTATTGTTTCAAAAGTTATGCTAACTTTTCTTAACGGTATGTTAAAAACATAATTGTAGTTTGGCAAAGATAACTTTTTTTAGTTAACTTTGTTTAGTTATTAATTCAAATCCGAATTATTCTCTTACTTCTATTACGAACCACTGAAATTGATGGTCTTTTAATTGTTAGGTATGGTACATGTTATTTCTATTAAACTGTTTACAAAATTAAAATTTTACATATGGCCCACCACATTTTTAAAAAAAATATTTTTTGTATGATATAATTACAAATTAACGATTTTCATTAAAACGCGAAAAAAATGTTTCATCTCCAACATTTTTTTTCTTACTTTGCTATATGTAATTGATGATGAACCTACATCATTTTGCAAGTAAATGTTAAATATAGGCATTTGCTATATTTAATATTTATTGCAAAATAACGAATACGAAGCACCTTCTACAATCTTAGATCTATATGTATATTGGTAAATAGATAAAGACCTAAGTCTTAAACTCTGAAAACTATTGTGATGTACGGTCTGATTAACTTCACAAAATTGTTAGAATATCTGAGTGACTACAAAACCATAAAAAGAAGTAATATGTACATGAAGACGTATGAGTGGCAGATTCACCCTAATAACTCAGATATTTCAATTGAACGCAATTTTAGTTCTATTATAAGTAAAGGATTCCAGGTTATTAGTTTATAAATATATTTAAATTGCGATATCTCTAAAAAGAAAATGGAAGACACGCTACCGCATTAGCACACTGTTTGATAACTCTTGAAGCCTAAACTAATACAGCAACTGTTATAAATATTATAGCCAATTTTCTAAAAGTTTTCGGAAACTAAAATACATGAGATATTGAAGGAAATTATGTAAAAAGTTACGAAAATTAATCTAAAAAGAAAATTTAAATCGTTTTTGCGAAAATAATTGCAGCAACGTCCAATATTGCAATTATGTATACTTATAGTAAAAAGAAACTAAATTAGATGTTTCTTTTGTAGCCTTTAATCCATTTTGGACGTGCGTAGTTTGCGACATCCGGCAACATCTTAGCATAAACTTTCATTGTTCCTCTTTAAATGACCAAGAAACATAGATGGCGACAGGTATTTTTAGCCAAGATATTACACTTTGAAATTACTTCGACTGAAACTATCGTTCATTTGGGCGCGATTGCCTCTTCACATTCGGCATGGATTTTAAGGAAATTTTGACTTAAACGTTTTTAATTATTACTGAATATGTGTATACACATATTTTGATTCACATTTTTAATAAGTATAGAACTTCATTACATTTTCCAATATAGATTATCTAAATTAACATAATAAAATTTCTCGTTTCTGTACAGTTTTCAATAGGTAGCTAAATAACGGGCACCGATAATTATTTCAATAATGTTAATATTATAAGAATCAAAACAAAATTTGATATTAATTTTGCGGTAAGCACTGACGTCATATGACTTGAAAATTAAAAATTAAAAATTTGGCACACCTAAGTTTTTAAAAATGATTTACACACAAATTTCTTCGTACTAAATGTCATAGTTGGATTTCGTGGGTTTTTCCTATTGCGAAATTGTGTCAATCAGTTTGTCGCTTTGGCGACAATCCAACTACATACATTGATATATTTTTCTATATCAATTAGCACTGTGTCGACATTCTAATTTATTCGGAGCTTTAATGTTCTTGCGTGATAAAATTACTTAGCGAAAACTGAATTTTCCTTGAGTTCAGTTTGCAAGGTAAATACTATGGATGTAACCTCTTTTAAAAAGGCTTAACACCATGTGTATGCATTGGAAACTGTATGAAAATTGCAATATATTTAAAGGGCACACTATATTGTTTGGATGCCAGAAAACTTTGCATTTTACGTCTGATTGCATTAGCATAACGTGCAATGCATTCGATATAGTTTGAACCCGAATGCATGGAAAATTTATCATAATATTTGCTTAATATATTAATAAAATTTGTCTTTTTCATTATTTATATTTTCAACCATGTATATAACATATTATGTCTAAAATATAGTTTTAAGTTATTCTTTTATAAGTCATGAATACTTGTTTGAAAAAGGGGAGCTATTATGATTTTGCTTACATATTACACACGAGATGGTATTAGATGTTATCACGAGATGTTATCACGAGGTAACATAAGTCAATTACTAATTTTTTTTGAATGTTAATATTTGTTATTCCATCTTTTCAATGATAAGGATAATATAACTTATTTGCTGCTCTTTTAATATTTATACAAAAGAGACCAGCGAGAATAGGTTTAAAGTTATAGAAATATAATATACTTTATAAAAAAACAAACAGCTCAACGTTTGAGGATCGTCTAAAAGAAAAATGTAAAATATAATTTGTGGAAATATAATAAATTGATAAAGCTAACTTCATAAACGCCCAAATATTATATCCAAATTCATTAAATGCCAGAAATCATGGTTAATCAATAGTTTTTTTCAAAAACCGGCTATTCTTCGATGTTTTACAAACATATAATTACATGTTAAAGGACGTAGAGTCGAGAAAACTGTGCACCTAATTTACAACAATAATAAAATGTGAATCAAACCAAAACGACCAGGGGAGAACTCGCACATTGTAGGCTTAGAATCCGGAAATTTATGAGTTGCAATGGTTTTATTATTTCTTAGTCGCAATTTTTTATGATGACTGGTAAAGTTTATATCACACCCATTTGTAAACTCTCAATGATATTAGAAATTATATTATCGATAATTATCGCCTTCACGACCATTTAACAATCTTTATAATCTATATGGAATGTAATATATTTTTTACGTATTTTTAATATATTTTTAACGTATTTGGATAATTTAATTTTTGTACAAATTACATTTTTTTAATACTCTTTCCTCTCACATCTCGGAAACCATAACATATTCAATGTTTAATAAGGTTGACGCGGCGCTCGGTTAATTTACTTTATACCACGTTATTACTATTTGATCCCAAATTTAGACGAATCTTTTAGTATTTGTAATTACTTTATAATCAATTCATGTGTGATAATTTCTTGATACATTTAAATTTTATTAATATAAATAATAGTTTGATAATTGAAAAATTATTTTTATTGCACCAAATTTTTGGATTTACACAAACTTTTAAACTTACCAAGATTTACAATTTGTTTGCCTATCTCTCATAAGTATTTGATACCGGGAATTTATAGCTATACCTCAAACATTGGACGTAAAGAGCTTGTAGCGAGCTAGCGCGATAATAGTCTGATATTTGTATAATAATATTTATAATGAAAATTTTATTTTTAGGACGTGTAAACATTATTTTAACTTTTAGTAATCTATACAGTTTTCTCGCCTTGCTTTCACATGTAATCGCAATCAGTACTTTATAGCTTTTGCTTGGATATCGAGCGTAAATACATTGTAGCGAGAAAGTGCGATAATTCGACAATTATTGTTGTAGTATACATTTTAATTATAGGGTACGTCAACTATTATTTTAACCCACATTAATATATATATATATATATATATATACATATATAATTTTTAACTTTCAGGTATCTACATAATTATGGTTTTAGATATTGCCTCAGGAGCTGTGTTGGCATATGTTACGTGTAGCTTCTACAATAGAGTAATCAGACTGGTAAAGTAGAAAGTATCTCACGTGCATCTTAATGTCGTTCATATTTTATGGGTTTTAACAATGCAGCGTCTTTGTTGCTACTGAATCAGTGAGAATGTGCCGCGCTCTTTATATATCTTCGATCATGGAAGCTTCTAGAACATTCCAATATTTTGTAAATAATTTTCGAAAAACACTAGCCAATATTTTTGTTGTGCTATGTTTACATTAACATTTCATGGTCTTATTTATGCAAAATAAATCTGGACAATTATAAATAGGGCTATTCATGCTAGACGAATATACCGTTATACGATTTATTAAATGTACAATATTATAAAAAAATTATTTTAAATATACTTAATTATATCTAGCCTCTATAAATATGGTACACACCATACTTTTGCGAACAAAAAAAAATATAATTAAAATAGAGAAAATTGTGAAATAAAATTAGGAGTAAAAGCTCTCATATAGTTTTATGGACTATGTTCTAGGAGAAAATTATTTCTCAAGATTTCAACATTCTCATTTCGGAATTTAAAATGTCTCTACTTCAGCAAAAGTTTACGTATCTTGCATTAAACGATAGGTACAGAAACGGACCAAGACTTATAAAGATTTTGTTCCCATAACTTTATGGAATTTTAAAATTGAATTAGTTTTAATAAATATTCTTGTATCACTTAAAGTTTAATTTTCTGTAATAGGAAAATTACTAGACTCTCAGATATTTTAGAAAATATCTTCATGTATGAGTGCGATGGACAAAGAAAACCAAAACAATTATCAAAAGATATTTCAAAAGATTTGCTGGTCTCTGATAAAATAAACGATTTTACACTTCTGTTGAATATAAAAAAGGTTGTAATAAAATCAGTTCATTGCTAATTTAATTTTTCGACGCTATAGTACCTTTCTAGAATTCGCTACAGTTAAAAGAATTTTTAAAATGGTCTACGTTCAATGAACTATTTCCTTAAACTTGAGCCAACGGTGTTTAACTTAATAGAGAACATAAAACGACAAACTATGAAAATATAATCGCTCATCAGGAAAACGCAGAGTTAAAATTTAGTTTGAATAAATATTGTATATACAAAGATATAATGGTAACTTATTATTTCAAAAATAACAAAATAAGAGTTAAGTTCGGCATCGAACAGACTAAAGCAGACATAATATACAGATATGTACCAGGATCAGAGTGGATCGATTTAAATCACTTTCTTCCCAGTGATGATTTACCAAAACTAATACAGCTATTTAGACGTGACCCCCAAAATATTCAGAATATCGATCAAGCCATTATACTAACGGTTGGTCAACTTATTAGGACATTGACAATATATATATATATATATATATATATATATGTATATATATATATATTTTATTTTTCCTTTTTTTTTCAGTAAGTACCTGTAATGATTTTGACAAAAAATAATGTTTCACACGGTATGATCTAAAACGATGTGAAACATTATACAGTACACTTAATTTTCCATCTTTAGAATATCAAACAGTATAAAGTAAACAATGTTATCGAATTTAGGAAAACGGTGAAAATCTTTTTTACTATATTGATCGTAAAATTCATAGTTACGTGATATAGACTTATTCACAGTGTAAGTATTCTCAAGGAAGAATATTTGATATAAGTTAGTCAAAATTCTATTTCAATGAAGAAATATGGAGAGTAATGATCATTACGCAGAAAAAAATTGGCTGGGTCCACAAAATGCTTAAAATGTCTTGGAAATTAAATAATATAATCGAATTTGACGTATGAGTCTTCTCATTATAACCATTAACCATTACTTAAATTAAAATAAAGGTAGTTAGAGGTGTCTCGTGTAAATACTAGAGCAGAAGGGAAAGCTTCTAACTTATGAGCAGTTGTTGTGCAATATCTCTTTTCTATTTAAAGCACAGGGTTTTTTTGAAAGAGATTTCCTTAAGTTGCTTTAAAAAAATATTTTTATTGATGTATTAGATAATGTAATTTACTAAATTTTACCCTTTTTTGACACACACACACACACATGCGCGCGCTCACGCACACACATATGTATAAATATATAAATATATATTTATATATATATATATATATATGTATATATATATATATATATATATATATATATATATATATATATATATATATATAAAAGATAACATGTGACCAGTAATAATATACATTAAAACAAAATTTATTGCCCAAGCAGTGATGAAATTTATATCTAACGAGATGACAAAGTGTAAATTTCATTTTGTTTCTGCACTTTAGTATATCTGCTCTGAAAGATGCTTTGTTTTTTTTCCTTTCTGTTTGTAATAAAACTTGAGATTTCGACTCACTAATTTGCTCTTTGGTTCTCAAACTAAATGACACATTTACATTTATCAACATCCCCTAAAAAATTACGTATGTATTTTTACCCGTGTTTTATTGAATTGTGCAAGGACTCAGGACGGAAATTCTCAAAAAATATGTGGTTTATACGACACTTCCTTTGTTTAATTTATTGCTGGACCTGCATTGGTTATCTCATTGGGACTTAACTATTGAGTTCATATTCTTAGAGTACACTTTCCAAAAAATTGAACTTTTATAAACTCGTCCACCCATCTATGTACCTGTCACAGCCGTTTTTTTTCCAGAAACTGCTTGACATTTCTTTAAACTTTTTTTGCAAATTATTTGCAAAATTATCGATCAAATTAACACTAGTAAAATAATACTTAAAAATATAAATAAAATGTCCTTTTCTGCATAAACCAGAAATTTTCCTTATTCTTAAATTATTGATTACAAAATTGCCTATACCTTCATTAATTTATAACAATAACTAGTTAATCTGCTTACACTTTTTCACTTTGTTTTGATTGTGGTGTTATAGAGGTTTGTTTGCACGTCCGTTAAATTTCTGTTACATCCGTTAAATCTTATGATAAATTCATAAGTTAAGAGGGCCATACTTGGAGATATACTTATATATTAGTAAACACGATGGGTTGGTAATTAAATGATTCACATTATAAATTTTACCCCCCTTAATAAAATCTTATATAAAGCATAAATGTTTTCTTGGTATCCTAGATTTTTAATGTAATAAATCATTGGTTTGTGGCTTCCAAAATTTTTCAGTATAACTATTAATATCCAAGATTTTTAACGTAATAAGTTTTTAATAAAAAAAATTAATTCTTCAATGTATATAATTGTATTTTTTCCAAAAATTTAAAAAAATGGAAATTTGATGTGAGAAGCATGATAATTCCATTAAATTATCAAAATTCGTAAAGCACATTTAATATCAAAAGTTTTTTTCTTAATTAGTTATTTCTTATGGTTATGCATTTATTATTTTGTATATTTAATATTGAAAAAATCATAACTTTTCTCTATTAAGTTAATAAAATAACAAAAAGATTATAAATACAAAAAACACTGCTGATAGGTACGAAATTCTACCAATACCTATAAGGTTACCAGTGATAAGTCATAAGTCATTCTGCCCCACCTGGTGATTAGGACAATATATAAAAATAATTAGGACATAGGGCATTAATCGATTTTAGGCATTTCAAAGTTTATAAATCCATCAATGGCCAAATTACCTTTCTCATATTTTTTTTTCTTTTCTAAAGTACGAAATGCAAATCTCTCCTGTTTTTTAAATAATTAAAATTGATATAATTTTCAAACGATAAATTTAATTTCGCTTTTTATAATAATTTGGTAACAGAAAACTGTTGAAATTTATTTATTGTGTATGTAATTTCCATTTATGTTATATTTTTCCATTTTAAATAAAACTGCGTTACATTGCATAATTATTTTTAATAATATACCGCGGAGGTTTTGCCACAAATCTCATATTAATGATGTCAACGTTGAATTGTAAGCTGTTCTCACTGCGTAAAGACCTCAACAATTAATTCACCTTAAGACTTTAATCCATCTCCGCCCAAAGCTCTTACTCTTCCTACTACCTAAAAAGACGTGCGCCACCTTGATCTAACTTAACAGCCCTTGAATAAATTACAACGCCTTCAAATGTGTTTTTGCTTCCGTTTCCTTGTCGACTTCAGAAAGCGCGATCATATTTTTTTCTGGGGGTTCGTTGGAAAAGAATTTATACAGACGCACACCCACTTCGTCGAAGAAACTTTTACATTTTGTACATAGGATTCCGTTAAGGGTAAAATTTTCATTAATTTTCTTCCAAAGTAAATTTATTATGTGTGAGTTAATAGGATTATTATGCCGAATTTCAAATTTCTCTGAAAAACGGCTGTGACAGACGGATACGTGTGTGATCTTATAAGAGTTGTTTTTATTTTAAAATACGGTACTATAAAGCTATAAAATATCTTAGTACCATTTTTATATTACTTATCGTACGTAATAATGTTGTTTCCTTCATTATTTTTACATATTATTTCATATATATTTTCAGCAATATTTATAGGATTACCTTCATCATTTTCCACATGAAAGTTTTTCAGTTTTACCTGTCACAATAAGTACATATTAAGGTTTTATATAACTGTACAAAAATTAAAGATTCAGCTTAAAATTCATTCTGAAATATTTTTTACGAAATATTTCCGAAATATGTCCAGAATTTTCCTAAATCCTTATGTAAATAGTTTTAAAATTATAATAAATTTTGTTACAAGTGCAGAGTATTCACAAAATAAATTCAGCATAATTTTTTATATATCTTCAATTTTCCTACGAATATTTTTAAATGTTAACTATTGAGGTATTCGCAAATTTGTATGCTGTATCAATATTCAAAACAAGTTTCTATGATAAACACTTTGTTAGAAAATGGACTGTGGCAGTCTTTAGATTATTAAGATTTTATTTCCATAATTTATAATTTGCTTCGAAATACCTAATTCGCAGTATATAAATAATCATTCTAGTACTAAAATTAACAAGTGTTATGTGACATTTTTCTAGTAACTATATTTTATCAGTTTTTTTAAATATACGGGTCTACATTCACTTAGTTACATTATAATTTTATTACGCTTGGATTACTCGTATATATATATATATATATATATATATATATATATATATATATATATATATATATATTTATATATTTATTTATATATATATATATATATATACATATATATATGTATATATATATATATATATATATAAGTTTATTTTCATTCACTCCTGATTATATCAAACTTAGAAAATTTATGCAATTCTGTTGACAATGTAATAACATCGAACTGATACGTTGATATAAGGGAGGTAGATATCTATGGAAACTTCTCAATTGCTGACAATAAAGTCATCGAATTTGGTCTCGGTTGGCTTATCGTAGTGAGCTCTTTAGTTAGTAATTGGATCCAGAAGGGTCTGAAGATGGAGAAGGGAGGTAGTCGTGGTAACTTCTTAATATCTAACTGAAACCCCATTAATTTTGTGCATTCTTGACTCATCTCAGCTAGTTCTGATTATGAAAACCTGTTCTTTACTTTTTTAAACTGAATTTTTTTTATGTTTTGATACAAAGTATGCAACTACACAAATAAAAGATGTTTCGAGTTTACTAAAATTAAACTTGATATTGATACGGATTTCGGTACTTTAAAGTCAATTGTTTTCAATATTTTCCTTAACTACATGCAAGTTTGTTTTGTATCTGCGCAATGGATGGACTAAATGTACTTGTTTCGTTACTTTTTACCTTAAAACATTACAATAAGATTACAATAAGGCTAGAGAAGCATTTGTATGCCATTTTTAACAGGAATAGATAAAACAAATATATTTTCTTTATTTATATTTACAATTGATGCTAAGCTACATCACTTCGAAAGTCCGAGGTGAACAGATACATCGTTGCACTACTAATATATATATAAATATATATATATATATATATATATATATATATATATATATATATATATATATATATATGGCCATGTATCTTCATCATCTTAGTTGATATATTGTTTTCAAAATATTTACTTTGCAAACAAATTGGACTCCTATATGCAAATTTTAATTCTTTATCTCGTAATACTAGTAAATAATGTAATATGAAATAAACAAAACGGAGGTCTGTAGTACGGTTGTGGCATAAAAGCTGACTTTCAAATCAGATACTCGTATATGAGATATTATTATATTGTACAGGTCTCATATCAGATGACACTAACATTTGTGGCACGAGTAATTTTAGTTTTAGGGAATAGCAAAAAATAACACACTTTATAAAACCATGAATAAGGAAAGCACTGAGAAACATGAAATATTGAAATTACTACGGGTATTTTGTTGGAAGGTTAGCGGTATAATATAATTTCTGAACATAAATAAATTTGCAAGATAATGCTGCTGCTACACTTTTGATATTGGTGCCAAGTCGGCAGTACTATTTTTTTTTTACATAACTGCATATCTATATCTACATATGAGAGTCATCTTTTATTGAAAATTTTAAAATAAAAGTACTTGGAAACTATATTTTTTTACATTGTGTGGCTGCCTTTTTTCGCAACGTTGGCAGTAATAAAATTAACGGGGAAATAATAGTAATAACAAAATTAATGGGTAAATTTAACTGGCAAAGAATTTTTATTATCACAAT
This sequence comes from Druceiella hillmani, assembly GCA_039881145.1. Classification (NCBI taxonomy): domain Eukaryota; kingdom Metazoa; phylum Arthropoda; class Insecta; order Lepidoptera; family Hepialidae; genus Druceiella; species Druceiella hillmani. The sequence goes on from JAYKKI010000082.1 coordinate 9,975,482, forward strand.
TGGCAAAACAGGTGATTAATATTTAAATACGTCTGACATTGTTATTATGTTATATCATGAAGTTTGCGCAAAAGAATTTTAGAATCAATAAATTGTTACTTGTTCAAATAAGACTCTGCGCGTATAAAAATTATTGATTTAATACTACGTGATTATAAAATAAATATGGCTTGCTTAAGAATAATAGTTAGTGTCCTTGGTTTAGCCCTGGTATTTACCATTTTATTTTTAGAAATATCTATCTTTTATTATTAGCTAACATGAAACGCAACATTTTGTGAAATTGACCTAAAATTAATAAAATATATATATATGTATATATATATATATATATATATATATATATATATATATATATATATATATATATTATGAACGGATGGCAGGAGACAAATCTCCTAAATATATAAATATGTTCATATTTATATTGAATTCTTACTGTGTTATTGCCTGTTCAAATGGCATTTATCCATTTTTAAGGTTGCATACTTCAAGAGGAAAAACACAACCCTCATAAGTTCACTTAGGTGTCTGTCGTACATCCATTAGATCAGTTTTTTTCTCAGAAACCGCTCAACGTAGGAACTCTTACATTTGGTATAGTACAAAACATATAAACCCCCACATATCCCTACAGCTGAAAGTCAAAAATATTTATTTGGAGATTTTAGGGTTGAGGGTGGGGGCAAAATTAAATACTCATATTATTTGAAAGCGCTATTGATAGGGAATCTCAATCGTATTTTTTTATAATTTGAAATATAGCTCTTCAGAGAGATATCAAAACGCTTGCAAAAAATATGTCGGGCCACCTTATTTTCCAAATTTTTTGGCTTATTTTCAAATTATGAAAAATATGCGTTTTTAGAAGCCCACGAAAAAAATTTGGGGTAGCTATATCGGATCGTGGATGTCCTATGTTGAAATAGTCGCTATATTTTTATGCTTTACGCTTATGAAAGACATAGTAGACGATATGTTTTTTGTTTCTCCATATTCACAGCCGTTTCCTCAGAAATGTCTGCATCGTAGAAACTTAAAATTTGGCGCAGTAATAAGAAACTAACTCTTTATTATATTCATATAGGAACTAAGTAGGGGTAAATTTAAGTCTGAAACTTTTATAAGATTTTACATATAATTTTTGATATTCCAGTGTAATTTTAATGGATTTTTATTGAGGTGTGTAAATTAATTTTTTTCATAATTTTTAATTGTGTGATTAAAAAGATATTCCAAAAATATGGAAAATCAGACGCCCCCCCTCTCTAGTATTCGTATCTAATGAGTCAAAAAAATTTAAAAGACAGAGTTGATAAGATTACGAGATTACAGCGATTGCCTTGGATCTTATAATTAACGGGAACGATACATGTCGTCGCGGTGGTGTGTTGAGTTAATCACAAGGCATACGGCCTTTGACGACGCAGCGCACCGCGGAAACCCGGCTTCGATTCCCGACCGTTCATCGAGCTGAGCTGGACGGGCGTTATGGTTGGCTGCAAGAGTTTGCTCAGGTAGCAGCAAGTCCCCCATATGTACCAATTAGATACATTATTTTAATTCTTAACAAGCCAATCTGTTTAACAGGAAAAAAAGGTAATTTTTGTTGAATATCTGAAAAAATATCATGTTCGTGGTATATAATGCCACGAATATGATATTTGGTTCTACATTGGTATATACATATATGGCACAATTTTTATTACAATACCTTGGTATTGTACATATATGGTACAATTTTTATAATAAAAAAAAGGTTTTCAATTCCAAATGTAATGTGTTCGATTAGAAATATAAATTTTAATTTTCATTTAACTTTAAGGAAATGTTTTGAAGTCACTTTTCGTATCTGTAGGTAGTTTGATGAAACTTTTAATATTTACAATTGATGAGAACTTACCAGACGATAAAGTATTTCAAAATTTACAAACAACAATTAACGCAAAATGGACGTAGTACAAACCTATTGGTAAAGGAAAAGCAATATGTCTGTCACAAAAAATAACTATTGGAAAATATGAATTAATATTTTTCAAAAATTTCCAAGTCAATATATTTTTATACTGGACACAACTGTCGTTTAAAAAAACTTCTTTTTAAACTCCAAAAGGCTTTGAATTATGAATACAAAACAATTGCCCAGTTTAGAACTGTTTACAACGGAAATGAAACATTTTCTTTTTTTTGTCAAAAAATTAGAAAACAAAAAAAAATTTCTTTGATAGTGAGACACTATTAAAGAGGTTGGTTCTTAAGCAGCCGCTATGTTATCAACGACTGGCATATATTATCATAATACTATCAAAATTTAAATGCTTTACTTAAGCAAAATATTTGAAAATAACGTACACTATCAGAAATCTAGTAATTTCATTAAAAAATTAACTTTACTTACGAGCTTGGTCGAGTATAATACAAAAACTAAAAAATTTGTTCCGCGAAAAGAAAAATTGACAAAAAGTTTAGAATGAAAATAATAGAAAGGAAAAAAAAACAAAGAATATTAAAGTATGATTACCATTTTTGCACATCCTCTTAACTAATAGCATGATTTTAGAAATAAATAATATAGCAACATATTTTCACAATTCATTTTCGCTTTTTTATTAGGAGTTTATTAGGATGAGGTTATATAACGTTGTGGAATAAGGATAATGTGTATTTTCGTAATAAATATTAAATTAATAGTCATAAAGTAGAATACAGAGATTGGATATAAGAGGTAAAAGAAAGAAAAAGGCATGAAATAATTCAGAAAGAAGATTGACGAAATTTTGTAGCTATATTTTTTACCTTTATCTCATTTTTTTAAAAATAAACATACATAAATTATTGGCTTTTAATATAAGAAAATAACCAACCAGAAGATATCAATAGATATGTCATAATTGCGGAAAAGAAAAACATTTTAGATCTTATCTCTTTTTTTTTCATTTTCCCAATTCTATGTTAGCACTATCTCGGTAAGCGTAACTTATATTTGTATTGAATTTTTACGCCAAAAATAAACAGACAACGTTGCTTTAATTATAGTGTTGATATTATTTGAGGTTTCAAAGTTGCTATTCAAAATAAACAAGAAATATCCTTTATTATGACAGAGACATAATTCCAATAAAGTCAGCAAAAGTGTAGAAGCTTTAGAAAATAATATATACAAGTCGAAACACAAATGGATAAATTTGTCAAATATTTTAGCACCCCTAACAGTTGCCTTTAATTCAGTTAGTCATCACGTCGGCCGAACAAGAATGTAAAGGGTTGCACCAGCTGCGAACGCTATTTTTAGTCTACTGGATAGAGCGATATGTGATCTGAAATTCGATTTACCATGCACTCTGCATTTTACTCTAATAGAGACGATAAACGTTCCATTTTCCAACCCGCTTGCCCAAGCCACTGTTACTTTTGTGAAAATTCATTCTTATTATTGGCTGATATTTTCACCACAATGAACTGACAATTACTTCCGAATTCAACTTACCATTGGGGGTGAAAATAATTTAACACCAAAAAGAAAATAGAATAAAATTTAATTTATAATTTCACATCAAACAAATAAATGAGATATTTATTGTATTAAAATTTAGATGCGTTCATGTTTTGGGAAATTGGAAAATCATTATTATATTAGTTAATGTTCGATACTAATATCTCCCTTTAGTAATATTACTGAATAGTAACATACATTCTTTTCAATTTGGTACCAAGCATCTAGCTATATTCAAATAAAATATTATAAAAATGAAAATAAATGCTTGCTTATTCCATAATTAAAATAAGTTATATTAAAATTATCAAAAAACGCACAGTGTATGTGCATATGAATATACTGAAAATAGTATAATTGAATATGTATGATCATGCAATTTCCATATTTAAGAAAACCTGTCAGGTTTACTCAAGAAAGACTTAAATACCGACTTAAGACTGAAAACTGCAACTTATTACTAAATACTTGAGAAAAGAAATGAATAAGGAAGAAAAACTAATTCATGCAACAGACTTGAAATTCGTCAAAGTATTAAATTAAACTTGAATGTTTAAAAAAATTTTGAATTTTTTTAATCGTACGTTGCGTTATATGGAAAGTTAAAATAAATCTATTTTTATATTATAGACAGTAAATTTATTGGTTCGTAAAATATATTAAAAATGATGTTGAAACAACGCTTAAGTAACTTGCTACGTATTATGGAAATAAATATTAGGAAAATAAATTTGCTTAGTTTTTCATGTAAGCAAGCAAATTATATTTATACAACTTTTATAGCTGTAATGTATTCATTGTATTCCTACCAACTATGGGTATTTTTTAACTACTGAGTTTACTGTATAATATATATATATATATATATATATATATATATATATATATATATATATATATACATATATATATATATATATATATATATATGTTTATATATATATATATATATATATATATATATATATATATACACACACACATATTGAGTATTTGTAGTAAGGATTACTTTTTAAAAAGGCAGATTAAAAATTAGAGTGTAAATATGAAAAATATGATTAAGTTCAAGTTCACCGACAAATTCATAGACGAATGTAGGTATAAATGTTCTATTAGTTAGTCTACTCACAATCGATTCATAAAGATATTTAAATATGTGGTAATATAAAATGAAAATTAAACAATTAATTACAGTGAGACTTTTTCGTAAGGGACTGTGCAACAATAAAATAACTTATACGAGATAATTACGACAAAAGAAAAATATTTCATTTTCAACTTCCATACAATTTTCACGACTTCATAGACTTATTACCGATATAAGATTTGCGCATAATTTGTCACGTTAATTTTATTATTATACCTATTCAAAAATATCATTTGTAACTTAGATATATAATCAAATATTATTGATTATTTTAAGGAATATCGTTATTTATTTGTCAGTAAATCTAATATTTCACATTAATATTGCGTAAGAAAATCCAAATAAATGTTATAATTGAGAAATTGTAAATTTAGCGTAATTAACAAGTTTGATGCCATAAGACCAGTTCGGAAAAAAATATATATATTACTTGGTAATTTGTTTAAAAGGTTGGAAGGGGAGCAACTGAATTTCTATAAATATTTTACTGACTCCTGTATTGAAATGAAAGCAAATATGATGTATGAAAAATATTTGGAAAAAGTAAACAAATTATAACAATTCAACCAAAGCCATAAAAATCGCCCAAAATATTTACCCTATTTGTTTATTCATAAAGTATAGGTAACAGATATATAATTTCGTAACACATACACACGCACATACGCATACGCGCTGACGTACGCGCATACGCACCCACGCACGCTTGCTCGCACGCACGCGCACGCACTCCCACGCGCATCCGCACCTCACGAGCACGTGCAGGCTTAGGTATGCGCGCACGCCTACGCGCACGCGCACGAGCAGGTGCTCGTTTGTATGCACACACGTACGGACGCGCGCACGCACACCCTCTCGCCCGACCGCGCGCACGTCCGCTCGAATACACGCACGCGCATTCACGATATCGCATATTATTTTAGGATCACGGGATTTTAAGATGAAAGTCTTAAGGTGAATTAATTGGTCAGGACTTTACACAGAGTGATTACGCTGAGAATTTAAAAATGACATCATCAATGTTAAGTTTCCAGTAAAGATATTTTCAATTAGTGATCTCAAACCTAGCCAGTGTAGTATTAAAATACCTTTGTAATTAATTACGTAGTGGGCGATGTGATAGTTAAAAAAATAATTTATTTATACAATAAAGAATTACAATTAAAGAATTACACATTCATATTAAGTGCTAATGTGCTGGTAGATACTATAGTTTTTATTTGACTTGTTGGTTAGATTCGTGCATTGGTCAGCTTTCTCATAAGTAGATCTTCATATTATTTCAGTTGGCATTTTTCGCGTGTTACTTAGCCTTCTCATAATTAATTACTCACTTTAAAAGTTTTTGCTCTCTGCCCATCTGTTACGCGTGCAGTGGCAGGTTGGTAGTAAATGGCTTAGGTGTCTTTAACAAAGTGCGTATGCAGTTTATTTTTATGATAATGGAGAAAATAAGCGAAAAATTATATATATATATATATATATATATATATATGTATATATATATATATATATATATGTATATATATATATATATATATATATATAAATTGGTTTTCATCATTTACATTTGAAATTTATACCAATGTCAAATGTTGTATGCAAAGATTCGTCAAGAATAAAGAAGAGACGAGAAAGGGAATTTAATTAACTAACTTCTAAATTTGTTGATTGTGATCACGGATCTAACACCACCCGGTGGGGCGGACGAACGTATCATTGACGGATAAAGCTTGTGTAATTTCAGGTTAATAGGTTATAACTAGCTAACTATATATACATATATATATATATATCTTAGTCTTTCTTGGCACATATACGATATGTTATTTGATAGCGATGATTTTCGAAACACTACTGGAAAATAATACAGAAGAAATAAAAATAAAATAGGAGTAAAAGGAAGATGGTAAACCAGTTCCATGTGGAGATTTCGATTCCCACTCCATATTTCTTAGATGCTTAAAATTGAAATTAAATTTTTTGTAATAAAATAATTGAATTAATATTTTTGAAACTAACTTGTACACCAAGTATGGAGCTTACACTAACATTTAAAGGTGTAATTTTTGTGCAAAGTTCATGAATTACATATTGGTACTCCAGGTGAAAAAGGATCGTATGAAATAAGTCTCGATATTCTGGATGGATTTTGTAAAATATCTAATTGTGTAACAATACGTATTTGAGGATAAAGATAATCAATTAGGATAACTTAGGAATAGGTTCAATACGATAACATACAAAATTTTATTCTGAGTGCAGTGTTTGTAACTAAAGAAATTATAATAAAATTTAACGGATGTGGCATAATAAAAGAATACCACCATAACGAAACAATAAAAACTGGGTAAACAATGTCATAGATTACTTGATTATTGGTATAAAGAGCATGCGCATTTTAAAACGAAATATGGGCCCAGGAATAAAGTTAACAGCAATGACAATTATGACATTTCAAAACTTAAAATGATTGTAATAATATTTAATACTCATGAAATTTTTATTAAACAGTATGTTTTAAATATTTACGAAAATGAATTGACGTTATGCAGATTTACAGCCAGCTAGCAAAACGTTTGAGTTTTTGAATACACTACTTTATCATTTAATTTGTTCTTTTTCGCTGCCAGTGATTACTGAGCTATATTTTTTATATTTCGGATATATATCATTTGCAATAAATTATTAATATTAATAATCTTTTTACCTGCATCATTGTTTAAGAATCAGCTAGGTAAATAAATTATGGTTGTACACATTTAGCACCAACTGATATAATTTAGCGCAACATATTGATTTTTGAGTTGTTACGATTTTATTTGTTTACTCAATTTATTTATTTTTACCATGTTAAGTTATAAATGAGCAATATTTTCTATGATTCATACACAATACTCTATTTTTACACTTTACTTTGACACACAACAAAACAGATAATACCAATAGTGATATAATTTTTGCTAGCTTTCGCAGATGCGAAAACTTCTTGTATTATTCTGTCATGTTCATCTGTCTCTCTTGAATGTTAGGTAAGTACCTATTTTTCACCCTTCTTGCAATATATCCGTTACACTCAAATGTTATTACAAAACATTCCATGAAAAATTTGCATTCAATTTGACCTTGACATTTTACTTCAAAATAAATTTCATTTCAAAAAGAAAAAAAAAAGCCGAGGATAAGTTGCATGAATTGAAAAAAAAACAATTTAAAAATACTATTATATCGGTCTATTTGGCCTTATTTACAGTAATGAGTTTTAAATTTTACACTTAATTAAATAATTTTATGACAGTCGCACAAAAATGACGTTTGAGGGTCCATTATAAAATATTGAAAACAGTTGATCGTTCGTTCCACATCGGTCGTCGTTTTATTTCCATATAAGTTATTTTGCTACCGTCAAAATCACCCACGTACAGTGCTTAATAAAAATTAAATAATTTATTTGCATTCAGTTACACGATTCGGTTGAATATAGAACAAAATGATTAAAAATGGGTCAAATGTTTATTTTTGTAAGAGAAAATTAGAAAAAACCATCGTCTGTCGACACAATGACACTTCTATTTGGCCGACCCTGACATTAAACTAGTCTTATAATACAATTTGGTTTCTTGTGGACGGAATTTGGAGCTCAAAGGTTGATCATTAAAAATCAACCGTCATTTCATTTGAATAACCGTGATTTAAATCAGGAAGTCGAAATCTAAAATTAATTTACAAATCAATAGGAAGAAATCAAACCATATAACAAAAGCTAAACTTTCTATTTGGGATGAGATCTGTTATGTACAGTAAAACGGAAATAAAATTCGAACTTTTTTAAGTAAGATAAAAAACACATACACACACACACACACACACACACACACACACACACACACACATATATACTCCAATATTTACACGTGCCAACTTGAGCTCCTTTTGTTGGTTGTAATGAGAAAGTATTACATTACTTAGCGCCCGTGAAACCTTTGATTATATATTCAATCTAATTTTAAATCACTACTAAAATTTTGAATTTATAATATTTTTTATTTAAAATGCAAACCTTAATAGGCTTTCTGTGTTGTCGGAGGGACCTCGTAAAAATGCTAGATAAAAATAAATACATGCCCGTTATCAAAATCGATGTCTGAAAATATTATGAAAGCTGAAATCTTCTTTATATTAACTTTTTGAGTTCATTTTCGGTAAATATAGACGTTGAATATATTTGTCGTTAATTTTGTAGAAATTCATTATTCACAATTAAATGAAACTACGTCATGTAGCATTATGTCTACTTTTTTAAATTCTTTACCACGACCTAGGTTTCGTTGTATTACAACATCTTCAGGTGGGCTATTAGCAAAGATCTTTGCTAATGCCACCTGAAGATGTTGTAATACAACAAAACCTAGGTCGTGGTAAAGAACTTAAAGAAAGTAGAAATAATACTACATCACGAAGTTTCATTTAATTGTGAATAAATATAGATGTCTAATTATTTTCCTTTATAGTATATTTGTATCAATCTGAAACATTTACATTCAGAATATACATTTCATGAGGTATGCTTATTGTGATTTGAGTTATATTTATGAATCAATTTAATAGTTAGAATATTAAAAATGTTACATTTTGCATTATTATGAGATTTATATGTCAATAATCAATAACATTTCTGGGAGGATTTTATTATACATCAGTAAAACAATTTAAAAAAAATGGGACTAGCTATGAGCTATTTTGTCCATTTTCGTAACAAGTCTCAAATGCTTGAATTGCCTTCAATATTTTTGCAATATTAAACAATATATTTTTCAATCATCCGCATAACTCGGTGAAGATATTTAATTTTTATGTGCGTCGAGAACTTACGTAAATCTTGCCTATATATTGTTTTCATAATATCATACACATAAACGTGATCCAAAAGTTATGAATTACTTCGTTCATAGCTGCTGTAACTGTGTGGAACGAAGGCTTTAGGTAAAATTTTGATTTTACCTGGTGGATGTAATGAATAGTATATGGTGTTACGCTGTCATATAAAAATGAAATGTTTTATTTTCTTTTTTATAAAGAAAGCGGAAATAAAATGAAAGGCAAATCAAAAATAGGTACTTCAAAACGTATCTGTTACTAATACCGTACGTATTACTTAAAAGAAACGAAAATAAATATATCTTCCATAACCTGTCCTAATAAGCTAAACGACCGTAAATGTAGTATTTTGATAGTTACTTTAAATGTTTTTCGGGTCACGTCTAAAGTAGCTGTATTAGATTTAATCCTTCGTACCATCGGAATTGACTTTAGCAAATCCTGTTTTAACCTATTGCGTATCTATCGATTATGTTTGCGTAAAAACCATATTATGTTACGTGCCGGTTCGATATCAAAATTACAAAATATACCTTTCATTACCTCTAATATATTAAGGGCAAACTTATACGTAGTTATGATGTTTATTGACCTTAAATTTATTTTTATGTGTTTTGCTTAATGAGTGATTCAATTTTCATTGTTGGATATTTTTATGTTCTCTAATAATTGAAATGCCATTACCCTAATTTTAAGGAAGAAATTAATTTTATAAAGACCGCTTTTGGAAATAAATTTCTGAGCCTTTATATCGGATTAGACGTATTTCCATTTTTAATTAAATTACGAATAGATAAATGGTTTTTGTAGTCTATAGAACGGTAGACCACGTTACCTTTCTGTTGACTACAAAGGTCATTTACCCAATAATATATAACAGGGCAACGACTTTGGAATACTTGATTTTTGTTACATATTATTTTTTTACTTTGTCTTTGGCTTAGATATACATAGTTTCTTTACTAAATTGAATAAACATCTAGGAAAATTGTGATTTCTGTAATACAGGAAATTCTTTAAAATGTGGTCGAAAAATATTTTAGCATAACTAATACATCTATAAGATTCAAGTTCTAATTTAAAGTAGTGAATCGTTTTTTTTATGCAAATATAATAAGGTAAATTACATGCTAGTTAAATTAAAGTAATTTTTAATATTAACGGATATTAAAATTTTATGAATAGTTAATTGTGCTACAACCTGTAGTTTTAATTGTTTTATTCACATATTTTCTCTAGAAATTACGTTTACTTTTATAAAGAATGATACGATAAAAACGTTAAGTTCCAACAAATGAAATAGTAAGAATTATATACTTCCATATAATTAATTTATTAAAAGTTATAACATTGAAAAGTTTAAGCATAATATGTAGTTTACAAGCATGTGTGATTAAAAGTTTGTTCAGCCACCATAGACAATTGTGAGGAACCAATAATGAACTCATTGCAGTGAGCAAGTTTTACTCATATTTGGCTGTATTTTATTATTATTTAGGCACTATTGAGATGATATAATGAAACTAATTAAACGTGTATACAAAATTTATTGAAAAATAGTTTGTATTTAATGGTAATAGAACTTAAATACGTTTCATTTAACGAATAAATAGTCAAATAACAATTTGTGTGAATGAAGTCCAGGACAGAAGCAAGAAATTTGTATCATATTTATCAATGGGATAAAAGGAGTTGGCAATTTTTAACGATTCTCTTATAATACTGCATGTTATTAAATATTTAAGAAAAATCATCAAGGCTCCCTTTTTCCTAACGAATTTACATGACTATTTGAGTCATGCCTTCAAACAATATGTTAAATATATATATTTATATGTAACTATATAATTATATATATATATATATATATACAAACATATATATATATATATATATATATATATATATATATATATATATATATATATATATGTGTGTGTGTGTAGTTTGAAAAATGAATTACAATAAATGACACATTTAGTCCATTTATTAAAAAAAATATACACTTCATAATTTACCGACTGTTCCATGTAGATTGCATTATATATTATGCTAATGCAATAAAGACGTAAAATGTGAAATTTTTGACGTACAGACAATATAGAGTGTTAATTTCAATATGGAATGCAGCGCGTTGTGCACTTCAGAACGTAGTGGAGATAATATTACTTAGTCATTTGCATCAACCGCATTGACTTCCAATAGCAAGTTGAATTTGATGGAAAATATAATGTCGTTTAGGTTTAAATGTTAAAGTTCAGACAAAATTTAAATTCTGACGTAATATTAGTAGATACAGGAATAGATAAAAATGCCTATGATAGGATCTCCTATGCAACAAATCCATTGCAATTAAATTAGAGTATGACAAATTTTACATTTTGTGTGATGCCTTCTTTTTAAACAAAACACCTCACAAATTTTGTTTTGATTGTTATAAATATATACATTATTGAAAATAATCTGGCCTAAGCGGCAAAGGATCCGGGAGCTCCAACTTTTAAATTGAGTAGCCAATATTAAATAACATAATTAATTTCTATGGTTATTAAAAAAGTGAGCAAATGTATGTGGATGTATAAATATTCATAAAGAAACTGATATTTTACATCAAACGGTAAATCGAAGCTTGACACCGGTAGGTAATCGCGCTCAAATGAGCGACAGTTTCTGTTGAGATAATTTAAAACTTTAATAGACGTAGTATCTCTATCTTGATCTCGCTCTAATAGCGAAAAATGAAAGTGTTTGCCGATATGACGGCCATACGTAGTGAACTACCATGCGTGAAGTGAACCAACGATTTTTGGCAGGTACATAGTATACTTTCAAGATTGAGGTATTCAAATAATTTAAACGATCTATCAATCCTGTTTCTTATATAGCCACCCGATCAATATAAGTTATTAATGAATTACAGCTTTTAAAAAAGAATTCTATTAAATTTCAAAATTTCATACACCATTATCAATTTCATCATAATAACTAGGACAAAATCCGATATTCATTTTATGCATAATTTTTGGTATAAATTTTCAATAATTTTTACATTACTATAAGTTTTCTTTGATTTTCAATTATTCGAAATATTTCATTGTTATATTTCATTTATAATTAAAGAACCATCAATTAAATTCAAATGAAATGTTAAGGTTATTAACTAAATATTTATTTTGACAAACTACATGTATATGGTTAATACACCTCTAAGACAAGTCAGCGTCCCAAATTATGTTGAAACATTTAGAGTACTTCATTCTTAGAGCATTTCTTTCATGACTTTAGTCGATGCTGATTTAAAACGATCCTATATGATCTCACTTCGAGTGTCCGTCATTTGCATTTGTGAATCTTAATATTAGGTAATACTTACGAGTATTTGTATAATTTATGTAATATATACACTATGCAAAATATATCAACAAGTACCGAATAAGGCTAATGATTAATTTAAATGGTGCGATCAAATATCTGAGCAATTTAGAATAACTTGCGGGATTATTATTAATTTCTGAAGGGGTTATGAATTACAACTTAGTATTTGATTCCAGGTTTAAGTGAGTAATTTACAATTTCAGCCTAAATATGAATATTATTCTATAGATTGCACTGATATTACAAAAATAATGTCAAACAGAGGCACAAATGTGGAGACGCATAGATAGTACGCATGTTTAGAGATTTTTGAGTTATAATTTTTTTTTGTTTTTTTAGCCCAACTCAAAAAATTAATATAAGATTGATCTTTTCCACACGAGTTATTGTGATAAAAACTTGATATGTTAATACTAACTAGATGACTGACAGCTTGATCACAATAGAAATATTTACATACCTTTTAAAAAGGCGCTACAAAATTAACAGAAACGAAAGATATTCTAAATAACGGATTTTAAAATTAATTGTTTACGTCACTTTAAAAAAATTAAGAACTTACTGAAAAACATTCTTATTTCATCAGCTTTATCGAAATTTATATTACTATATTTACGAAGTGATTCTAAAAATGGGACCAAAGAATAGTTAAAAAAATTATTAATATTTGAATGTAATTAAAGAAACTATTAAAAATAAATTCAAATTTTTCAAAATTTATTTAATTTAATTGTTCTCAAATCTACGGACCTCCTTTTTAATATGAATACGGTACGGCTGATAAAATTATCTTTACGCGTCTTAAATGCGTTGTATTTTTTTAAATCATTCCTTCGGTTTCTCGCATACTTCTTCTCAGTTCTTTCAAACTACGACTTTCTTTGACTATATCTAATTGCCAACTTGAAGATGTTGTATGATAACATCTTCAAGTTGGCAATTAGCAAAGACCTTTGATCATACAAAGAAACCTAGGTCGTGGTAAAGAATTTAAATATAGTAGAAATAATACTACATCACGTAGTTTCATTTGGACTGTTTTTTGAAAAAAAATGTAAGATTTCCCATTCAATAAATTTGAAATTCAAAATGGATCAATCAGTTGCCTGTTTAGTAGCTCAAAACTAAAGATCAACACTATATTTTTCTTAGTAATTGGATTCGTTATATTAAATTGAAAATAAATTCATTTTATTTTTGACTTCTCAATACTTTCTGACAAAATTTTAATCTTTTGTTTTAACCTCAAAGTTTTAATTATTGAACTTTAGTAATATGGAAGGAATGATATTCTTCTCCCTAATATATGCAATCTGTCATGGATTTTGGGACTCTGGATCGACGTTACTTAGCCACTTGTCTATGAGTCTCCTTCATTATGAATCATTAGGATTATAGGATGGTCAGCAAACTGCTCGGGTGGAGGCCAACCTGTACGTTATTCATGTGTCGTGTACAATGTTGCTGTTTCAAGTTGTTTCATCTTGCGTACCCATAATAGTAAAGAATTTGTTTATTGTCTGTTGATAGAAAAACGTGACTACTCAGACCGAGAAAGCAGTAACGATTTTCCCTTCTGAGTAAAAATATAAAAAGTTTAAAACAGTTCAATAATCCATTAATATCACCAAGATGTTTAACTATTGTAATGAACTGCATAAGTAGTCAGACGAGGGAAAAAACTTCGCCTAGTTTGACCACTACAAGTAGAAATAATCTAAAAGGAGTTATTATTACATCAGGTTGTTACCCTTTATGATGAATAGGGGTTAAATTTTATTATATTGTTCTTCAATTTTTACTTCTTGCATTATTCACAGAAAGTATGATTTTTTTACTTACAACTGTAAGTAAATTGCAGGTGCATTTATCGGCTCACTCACTCACTAATATTAGTTAGGATTATTAAATGTTCTAGCACTGACAGTTTCATTTTAATGCAGTGACGGAGGTTCTTGGAACAACTTCCATAGTCATTTTCACATTTTGTAACTCCAAACGATTCAATCTGTTTTCCCTTCGTCGTGCGTTTCGTTACTGAAGTCCTTGTCTATCTTTGAAAGCATTCGTGTCGTCGTTAATAACTTTGTTTATTTGATTTGTTTTTTAGCATACCTCAGGAATATAGTAGTGACTACATAATGTTATTTGTTAGGGTGTCGTACCTCAAAAGGTGAAAAAAAGACTTGTACGTTCACTTTGATGTCCGTCTTTGTGTCTGTCGGTAAAGGTCATTTTCTCAGAAACGAGTAAAAGTATTAAGTTCAATTAATATCAAATCAGTAGGGTGCAAAAATATTAAAAAAATTTAAATAAAACTTTTATGTTTTTAAAGCCATTATATTTGTGTTAAAAAAATTATTATCGTCTCTTTATAACATTAGATTATGGTATCGAATTATTAAAAAATTTAAGCAAAAATAAAAACAATTAGATCTAAACGAATATAACATAATTATTAATTTTCCTATTTTTCTTCCACTTATTAATAAAACTCACACTACCTAACGTGTGTAACTATCCAAGCAGGCTTACGTGTGGAGCATTTCTAAAAGTCAAAAGTCGAGATTCCCTTTAAATATTAAGTTTGGAAAATCATAAAAGTACTGAATTTTGCGCTCTCGGATCGGGAAAGTGCATATTGGACGGTATTAAGCGAAAAGTATTGGATACTACATCGTCGGGTGGTGAGCCAGATACTTCTAAATACTTATGGATGACTGTTCACAAAAGGCTTTTACTTTTTCTTTTTTGTAAAGAAAGTCGGAAGCGCAATACAAATTAGTAATATTTAAAAAAAACAATTTGAAAACCGATAAAATAAAAATATATCTCCACATAAAAAACTAGCTCGAATACATAAATAAAGAATTCTTTGAATTCATAAAAAAGTCTAGGATTATATATCAAGAGATTCCATATACATATACGAGAGAAAAAATTGGAGTATCTGAACAAATGAACCCAACATTGGTTGAAAAGTCAAAGTGATTATCGTTTAACGCTAATCTCTTTTTTGGGCTAAATTTGGGCTAAAATAATTATGTGTGGCCGCCAATAATAGGGTTCCAACAAGAATACTGAAATATGGAACACAGTAGGGGTATAGTCAGTGAAAAAATAAGATAACAGTCATCTGAGAGTATTTGGATATGAAGCGATGATTCGTCTCCAAAAAAAGTGAGGAAATTGGTACCCAGGGTAAGGAATTATCCAATCATTATTGGATAATATAAGAAATAAAAGGATATAAATTTATAGTATTCAATTCAAGAACGATAATAAAAGTAAAAGTAGAAACGAAACGAAAAAATTTTTCCTGGAATCCATCGTTAGAAGAAACTATTTTTCATTAAACCTCATGGATATAAGATGTGAGTCAGATATCTCTTGCACTTTGGATGCGCACCAAGATATTTTAGAAATATTAGATACAGCTCTATATTGCGAATCTCGCCGAAAAAATACGCCTCAAAACGAATTGTCACCAAGTCAGAGTTTCTATTTACGAAATAAAAGGACGAAGAGTCCGACACTTTGCAACAAACCTTAAGATTCCAGATAATCACAGAAAGCAGTTACTTAAGTTACAATAAAGTCTCCAAAATTTTGAAAATAGCAGTAAGAAAAGAACTAGAATTTAAAAACTTGAATAAAACGTAAACACTAGTGAGAAAACTGAAAGACGTCAAACTGATAGGGTGCAAATGGTTATTTCAAAGCAAGGACGGACCAACGGGCACAACAAAACCACAACTCCGTGCAAAAAGACATGCACCAACCGAGGTTATTGACTAAACATACTTACCGACAGTTATACACGTTTCTATATGCTTATTGATATCCATAGCCGCTCAAAAATATCTTGAGATAATACAATTTGACAACACCACAGAATTCTTAGATGGTAACTTAAAATAAAAAATAAATATATGGCACCGCCCGAAGATCTTGAATGCGAACTAGATTTGATTTGTAATTTAAATAATTTGCTCTACAGATTGAAGGAAGCACTGATATGCTGGAACACAAAATTTTACATGGTTTTAAACAAGTTCAGCTTTACTAGATGTAAAGGTTATCAGTACTTTTATATAGGATAAGTCGATGGAATCAAATATTACTTATATTGATGTCTGGCTGATGTTATCAAAAGGAAACACGCTTTGAACAAGATAATTGAAAATCTTAAATCTGACCGTAAAATGTGATCATTCACAATTTTTTTGGTATGCAAATAATGAAAAACGGTAGATACATTTATATATATATATATATATATATATATATATATATACAGTGTGTAAAATGTCAAGGAAAGGGAAGAGTCTAAATAAGGAGAGTGTTAAAATATTTAGATATTAGTGATGTTACCCTTTT
The DNA here is from genome assembly GCA_039881145.1 of Druceiella hillmani. Classification (NCBI taxonomy): domain Eukaryota; kingdom Metazoa; phylum Arthropoda; class Insecta; order Lepidoptera; family Hepialidae; genus Druceiella; species Druceiella hillmani. The sequence continues at coordinate 9,992,755 of JAYKKI010000082.1, forward strand.
CTGTGTAATCCTTTCAGCCTATGGTAGCATGTATATAAACCGTAACTACGACACTCCAGTTCCTTTTTTTGCTCGATGACATCAAGACAATAGCTACGTGTTCGGAGACAATCGCCTATGCAATAGCTATTTTTCCGGATTCCTCATCAAGGAATATTACAACAGTCACCCACGCGGTTCCACCAACTTAACAATAATTCAACAATTTTTCATTGTGTAATATATATGTATATATATCTTGGCAGACGTATAAAATAATTCGGTAGATTGATTGCACACATATATCAGTACCGAAGTAACTTTTCTTTTCAAGCATTCTTTAGATTCTATCCCACCAAGGCATTTACATGTAAAGAAATACCAGCACAGACTTTTTGACCACAGAATTGTACAATCGTCTTCAGGAGGTGTTTTTCTCCCTGGCATCGATTAATGACTTTATATAATTTTGGTAGAACTAAATTTATCCGGAGTTCGGGGCTTTTTACTTGATAAAATTGTTTAATGACAAAAGGGGCCTATCAGTTTGAGTTTTATTTGCATTATGATGTCAAATCCATCGAAGTCGTGGCGATCTATTTTTATCAGAGTTGCTTCATTGTACCTAATATCAGAAAAAATCACAAACTTGACTTGGCTCTCGACCTTCTTACAATCGATACGTAATAAAAAAGCTCGTAGGTTTTTAAGAGTGTATTGATATATCGGACCTGCGAAGACAGTTTTTCTTCGTATAATTAGTTTCAATAAATTTCCATGTTTGGTGAAATTTGGATAATTCGGTAATATCAAGTCAATGTTTATGCTATAAAATATAGTACCGTAAATAAATATTATATTTATTACTTACACTTTTTAGTTTGAAGATATAATCGTGACAATTTTATAAAAAGATAAATTTTTGGTTTATTTTGAGGTTTTGTAACAAAAATGACGTATCCGATTGACATGAATACGCCGTTTACTGAAATTTTGTTTTAGGTCAAAACTTTGAGCGCTTATACTGCAAGCCTTGGAGCATCGCCAAGTACATTTGATTCTGTGTAAGAGTTTTTCTTTGCCCTTTAATTTTATGTCATCATAAAAAAAATATTACAAACTTACTTAAAAACCTAGATAATAACATTATTTTTAACTTCTGAAATCGTATAATCCTTAGTTACCGATTTACTGTTATAAACATTTTTTTATGTAAGTAAAGTCAATTTCACCATAATATAGTTTAGAGTCCAAAGAAATATTGGGAATTCTATTTCTTTTTGGATCTTGTAAATAAATAAAAATAATTATTTAGTGAAATGAATGGAAATATGACCCATATATTTTTGCATTAAATATTTACCAAATCACATTGAAATAATACTCTAAGATTTTGAAGACAAAATGAAAATCTACAAAAAAATTAAATTGCATATTATTACAGATTGTCTCTGTTAAGGGAGTTTCTATTCCATAGTCGGAGATGAAGGTATTTGTTTATTTAAAGAAACTTTAAAAGCTCAAGAAAACTTGCATTACGAGTGTTCCGGACAAATTTAGATGCTCGTAAATATTTAAGGGGAAATAATATTTTTATTAAACTATATACAAATATCAATGTTTTCAAACGTAAATATGTTACTTATTATATTTTTATAAGGATTAAAATTCAGTACATATTTTAAAAAAATTTCAAGGTCTAGGATAATCAGAATAGTTTTTTTTACAATTTTTGGGCTGGGCTATCGTTATTCTTTCTTAATTTTAAATTAAGTAGTTTCAAAAATAAAGGGGTGATTACTAATTTTTTTTTCTTATCTTGCGGTTTATCTCCTAACATGAACTTTCCTAAATTATGACATACTTTTGGAAACTGTATCATTAGACGTTTTGAGCGACATCCCATGCTACATATAGAAGACAATTTTTTCGGGTATTAAATTTACAACCCCTGAAATTTCCATATCGGTCTTATTACTAAATGTTATCTATTAAAACATGTGTAAGTTAATATATTTTATTATTACACCAAATTTGAAGTTTCTACGTCAAACGGTTAAAAAAATAGTTCTGACACGGAGAGAGTGAGACGCGAAAGTAATGTTACGTGGGTTCCAGTTCCGCATACATTGGAGTACGGAACACTAAAAATAGAACAGTTATTATGAACATGCAGCAAGAAAATCTCCAAAATAATTAGAACATATTTGACTATTATATACTCTTTATTATACACATTCTTATGTTACTAGATTGGACCATTTTGTCTTTACTTAGTTAAAGTACAAAATAAACAAGTAAATCGTTGAGAATATGGTTAATAAATTAAACATAAAAATATTATTGGATTATAACAAAATGCGTACCTTTATTACCTGGGCAAAGTCTAGTGGAATGGAATAAATTTGTTGTCGCTTCGCTCAAATAACACCAATAATTTAAAAGAAAATATATCAAGGTTTCTAAACCTTTAGTAATAATGTTAAAATTTTCAAGCGATTTTTTCTATAAATTTTTGTTTAAATACTTATTATACATACATATATATATACATATATATATATATATATATATATATATATATATATATATATGTATATATTATTTTATTTTCTTACGGTTTTACTTTCCTTCCGGAGACTGATTACCAAAAAATTAGTAAGGTGTAAACGAAAGGAAATAAAATAAGCGTATAATACACGGAGGTGACTTCTGAACTGAATCGTTGTGAAACAAGATTCAGTTTAAATTGAAGTTTAAACCGAGGTCACAAATTTATACCAAATGTAAAGTGCAATATTATTTTGTTCTCTTTTAATAATTTTACATATTTATTTTATTAAGTTGTTTATTCACAGTTTCTAATTACAATATTCTAGGGAAATTTAAAAAAACCGAGTTATTATTAAAAACCAAAATTAATAAGAGCCTATGTTGTGAGATCTAATGAAAGTAGAAAGTTAGAAAAACTTATTAAAATAAGAGGCAAAATGAGATATTTATAATCTCGTTGCGAACTGAGTTCGCGCAAAAGTCCGTGACTGGTGTTTTAATAAATTTACTTGTAAAACTTTGCTATTTGTTTATATTAAATTTAGGTTATTAAATGTAACGACATCATTTAAATTCGTTGGTCACAAGAAAAGTCTAAACTTGAACTTAGACGTTAAATTTATGTTATAATAGCGGACTCGATATTTCAAAACCTTTCTCGGAAACTTTTATATTTAAGGTAAAAGTGTTTACTTTTGACCAACTGAAATCCGGTCACGTTTTTTCTTTTAAGTTTTAAATGTAATGTGTATTTCATTTAAACCTAAACATTTCAGCACATATTCATATAGCAAATAAATCAACTGGTGACTTTAAAGCTATCATATTAACCGTAGCCAATTTCTATTCTATACATGAAGGAGCTATTTTCCCTGACATTTTAATTAACTACTTGATATTCTAATCTTCGCAATAACTGTTGGATTTTCAGCATGTAAATGATGTCTTCGCACTTAAGTTTTCTTGTTCAGGTGGCAAGGTAAAAAAAATTAAAACATGAAAATCAGTGTCGGTAAACGTCTCTATTAAAAGAAAAGAAATAAATATATTATTTTTGCAAATTTCAGGTAATATTTATTTAATAAGTTAAAAGTTGCATCAAAATTTTACTGAATTATTTGTTTCAATGCTTTCATTTTCCATTGATATCATATTAAAAGTGCGCATAAATGCTTGAATCTATATGCTACCCTTGCTTATCTTTGTTTCTTACATGACCTGATGCGCAACGTTTTGGCAATAAAGAAAAATTTAGAGAGTCCAGAACAATTAAATTAGAAAAAACTCTTGGCTTTGCAAAATTTTGTTAAATAAAATGTGAAATATTTTTATTTCATTTGGTGAAATTTAAAAGGAAGTGGTCTTTTACAATTTTTCCGACAGGTTCCTTTATTTCTTCTGACAAAATTTTGGTAGTTTTTTTTTAATATAGATTTTAACTCTGAATTGGTCGTTTTTTTTCTTTCGTATAAAATGGATAACCGTACATTAATAGAGTATGGGTAAAATAACAAAGTTCCAGGATTCATCCCATAATATTCAAAGCCATCCTGATTTCATATTCCAATTCATGTAAATGAGCCCCACTTTAAGTATTTCGATATTTTTGTTACGGAGATTAATAACTCTGAAAATAGCTAACTTACGAGTAATATATTTTTAAATTATTTCTTATTTTAAAAATTTGTAATTATGTTAAAAGTGAATTTCATTAATTTAGTGAATGGGTTCCTTGTATAATTCTATACTTCGTCACGGCTCATAAGGTAGTAATATTTATGAAATTTCTTCAAGGTAAAATGTGATTTGTTACGATTAATTTTTTTTAAATTAATAACTCGATAGTTTAGGTAGAAAAATGTTGGTAGACAAATAGGTTTCTTAAAATTGTTTATGGATTAATTTGATACTTAATGTTGCGATCTTCGACACACTATTACTTCTGAGAAACCTGAGGAGGAAGAGGAATAGTAGTCGCCTAAAAATCAGCGGTGTAATCTTAATTGGATGCATTCTAAAATATCAATAATCTATAAAATTCTTTTTTTTTTGTTAAATTAATTCATGTATGTCTGTATATTTATCGCATGGTCTAGTACCTAACACGTTTAATCGGTTTGAAATAAATGTTCTGTCAAACTTTTTCTTTTTTTCGGAAAAAACTTTGAAATTTTTACTGAAATCACTTTCTATGGTACTATTAATTGTTCCATGTTATAAAAGTATTGTGCGCCATATAATATGCATTAAACGTTTTTAAAAGGATGCAATGATTAGAGTACGTTCCATAAAAAAACATTATGTAAATTGCGTAATCGCCCTAACGGGCCTAATTGCCGCTACAATAATTAGTGCTTTATAAGACCAACATATAAATGCTTTGTGAGCCCACCCATAAAATAAAACAATAAAATTTTATTTTGGCATCGCAAATTATATATCAAGAAGCTTACATTTCCCACAAAGTATAACAGGAAGGCCCAATCGTTTAAACTCCACATTGAATGTTTTTTAAAACTGCTTGTTCATTGGTTGCCAAATAGGGTTTTAGTGATATAATTCGGAACTTATAATAATTGTAACAAAGAAAACCTTTTTTTTCGAATGTAATTCAGATTTTTATCCAAAATAGACTTTTTTAACGGGATGAAGAAAATTATTTATTTAATCTTTTATATTTTCATAGCCTGTCCCTAGATAAGGATGAGTTCCAGATATACCAATGGTTAATTCAGTTTAATACAATACTTTAAATAAAATCGTTTAATTTCCCCAAAACCGTCGGTACGTCACATATGCTAGGAAGTCACTGTTGCTGAGATTCAGGAATCTGAAATGATATTTAGTTGCTCTGCTCTCGGGACATTTATAAAGTCGCTGAAGAAATTTCCATATCTCTTTAATATTAATAGCTGTTAGTAAATATTAAAGTTCTTATAAAGATTTTTTTTTAAATACCTGAGAAAATACCTTTGCATAACAATCGACGAATTCCAGCTATACCAATGGTTAATTCAGTTTAATACAACACTTTAAATAAAATTGTTTAATTTCTCCGAAACCTATATGGTACGTCACACATGCTAGGGAGTCACTGTTGCTGAATGTGATTCGGGATTCGGGCGGACCTTTATAAAAGCTGCTGACGATTTTTCCATATCTCTTTAATATTAATAGCTCTTAGTAAATATTAAGGTTCTTAAGAATGTTTTTGAAAAATACCTGAGAAAATGCCTTTTGCGTAACAGTCGACGTATTTTTTCACATAGTGATAATAACCTAATAATTAGGACATAACATTTTTTTTAATTTCAAATAATATCTTAAAAAGTTTCATAATATATATTGATTTTTTATCAAAATATTACGGAACATCAGTGATATTTTTCAGTGTGAGAGTCTAAATCAAGTTTCAACTAAATAAAGGACATTTAACAAAATTCTATCGTAATATTCCTTAAAGTTGGGAAAAATAAATAAAACGATCGATAATGCGACTAACGCTGAGGCATTATAAGACAATAACAAAATTATTATTTATTATATCAAGAAGATGTTATTTAAAAAAATACAAGGTTAAAAGTAATTGTTTCGTAGATAAATCAGGTGGTTTTGTGTGTTGATAATTTTTAAAGCACATAAAAAAAGTTGAGATCTCGTTTTACATCATGTTTTTAATTCATTGATTTCGTAGATTTTCATCATAACTAATTATTTTAAAATAAGTTTAGGTTTATAACTGGTTCTAAAATTTTAAAGGAAATTAAATACTTTATTGAATATAAATAAAATGTAACGATTACAATAATTATGGAACAGAATTAATCATCTTTCATTTTTATTGATGTTTCATAATTTTGCTTCATTCACTTACATAAATTTTTTTACCTTTAAATAAATAAATCCTGTCCATAACATTGAAATGTAGATAAATTCATTACATCTATATCTGCGTTAGCGCAATTTAGTATAAAACAGAAAAAAATTCTTTAAATCTCATTCATTATTACAGCCTCAACTAAGCACAATGAAAAGACAGTAACATGAAGTAGAATTATGTTTATTTCAATAAAATATTCTTAGAATGCCCGTGTCCTGTAAGTGTTTATACAAATATTTCAAAAGGAAAGAGTTTTAAAAAATATGATCATATTTTTAAACGACAGTTACGATCCCAATTTAAAAGATACTAGCTACAATGATACTAGCTAAGGCTAATTAATAACTAGAGTTTTTCTCCACAAACAAAAATATACATTGGTTTTGGGATGCAGAATTCAATTTATTTAATAAAAAAATATCACACGGTGATCAAATACATTAAAATTTAAATGGAGAATAGATTTACAGAACTTAAATAATTTGAAGTGTACTTTTGCTCAGCATTGACACATGAAAATTTTATCTTCAAATGGACAAACAAAAAACTACTCTCAAGTAGTCAAATGTTTGTTGTAACGGCATTTATTTGTTGGCTGTCGAAAAATATTGTATATGTAGCGAAAACAGTAAAATTATGCTTTCTTAAACTTATGTACATGGAACACGTAGTTTTAAAGAGGTCAATTTAAGTGAGGAACGTAAAATATCTATTATACATTTAATTTTGTGGGTCTAATTTGTTAATCTGTTAAGTTCACTTGTTCAAAGTTATACAAAAAAACAGGATAATATTTTTATTAGTCTAGCTATCAACATTCTGAAACTCTCTTTGGTACTCACAATATTCCGTAATATATTAAAAGTGCCTAGTACCTTAAAGTAAACACATCTCAAAAAAGTCAGTAAATCATTTACTTAGCAGCTTTTTGAGGTAAAATTTCAAATCGGTTGAGGACTTAGTAGTTTGGATTATTATATATTTAGGTAATTAATTCAATCAAACAAATTTAATCAGTTATTAAATTTATATTTATTACTGTTTTATAATAATTTGGTAAAATATAAAGTTATAACAAATCTTAATTTCTACCCATTTTAGTCTACTAATGAGGTAAATACTCGTAGTCTTTACGGTTGTCAGACGGAAGGGTCTCTTTTATTTGTTGCATGTCACAATTAAATGAAAATATGTGATGTAGTACTATTCCTACTTCCTTTAAGTTCTTTGCCACGACCTAGGTTTTGTTATATTACAACATCTGCAGGTGTCTATTAGCAAAGTATCTTTGCCATAGCCCACCTGAAGATATTCTTTGCTAATAGCCCATCTGAAAATGTTGTAATACAACAAAATCTAGGTCATGGTAAAGAACTTAAAGAAAGTAGAAATAATACTACATCACGTAATTTCATTTAATTGTGAAATATTAATTTCTACAAAAATTAACGCAAAATATATTCAATTGTTGTATGTCCTCAAATTTTCGTGCAGTAATTTTCTATCAGTTCTGGTACAATTGCGTCATAAATCAGTTATCTCACAAGGATTTCATTTCCAACATATCCTTTGTAGTAAAGGTTGCCACTCATTCGTAAAGCAAATTTTATAAAAAATTAGACCATTGCTTTCGTACCATATTGCACGAATGTCAGTCAACTTATGATCCCCTTCGCTTCTCTCTGGACGTATACTTATATAAAACTGAATTTTGTCGAAATTTTTGAAGAAAGTGTGGTCCAAATATTTTACAGCGTAAGGTGCTAGGCATTTTCGAAAAATTTTAGCGATAGTTATGTATTCGGATGGTATATTTATAATTTTATTCTTCAGGTGATGTTCTATAGTGCAATGCCTTGAATCGGCTTCCATTCGGCACCTTTAAAAATGTTTGTTCGATAAGTTATTTTTTTGCTTGATGACGATATTCAAAATAGCATTAGATAAAATAAAATTATTATTTCGGTACGTGCAACCGCCCGTGTAGATTATTGTTATTGTTGTTTTATTTTCATCTACAGCATTTACTTCAGGTATATTTTGTTTTCTAAAAAGTCAACAAAAATGGAAGCAAATTCTTCAGCATTAAGTTCATGTTCATGTCATTCATGCTCTATCTTTATTTTTTACACTAAAAAGACAGAGATTGTGAACTTGCAGCTTTGTTTTATAAGAGAGTGTGACGACATTCTACTTACGTGTCATTAGTATTGCATGTAAGTCCACTTTAATAACATAAGTGTCTCCCTTTTAATCGGCATCTTTTTCTTCTCTCGAATCTTTTCTCAATATATTCATAGCATTTTTCTTTGTAACTTTTCCTAGTTTGTAACAGGCGCACTTTTTGCATTAACTTTTCTCGGCTAAAAAAGAGCCTTATTTTTGCTTTCGAGCTGATTCGAACACAAAGTTATAGAAAGAGCTTTTTTTTTATATTCCGCTCTTCGCACCAATTGTTAACTTAAAATTAGTAGAGGCTTTTTTTCAAATTCCATTCTGGCAACAAGTGTAATTTCTGTAATGAAGAACGTTTTAATTATGGGATAATAATGGGATTTCATTACAGGAAAATAATTTAAAATTTTAATCAATGTTGTTTCGGGTCCGAAAACACAGATTCACTTGATTGCGTTAAACGTCTCAGCATACTAGAAGGCAACATTGAAAAATCTAGGATGTTCAAAAACATCATTCGACATACTTTGACTTTTTCATCGATTACTAGTTGTTATCCATTCGTTAAGTAGGGTCTTTTTCGCCCCAATTTCAAAGTATTGTATATCTTAAACTTACAGTATTATCTTGATTTAACGAATGTGTTTCTTTATATTTATTATAATTCCAACAGTATTGTGTTTTCTCTCTACCAAAAATGTTTTCCTTTTTTCGTTTGCATCCAAAGGTTCTGCTATATTCTCCCTCAATTCTTTAAGAGGAACTTAATCTGACTTTGTAACAACATTTTCAGATTTTATCTAGTTACTTACAAGACTCAGTAGCCAAAGCTACCATTTCCTTTCTTGGGACGTCTTAAAAATGAAGGGATAAACATTTTTATTAAAATAATTTTAATACTAAACACATAAATGACAGTTAACACGACACTGTCTTAAGACATTCTTTAACTTTAACTGTTTATTATTGTATAATAAGCTTACTTGTATAATTTAGGTAATGAAATTTAGAAACCTTAACAAATTCAAGCCATAAATTAACAAAAAATATTGAATTAATAAACAGCTAAATCCGTTCCCATAAAAGCTTTATATTGCGTAAATCTGCCAAGTACCTAATGTATAGGTTAGAAGTTGAAAGTGATTGAAAACGTTCAATTTCAGCGCTAAATAGAAGAAAAAATTACAGATAAAAAAAATAGGCTTACCTTGATCGTAATTTGTTATTTGTAAATCCACATAAAACCAAATACTTAACTAAAATTCAGCTAGATTCAGCGTAACGCAACATATACGTATGTTGGGGAACACAATCAGTACAAAACTGAGGCCCCAACAAGATGAAGCAGATTTTGGTTTTGGAGCTTAATGGTTGATAAAAAAGCAGTTTTTCTGGCAAAGTACTTCTCGCATATTTAAGCTAATGTAGTCGTTATTAGTTTACGACACGGTCTACACATTTCGGCTGGTATGAAAAGTAAATTTTGACCAAAAGTGGATTTAGCAGGTTAATGAATTAGGTCGACTATTTGTCTATTTAACAGACTTTTAACCTAATAATTTAATTACATCATATATTAGCATTCATATACTTTCAAGTGTCTACTTTTAAAAATACTTTGAGACATGTTATGCATGGAAACTTTAACCTTATAAAATTTAAAACCTGAAACTTATTTTAAGAACATATTCTCAACAATGATATTTACATGTTATTAGTTATTAATAAAACCTGTAATTTTACAAGTAAAACTCAAATTACGATGTGTACAATATTTAGTCTTTTTTTATAAACTCTTTAAAATCATTGTTATTATTTTTGCCCGCCTAATAACATTACCTAGCAAATATCTGGTTTTGAAGAAATTGTTGCTATATTTTTTCAGTAAACTTTAAATAAACTCCGAGTAATTCTTATTTTCATCATAATTTCAGCCTTAACAATTTTGGATCAGATGGGATGGTGGGACCTATTTTATGCACAATTTCAGAAGTATCTACAGAAATATATAGTTGTTTGATTTTTCACGGATTTATAAATATCATACACAATATTGGTTTCTATTTATAAATATTTTTTGAACATTTGTCGGTTGAGATATATGCTTTATTAAATTTCAATTTTTTTTTCGTTAGATAGTTTCAAGAAGAACAGCTATAATAGATAGACAGACGGTTGGACACGTGAGTGATCTTATGAGAGTTACTGTTTTTATATGAAGGCAGGGAATCTGAAAAGAAAAAAATTAAATGATTTTCGAAAAAAAATAATGGCAAATAATTTTCCTTGTAATGTGTATTTAAGTAATACCATAAGAAAATAATTCATCACAACAAAAAAGTAAATATTTTACAATAAAAATATATAAAAAAAATTATATCATTAAGGTAGTTGTCGAGTAAAACGCATTGTCGATATTTTATTTAAACTCGAAAGTTATAATTTGTTTTAAAATTTAAAAAAATAATTTCCGTTTATTTTCCGTAAAGGCAGTAAATATATGATAAATACATAAAAAAAATTATATAAGGTAATTACTATGAATATATTTAGTAATAACTTGAGAGCCAGTAGAGAGTATGTAAGCTATGAAAAACATTTAGTTTGATGTCTTTCTAGTTTAAAGGTTTTTATAAACTTCATTAATATCGGATTATCAGCGATAAAAGGCTTGCCTATAATTCGCCGTTGTAATTTGATTATTATAACTTTAAAACTCATTGTTCGTATTTTAAAAAATATTTTTATGTAAATGTCAGTAAAAATGAGAAATATGTGAATAAATTTACTTATAAAATAAGAAAAATATGTAGTTTCGGTAAGACTACATAATTACAGTGGTATATTCTCATAAAAAATAATCCAAGCACGACTTGCATTTGACTGATATATCTTTTCTTATTCTATTACCTTAAACTTCTGGTCACAATCTGTTGATAAACTGGTCACATCAAAACTTCACGAGTCTTTACTTGAGTAAACATGACATATCTTTGATAATTATGGGTTTATATGTATAATTAATTTTTTTTATTAATTTTATCAGTTTTAATAACTGTAATATGGACAGATACCATGTATAGTGAGTGGCAAATCACCAAATTTAAAAAAAACGAATATCAGTGATCCATTAATGCTACTAAAGTGAAATTATATTATTGGACATTAAATAATCTTCTAATCATTTCTGAATTTTTGGGAAAATATCATCTAATCTCAATTCTAATAGAACAATAAATCTCCCTAGATATGGTAATAAACTTTTTCAATTTCATGTCAAAATGTAAATGAAACTATACTTCGTCCTGAAACTTTATTATTTTTAGTGCTTAATTGTTTTCATAGCCAACAAGAAAATTACTTCGAAACTCATGAATTTATTGTCGTTAAGATATCAGACCATAAATTGGAATTAAAAAAATTTTCACAAAAGCAATAATGACCTGGGAATTCCTTTCCTTTATTAAGGAAAGATGCAGAGCGCATGTCAAATCAAATTTTAGTTCAAATATCGCTCCACTCAGCAGACTAGAAATAGCGAGTGTAATTTTTTACGGCCTGGATCGACCGAGGTGCTGACTGAATTAAACCCAACGATAGGTGGTGCCAAAATATATGACGCATCTATTTTATTTTCTTAAGCTCCTACCCGTCTGTTTACCACCTTTCTATTACATCTGTGACAAAAGATAGAATATCTCTTATTTGTTAGGAATGGTAATTTGCAAATCTCAATTGGTGACAGTTTGCGTAAACATTTAATAAAAAATAAATCTTGCTAATCGAAGGAATGCTTACAAAAAAAGAAAAAAGTGGACAAAAAATATATTTATACGATAAGATAAATTTTTAATTCGGTTTAATCCTAATCTTTAAAACATATAATTTAACCATGTATATTTTAAAGAAATTTGCGAATAGATTAATGAAAAAATATGACCACAAATCATCTTTAAAGTTCTTTCTGTTTTACTTCATGCCTTTTTTTCTTTCATCTATTCTATCCAATTTAGTCTACAATTTTTTCATTCTCAATTCAACACTTACTTTCGAAATACGTATTATCCTTAGTATATAATGCTGTCTAAATCCTGTAATAGTAATGAAAATTAATTGATAGTAAAATAGTTAATTCACAAAATGTGTTACTGTATTATTTATTTTCAAAAGCATGTTATCAATTAATTTTTAATTACCAAACATACTTTAATACCATATATTGTCTATTCATTCTTATTACTTTCACTCCAACCTCAAAAATGTACAGTGGAAACCCTGTTTCTTCGATATATTTCCAATTTTTATTTCTTTTGGAATAAATGTTTTTATTTTATCACACGCACCACGAAAAGCGTAAGTAAAGGCTTTTAAAGAGTTTTTTAAATAAATTGATAGATTTTCCATAGTGAATTTTATTACAAAATTCTTTCTTTAATTAGAGAATTCATATTTTCATGAATTTTTAAATGTGACCGTCGTTCCATAAAAAGTAATATCAGTTAGGTAAAAACCAGTTTGAAACATGGGATAATTTTCAAGGAATTGGTTTTATTTTCTAATTTCCAAATAATAAAAAAATTATGCTGGTGTTTAATTCCTTCTGTAAACAGTACTAATTGGGAATTTTATTTATCGTTATTCGAAGTTATTGGCGTTTTAAAAAATGTTGAAAGTTTTGTTTAACGACCATTGTGTCTGGTATAAAAATATAGCTACAAGAAAAATTTCATAGATATATTTTAATTATGCATATGTTAATTTACTTTTATCAATAGATTTGTAGTATGTCCATATTATATTGACTGTTACTTTTAAATATTGAGAAACTTTATCGGAGTACCTACAGATACAGACAATCAGAACTGTAAACATTTCTTCAAACTGAAATGAGCATTGGTTAGTTATTAATATTATTGAAGAAATATTTACATAGCATTTTTAAGCAACGCTGAAAGATAAATTTAAGAGAAAAAATGTATAAGCAAATTATAAAATGCACTAAAATGAAAAAAAAGTAAAGTACCACATTTCCCAGATCAAGTTAGATTACTTTCTAGCTCCATAATCAGACCCTGGCCACCACCTAGGAGTTAATTACTTATGGAAATAAGTAATTAAATCCTAGGTGGTGGCCAGGGTCTGATTATGGTAACTTCTAGCTTCTCACGCGTGAAATATAAAGTCCACTCACGATTAATGAGTTTAGTTCATGATTCGAATTGCCTGGAGACCAATTTTTATTCTGACAAACGTCATAATTATTTTAAGATGAAACTTGATGTATTTGAATAATAATAATCAAAATTATTACTGCGACTATATATTATATATTCAACGTGTATAATAATTATATAGCTTACTTTCCTTAACTGCTCATAATCTGCATTTAAATTGCGCCATCTTGATAAAAAATTCAAGTAAATGAAGCCGGGGGCAAAACTTAATACGATGCAATTTGAAAAAAATGTGCTATGAAAAGTAATGAGCTTCTTATTGCCAGTATGTATATTAGAAACATTCAGTTAATATTTATATTTAAGGAAAAATATTGCCTTCCTAACTTAATGTTAAAACACATAGCATACAAAAACTTACTAAAATTAGTATAATCTAATGAACAATATTAATCCAACTTCACATATAATTTTTTAATTAAGTTTAACAAAACTTACGAGTTTAAAAATAGAATTTTACAAGTGTTTCAACGCAAAATACTCGCTGCTTATTCTGGCTCTAATTTCGGCAAGATGACATAACATTTTTGATACGGAGTTGCATAAAGGTGTCTTACTATTTTTCTTTTATTTTAAACCATTATTTAGGGGTCAGTCAGTAGTTAATCGTTTGGAATATTTTCTTTTTAGGATCAATATTTCAATGTGAAAATTTAATTATAGAAACAAAGAAATAAGAATTACCTATGCTATTTTCCTTTACGCCACGTAACGTCAACGTTTTCAAAACCCTTGGATTAGAAATAGGCAGTAGTAATTAACCAAAAACACCCGGGGATATTCACTATAATATTGATTATATTTTAAATTATTTCATATTTTCTTAAATTATCTTCAAATTCAGGAAGAAAAAATCCTATTCTGTATACCTTTGGAAGTATTGTTTGAAATAATAAACACATAAAGCTTTTATAGGTAAAGAAATACTTTTTGGAGTTTTATTTAAGAATATTTCCATTTTTACCATAACTACCCTCACTTTGGACTGATTTTCAAGAAACAATATTAAGCCCGCATAAAATTAAAAAAAATAATAAACGCAAATATGTGAATTTGATTCTTAAAATACTGTTTTTAATTTGATAAAAAGAAGTGCAAAAAAAGCATCATTTTCACATCAATATTTATTTATTACCAAAATAGCAATTGCAAAAAATAAAAGCTTTATTTTATAAAATAATTTTTGCATTTATTAAATTTCATTAACAACTACCAGCTCAAAAAATGTTGATAAACCAACGAATAATACTGTAGATTTATCACTCTCTTTTAGGTAAATATTAAAAAAAAAAAACATCGCACGCTATTAAGGAAAACTTGAAATTGTATATTTCGTATCAAATCTTTTCGACACTCAATTTTTCTTAACAAAATTAACGTTAATTTTACTAATTGGTGAAATTATTTATTTCTTTTCTATGTTCAAAACATTCATTATAACCTTACCTGACATCAGCAAAATCCTTTGACATATATCCTAAACATGTTAGGAGTCACGTTTACAATGTCTGGATTGGACTTAATCCATCATGGCTGAAACCAAAACTGGTTTTTATAAATCCTTCACGTCTATATCTTGTGTGTATCTGCTATTAATAATGGAACTACTGTCGTATCTGTCCTATCATTTGTGAAACCTATGCCATAATAATAAAATTGAAACACATGATCTTATTTAATAATTCACTTTTTGTCATTTAAGAAATAATATTTTATTTGAAATTTTAACTAAAGGAATTCACATGCCTTAAATTGTATTACTAAGAACTATTGTCATGTTTAGTTACAAGTTAATACATATATAGTTAATGAAATTAGGAAATCAAGTGAAACTAAAATTAGAAATTGTGTGTTCATATATATGCGAAGACTGTAAAAGAAATAGCTTTAATATCATGTAAATAAGAAAAGCTTTATGGTAAACTTAATTACACTTAATTGCAGAATGTATCAATCAAGAGGATAAATGACTTTTCATTTAGATACATACCGATATACAGTTATGAGTAAAAAACGGAAAGTGCATATTGGATGGGCGTGTTTTGGTATGGGCTGTGTTTGTAGATAATTAAAGGGTTTACGTTTCACCGTAAAACGACTAACATCCACACGTTGCATTTTTTTTATTATTTGTTATATCATATCTCAATTGCAGAAAATATTTCATTGAAATTTTATCAACAAAAGACGTATATGAATCTAAAAATGAGTTAATAAGTAACATGGTCAGGCATGATAGAAAAATTTAAAAATATTTTTTAGCACACCTAATTTGATTTATTATTAAATTACATCTTTCCATATGGTAAAATTTCCGATATGCTCAAGATACAATAATTCTGATATACGTAAAGTATTGATTAGGATTTATTAACAATTTTCTAATCTCAATATTAGTTTTCTAACTAATCTTAGTTTTGCTAAAGACTGCTAGTCTTTAAATATCAGGCAGTTACCTAGCTAAATGTAATAAGGATTGAAAACCATAAACATTTTTGAGCAAAAATATTGCAGGTTAAATTTAATTTTGCTACAAATCAAAAGTTGAACACGTTCAATTACGAAACAAATAGTGGCCACAAAATTTTAAACAAATATGATTGTACCAGAGTTGTTTTCTTTCAAAACTGTAATATATTTTTACAGTATCCTATGGACGAATCACCTATTTCAAGAAATTTCAATTCAACTTACGTTAGAGCAACCTGCTTATCAGGCATCGCCACACTAACGATTTGTATTTAATTTATATAAGGTTACGTTACAGTAACAATTGTGGTATTGTGACAAGTTGAATTCGAATTTGTATAAATAACTAATATAGTTGCACAGTAACGGTTTTGACGTATGCTATTATAAAATTGAATGAAAAATGACTATTCAGCAGATTAGCGTGATTTTAATAAAAAGACATATAATTTGTTTCCCATTTAAATTTATACCTGGCTATATAAATATGAATCAATTTAATATTTTAAGAATTAATACACGTTTCCTGCTCTAGCCCTAATTAGTTCTACGCTGAAAATACAGAGTTACGACGTTTATCTTTAAATGGATTCTGATGAAATAATATTTATTATAATACTTTCCATAATGAATAAAGGAATTTAATAATTTTTCCTCCATTATAAAAATAACTGAAGTGAACGAAGAAAATTCAGAGGAATCAAAAATAAAGTAGGGTAAAAGTTAATATGGTAAACCTGTTCTTACTGGAATCTTCGATTCCGACTAAATATATCTTAGATCTTTAGAATCCATATTAAATTTATTTGTAATGGAATAATTGAATTTATAATTTTTTCAATTAAAATTAAAATTTTCAATTAAAATTTTGATGACATGTAAAAGAAAGAACAGTGTTTCGATTAGATTGCAATGACGTGTCTTAATTTCTACCCACAGACGTTGTTACAATTATTTCAATGCCGGTAGTTATAAATAAGCGTGGTCAAATGTACTATGGTTTCAAAAATCTGATAGAGGTATTTGAAAACTTAATTGGCATTTGACTTAACCTTAAGAAATCTGGATGATGTCATACTAATGAATGATAGAATTACAAGTTTAACTTTCTAATTATTACTACCGAAATATTGAGAATTTGTTGTTTTTATGACATAACATAGTAATGTCAAACGACGACTGTCTATCTGGAGTCACTAATTTGTTTCTTAGCTCCTTTAGTTGTCCCCAATTATCTGCATCGATTATAATTCAGTTATCATGTATAATTAACTGAAAATTCAAAAAGTTGATATATTGTTTTTTGTTGCAATTAGAGAAGTTCAAAGTAACGTCTAATCTTTTGTAAGTTAGGTTTGAAGCCATTAATTAAAAAGAGAAATGCCAAAAGAATATTATTAGGGTGACTAATAACATTCTATTAATAGGAGACATTAAATATAGTGATTTTTGAAAAAATACTCTCTAAAATGTTATGTTTGAATATGCGTAATACGTATATTTGTGAACTTATTAAAATAAAAATATTGCAACAAAAACCTTGTATTTCATTTTAATGAAATGGACTAGTCAAAATATATGAACGTCAAAAATTATATGACGTCAAAAAATATATTAAGCGCGGGAAATATGCACTGCTTCCCTTGAAATTGAAGTTCATGATATACACAATTTCAGAAAAGATATGAAAATTTAATAAATTATCAAAACATGCCTTTAAATACAAAAAAAAAGTTGATTTAACTATATGTATTTGTATAAACCCCAGGAAATTTAGAAAAGGAAAAACGGAATGAATTATTTTCATTACACCTATTTTCATGTCCTAAGAAACGTATCAACTTATTAATGTGGCACTTTAATAAAAATAATTTTCTAAGCAACAATAGTACATATTTTTATGGGTTTGGAAACAGCGGGTTGCAGAACAGATTGTTACAAGTTACCGGTTTTCACGTTAAACTCCAGTATTTACACATGCCAACTCGAGCCCCTTTTGTTGGTTATAATGAGAATGTATTAAGTTACTTATAGCTCAATGAAATTTTTGATTATAAATTCAATCTAATTTTATACTACTAAAAAAATTTTGAGTTTATGATTTCATAAAAATTCACACTTTATTAGGTTTTCTCTAATGGCGCAGTAAAGTTCGAGATAAAAATAAATTCATGCCCGTTATCAAAGTTAACGTCTAAAAAAATTATCATACCTGAATTATTTTTGGATATATGCTATGAATTAATTTTGGATAAAAATTTAAGTTTAATAATATTTATAAATTAATTTGACAGTTCAAAAAATACATAACGTTTTTTGCGTTTTGAAGAAGTACATATTAGAACAAATAACAATATTTGTGTAATTATTTAATTAAAAATCAATAAAACAATAAAAAAAAACTGGTTTGTTTGTAAGCTATTTTTCCCACTTTCATAACAAGTGTTGAAAGATTAAATTGCATTCAAAATTTTTGCAATAATAATTATATTTTTTGCAATCATCAGCGTAAAGTGGTGAAGACATTTCAAGTGCGTTAGTCTGAATTTTAAACGGGTTACCTAATTCGTGCCAACGTATTGTTTACATAACATCATACTCATGAACGTAATCCAACAGTTATAAATTACTTCGACTTTAGCTGCTGTAACTGTATTACTTGAGGACGATGGCCTCAGGTAAAACTTTGCTTTTACCTAGTGGATATAATGAATAGTAGATGGTGAAACGGTGTCATATCAAAATTATATATTTTTTATTAATTCTTGAAGTCCAATCCATATTATTTTGGTTTCATTTAATTAAAAATTACTTTATTACTTAGGTACTTAACTGAACACATCAGAAACATTGTTTTAATGACTGTATCGAAGTGGTAGATCAGAGAGTTCAATTGACCAAAAAGTATATACGAGAAGTTATGTTGTTTTATTATACACCCGATGTTTTCCTTTGTCTTTTCAAGCATGTGATGGATCCAGTCAATTATTTTTCTTTGTAATAGTCATTATCTTCCATAATTGTTCATTACAATTTTAATTTAACGAACATATCTTACTTAAAAAGACCGGCGCGAATATAAAATAATCTATTTTCGACATTACTCTAAATTTAATGTTTGGGAATGACATATGGAAAGAGGTTTACATTACTTTTCTGTTTTCTGAATTTTCACCAAGTCTTCTAATTTCCTCTTTTTTAGAGAAGGCGGAAATAATATGAAACGAAAATCAAATATAACCCCAAACTTAAATGTTGCTAATACCGTATGTTTTACTTAATAGAAACGGAAATGAATATACCCTCGATTCCTCGTTTTAATAAGCTGACCCACCGCCAGTGTAGTGCTTTCACCAGCATTTAAATGTTTTGCAGGTCTCGTCCAAAGTAGCTATATTAGATTTTATCCATCGTATCTGGATCAGAATTGGTTTTAGCAAATCCTGTCTTATCCTGTTGCGCGTCTGTCGATTATATTTATGTAAAAGCCATATTATGTTACGTGCTGGTTCGATTCCTTCCATAATGAGTGCAAGCTAATACGTATTTACGATGTCTGTTCAACTCAGATTTAATTCTGTGCTCTAATAACTTAAATACTATTAACCAAATTTTAAGGAAATAATTAATTTTATATAGATCATATTTATAAATATTTTAAGTACTTGTAGGTTAGATCAGACACATTTCTATTCTTCTTAAAATTAAGAGTAGATTAATGGTTTTTATAGTGAAGAGAAGGATACCATAATTGATTGCATAACAGGGCAACGAATTAAAATATTTTCATTATTGTTGTATATTATTTTGTGCCATATATTATCCCCACACCCTTTGCAGTTATATAGGCAGTTTCTTTACTAAATCAAATAAGCATCTTGGAGTTTTGTGAGAATTGTAACACGAAAAATTCTTTTCGAAATAGTACAAAAATTTTAGCATATCCGATGAATCTTTAAAATTTCATAAAGACGTGATAACGAAATCTTTCGTATCTCGCGTTGTAAATCGTTTCCCTGTTTTCCAGTCGTCACAAAATATATTAAATCTTAATCAAATTAGAGTAATTTCAAATACCTATTGAAATCTTAAGAAAAAATAAATATGTATATATATAGTAGGTTATACATAAGTTACATATTTCCTATTTTTGAAAAAAATCTGAATGGAATTTTATTTTGTCATTTACAATTTTTTCTCTAAAATTATATTCTCCATTATAATAAATGCAATAAAAACGATGAGTTCCAACAAGTGAAATGATGAACATTAAATATTTAATTATTAGTTGAAACATTGACCAGTTTTTAGTTAATATGTAGTTTACAAGTCGGTATGATTGAAAATTTGTATAAGATTTTCTCCAATTTCATTAACTTAGATTATTGTTATAAACTATATTCTCAGTTTTATGGAGTCCACATCGCACTTTATATACTTAGATGTTAGTAAGATTTGGATAAGCAAGGAGTTTTGAGATAATATAACGTGACTAATTAAACTTACGTACAAAATTGTTCCTTCTATTCAATTAATATTCATTGAAAATAGTTTCTATTTAATGACAATAAAACTAAGTTTAAATTAACGATTACGTAGTATAATCAAAATCTGTGTGCATAAATTTCAGAGCAGAAGTAAAAAATGTATATCGTACTTGTCATCGGGATAAAATAAGCTGAATTTTTTAAATACACTGATGATTTTAATTATATATTAATAATTAGCAAATATATAATTAAAATCATAAACGCAACTAATTAAACATATGTAGAAAATTGTTCGTTCTATTCTATTAATATTCATTGAAAACATTTTCTATTTAATGACGATAAAACTAAGATACGTTTAAATTAACGATTAAGAAGTATAATCGAAATTTGTGTGCATAAATTTCAGAGCAAAATTAATAAATGTATATCGTTCTTGTCTTTGGGATAAAAAATACTGTATTTTTAAAATACTCTGCATTAGCAAATATCTAATTAAAATCATAAAACCTGCCTTTTTCCAAACGAATTAACGTGACTATTGATAATTGCACTCAAATGATATTTGTGTTAAAACTTAAACAAGATGTTAAATATATTTAAGTTATATTGTGTTTGAAAAATTAATTACAGAAAATGACACGTTTAATTAATTTATTAAATACATATGTGCTTTATCATTTAACATTTATTCGATGTTGATTGCGTTATATATAATGCTTATACAAACAAAATTTGAAATGTGAATTTTCCTCACTTAAAAATGGTAGTGTTATTTTATCAATATGGTAATTTTCGTACATTTACTAATGCAGATCACGTCATGTTTTGCACTTTAAAACGCAATAGCGATAATATTGCTTGGTCCGCATTGAGTTCCAATAGCAAGTCGAACTAAATGGAAAATGTAATTTTGTTTTCGAAACTGTTTTAGGTAAAAATTTTAAAGTTGGAAAAATGCTAGGATAATAATAGCCGATTCAAAAGAGGTTGAAATAGAAACGCGAAAGCAACAAATCTTAGTTATCAAAGTTAGGCTGTCACAAATTCTTAATTTTTAAATTTCGTACCGTTTGAAAAACAAAACAACCGCCCAATTCCACAATAAATCATACAATATATACGTTATTGGAAAATTAAATAGGAGCGTACAGGGGCTTATTTTTTAAATAGATAATCTATATTAATTAATGTAATAATATTCTATTATTATTAAAATGTGATTGAAAAATACGTGAACGTACAAATATTTGTAAAAAAACAAATATTTTGACATAAAACTACAAGTCGGAGCGGGAAGATAACATCACCCAATTGAGTGAATGTTTCCAATGAAATAATTTAAAGTTTTAATGTCTCGACAAAAAATAAACATAGCACCGCTATTTTGATCTGACTCTATAAAGAAAGGATGAAAGTTTGTACCAACGTAACGATACAACATGACGGTACTTCTTAAAAGGAAGGATGAAAGTTTGTACCGACATCACGGTACGACATGAAGGTACTTCAAAAAAGGAAAGATGAAAATTTGTACGGACATAACGGTACCTCTAAAAAGGAAGGATGAAGTTTGTACCTACATAACGGTATGATATGATGGTAATTCTAAAAAGGAAGGATGAAAGATTGTACCGACATCGCGGTACGACATGAAGGTACTTCAAAAAAGGAAAGATGAAAATTTGTACGGACATAACGGTACCTCTAAAAAGGAAGGATGAAGTTTGTACCTACATAACGGTATGATATGATGGTAATTCTAAAAAGGAAGGATGAAAGTTTGTACCGACATAACGGTATGATATGACGGTACTTCTAGAAAGGAAAGATGAAAATTTGTACCGATATAACGGTACGATATGACGGTACTTCTAGAAAGAAAGGATGAAATTTTGTACCGACATAACGGTACGACACGACGGTACTACTATAAAGGAAAGATGAAAATTTGTACCGACATAACGGTACGACATGACGGCACTTCTATAAAGGAATGATGAAAATTTGTACCGACATAGCGATACGACATGACGGTACTTCTAAAAAGGAAAGATGCAAGGTTGTACCGATGTAACGACACAACATGACGATACTTCTAAAAAGGAAAAATGAAAGTTTGTACCGACATAACGGTACGACACGACAGTACTTCTACAGAGGAAGGATTAAAGTTTGTACCGACATAACGGTACGACATAACGGTATTTATAAAAAGGAAGGATGAAAGATTGTCGCCAACTATCTATCACGTGTAAAGTGAACCCACGATTTTCGACCGAAAAATTTTACATTTACAGGTTTGGGGTATTAAAATAATTTAAAAACATGTGTATTCTGCATCTCTCTTGTATCAAATAAATGTAAGTTTGAAATGATTCAAAGAATTCAAAAAAGTATCATATTCATATTTATTATGCTATGTCCGATTGACATTTTCACTTAAATAACTGCGGCAGTGTGTGACACTACAGTTCCATTTTTTTAATTACTTTTATTACTACATCGCTTAATTCTTTTCCTGATCTGATTCATTTTACTTTTTGAAAACTTCTACGTCTATTAGTACCGCATTTATGAAATAATAGGTTGATGAAAACTAGGTTTTAATTCTTTTTTAGATTTATCATAGTTGATCAAATACATGTATAAACCAAACACCCGGAATCTTTTATTCTTGGGATTCTCGAGCATCGTCACTACGAGTGACAAAATTCTTTGGTATGTATGTGTTACTTTCTGTTATACTTCCGTAGTAAAACAGGTGGAGTTACATTGTCACCATATTCATAATTCCGCCCGTCAAAGTAATATGTAGAATTTTAGACCTGTATACACATGCAGTTCTAAAAATGTATGACCTGCTTCATGTTCATCACTTTGCGAGTAAATATTGAATATGAGCATTTCATAGTCAACTGATATGTAATAAAATAAGAAAATCATTTTTTTCGTCCAGTAGAGATGAAAATGAATGAATGATTGAAAAATTCTCATCGAGTGGCGTATCATTGAAAATTATTTTTCAAAGTTTTGTTTACCATTGTTTATTTTTACGCCTTACACTAATTTTTTTTCTAAGATTAAGCTGCTAAATTACATTCATGTCCTAAAAATAGAGTTTCAATTAATATTATCTTAATTAATTTTAAACATATAAATTGATACAAAACGCTACTTAATAGGTATTTGGTTATGTTCATTGCAAGTTTCTTATGAATATTGTTAGTATTCGGCTAAACTGGATTTCTATTATAGTTATTTACTTTTACATT
This sequence comes from Druceiella hillmani, assembly GCA_039881145.1. Lineage (NCBI taxonomy): Eukaryota > Metazoa > Arthropoda > Insecta > Lepidoptera > Hepialidae > Druceiella > Druceiella hillmani. Next base: position 10,016,810 of record JAYKKI010000082.1, read on the forward strand.
TTATATCAAAATATATATTTATATCAACTTATGAATATAATTTTTAGTATGATGTAAAATTTTTAAAAACTCTGTAAAAGTTTTGTTTTCATTTTTCTTTATTCCAAATATCTCATTAAAGAACTATCAATTACGTTCAAATGAATAGATTATTAACGTTAATAAAACATTTATTTTTCCAAACTACATATGTATTATTAAAATACTATTAAGGCATGTTATATATGTTTAAAGCAATATCTAAGACATGTTTAAAGCAATGTCTTTGACATGCTTATAGCAATGTCTTTGACATGCTTATAGCAAAAACATAAACCCAGATGATGTTGAATCATTTGGAGTATTTGACTTTAGATCATTTCCTTCACGAGGTTAGTCTATACTGGTTCACTTCACACTGGTTTCAGTTCGAGTATGTAATTTGCGTTTATGACACTGAATGCTAGGTAATACTTACGGGTACTCATAAAATTCATGTAACATACATACCATGCAAATATATAAGCAAATACTGAGACACGCTAATGATCAATTTGAACAATGTGATCAAATATCTGAGCAATTTATAATATTAAGATTTTCTTAGAGACTAATATTAATTTCTGAATAACTTACAACTAATATATTTGTTCCGGGTCTTAAGTGATTAATCTAAAATTCCAACCTAACTAGTAATATATCCTCTCGATTATACAATCGCAAACATCTTTGTATGTTGAGTGATTTTGTGATTTTTTTTGTTTAGACCCACTCATAAATTGAACATAAAACCATTCCTTTCTTTATGAATAATTGTGAGAGTTGTGAAGTTGATTTGTTATCATTAATTAGATGACTGAAGTGTTTAATCGTAATGAACATATTTACCTACATCCATCTTAAGATGTCGCCAACTAATTAGCAGAATAAATAATTATTCTAAGTACCCGATTTTGAACGTTTAATTTTTACATCGTTTTAAAAAATTCTAAAATGAAATTTTTCTTCCCGAATTGACTTCAAAACCTTCCTATTTCATTAGCATTTTTTCTGTAAAAATTGATATTTCTACTTTTACGGAGTGAACCTAAAAAATCTAAAGCCTAATCAGTGAAAAATGTTAATTTTGTGTGTAAAAAAAAAATTATTAAAAAATAAACCAGATGTTTAGATAAATATTTGATTTAAAATGTTACGAAACATTTTTAAAATTACCACTACCTTGTTTAATATGAATGCGGTATAGCCAAAAAAATTATATTTAAGCGTCTTAAGTTCTTTGTATTGTTTTTAATTATTTCTTCGGTTTCCCTGAATTTTTTTCTCAATTCCTTTTAATCACGACTTTCTTCGAGCACTTCAATTCTTTTTGGAGTTGTTATATGAAAAAGTCAATAGTCGGGAAATTATAAAGGCCAAGTTATGGAACCGACAATATCTATTCATTTTCCGGTATTCAGTTTACATTAAAATAATTTCTTTAGTTCAAGGTTTAGTGAGAGGATGCGCCATCATTTTATAATATCTCTTTTAGCCCCTTTTATCTCATAGAAACTAAATTAGTTTATTTCCTAAAATGTTTCTAAAATTTTTCTTTCAGGCAATCTGATATTTGAAATGGGTCATTTACCTCTACCTATTTAGTAACCAAAAAGTAAAGAGCAACACTATATTATTCTTGGAAATTTGGGTCGCGACTCTTGACTTCTCAGCATTTTCTGACAAAATTGTACTCTCGAATTTCAATTTTCAAATTCCAATTACAGAACATTAATGACGATATAAGCATTTTTCCCTCATGTGTATGGTCTATTTCAAATTTTGGGAACCTGGATCGAGGTTCTACTACTTTGTTACTTGTCTATCTTTCTCCTTCATAATGAACTCTTCCGATTTACGGTCGACACCGAAACACTCGTTTGAGATTAACCACTAACTTCCACATATGTTCTGTACAATTTTATTGGATCAAAATTCTTTCATCTCATATAATCGTAATATAAATGCATTTATTCATTATCCCTCGGTAAAAAAAAACATGGCGACACACTACAGTAAAACATTGACGATTTTCCCTTATAAGTAAAAATATAGACACGTTAAAACACATCAGTAATCGAAACAGTTATACACTTTAATTTCCGGGAAAAATTTGTAAAGTTAATAAGGAGAAATAACTATATAATTATTATATTTTTCGGGAACCGTAAGAGCAGGCACAAGAGTGGACAAGTTCTTCGGATAGCTTAGCCGGCATAAGTAACAATAATCTAAAAGGACTTGTTATTACATCATCTTGTTACTGTTTTTGTTCATCGTACGGTTTAAATTTCATTATATTCGTTCATATTTTTCTTCATTAATTATTCACAAAATTTATGTTTTTTAGTTACTAAAATTTGGGTTGTCTTTGGAAAACTCTGTGAAAGTCGCCATATCAATTTTCTCAATCCAAAGCTTACGAGGAGACGAAGGATTTTGAAGTAGGTTTTGAAAATAAGTCATGTGAACTTTTGTTTTAAAATGACGTCAAAAATTAAGTTATATATATTTTGTTAAGAATACGGGAAGTAAATATTATTATTGAGAATAGGCCCAATAATTAAGTTAGTAAACCAAATCAAGTTTATATCACAATTATTTATATCACAACTAAGCCTTTTTATAAACATTTTTGAGTTTGGTTAAGAACATAAATATTTCGCTACCCAGAAACTATCAAATATCGCTAAACTTAATAGGAGTGTTTTGGAAAGGCGTTGGTATTTTCTACCTCTGTAATTCCGCTTAAAACATTTTTGTGTTATTTCATGTGAACCACTATTCGAAATAACGATAACTGTTAATGGACGCTAAAATTTAACTTACAGAATCTTCCGTAGAGATAATACCACTTTATCAAGAAGGAATATAATTAACATCATAAAAGATGGATGACATCCATCAGGAATTATTTTTGATTACTAATTTTGAATTGACTGGCTATAGTCTATGCATAAGCAAATTTCGTGTAATAATCGTCTATAAATTTTTTTTCGTTTGTAATATTAGTTAGGATTATTAAATGCAATCGCACTGACAGTTTCATTTACACAGTTCTTCGTTATGGAGGCTTTTTGGAAAACTTCCATAGTATTTTTACATCGACCACCTGCAACTGATTCAATTTGTTTCCTCTTCTTCTTGATTTTTAATACTGAATGCCGTATCTGTCTTTGAAACATTTCGTGACGTTTCGTAATGACTTTTTTATTTGATTCTTTCTTTAGCATACCTTAGAAAGGTAGTAAAAGGAATGTGCCGACATAACATTGTTTTATTCATATCACACGTTAAAACTTACATATATAGAAATATATCTAGATAAATATATAGAATATAAATAATTTTCCATGGAATATATGTGCAATATATTTAATCACCCTCAAACGTTCAGTTCAATAAATAAATCTTACTATGCTTGAAAATTCATTAAATGAAAAGAAATTAATTCTACCACTTTAACACCTTTAAATTTATAAAACATCACAATAAAAATTCTACAAAAATTTTAATAACACCTAATATTTATTTCTCCTCCGTTTTAATATTGGCTTTACGTCACCAGCATCAATTTAAAAATTATTACATAATTAAATTCTCGTCCTAAAATATGCATTTAGTCACTGGACCAAGTAATCTTGTCCATAACCTGAGCTTACATAATTCAGATTCAACCAACTTATTTTTATGCGCAAGGTTCAAAACAGCAGAACCATATAAAATGAGCGGGTACGGTTGAATATTACCAACATATTCGGCCACAAAAATGGATGTGCGGTTTAAATTAAATATTATTTCTATATTTTTTTCATTTAATATTCCTTTGAAATTTAAAAAAAATAGGATTATCCTTGAATTTCTATAGGCCAAAAATTAGATGGACTATTGTAGTGGTTAATGATTTAATATTAAATAAGTAATTTTTAATATTATATTGCTCCAAATGCTTTTTTTTCAATTTTTAAATTCAAGTAGATAAAGAAATGCGAAGGTTATTCGTAGTTTCCACGTTATAGAGACGGGAGCCCACGACTTCACTCACAAGTTAGATCTTGTATCGATCATATTAGGGTCTAAATTTAAATATGTTTTTATGCTATCCTTATTATTATGTTTTTTTTTTGTCAATTATGTAGGTATATATACATTTTACAAAAGTTCGAAGTTTTCGTTGAAGGTATAAATCTCATAAAATTTTGTAAGATTTCGGGAAAGGAGGCTTTTTATATGATTTTCTCCATAGGATAAGGGGAAAATCATTAATAAAAAATCCCTTCTCTTTCATGTTATATGAAGTGGGAGTGTATTAGATTGTTATTTAGTGAAATATTGTTGGACAAGTTTTTTAGAAATAAAATTGGGTTTAAACATACTATTTCATTTTTACGTACCTTCGATAAAACATTGATATTCGCCATGATATGCTGTGTGCTCACGCTACGTCTATTTTTTTAGCAATTGGTATGATAATGTGAGAGGTCATTTATAATTACAAATAAAAATAAGAATTTATTTAGAGTAATGTAAAATTATTTTAATTTCTTTACATCAAGAATACATAAAGTTTCAGAAAAATATGAAACTGTTTTCCATTCGTATACCAACATATACACATTTCCATGTGTGACAGATTTTATTTATTTGGTTTTGTCTTCTGTATTTAGTTTTAAAATGAATACTTATTCTTTAATCTAAATTAAATATTTACGTGCCTTATATCAATTTCTATTATTATGTTTATTTTAGTTACTACGAAATGAAAAATATGGAACTCTCTTCTGGAGACTATGATAAGGTCAAGGTAACTAGTCACGGTAACAAGTAAAAAGTAGTCCTGAAATGTAGTATTGGTTAACAAATAAACTAATTAACAATTGGTAACGCATATTGAATTACTTGAATATTATTATTTATTAATGTACTACATTGCACAAATATGATTATCCATATTAATAAAGGTTACATGATAGAATTTTTCCTTCAAACATTTAATAAAATTGCTACTGCTGGAAGGAATGAACGTTAAATTTTTTTCACATTTTTCTTACATCAAGTCATCGAGAATGGAACTGGAGAAACTTAGAAAATAACTTATCTCATATAACTATTACTTGTGGACAAAAGAAGCGGAGTAATTACTAACCACTATATAGGTTTACTGAGTTACTCCTTGTGGAGGTGGAAATGAACAGAAAAGTCACTGACAAAGTCGTTTTACTTTTATTATATTTATATTAGTCTCACGTTAATTATTTTAAATTAATGTTATTCCTAAATTTATGGCAACATCTTGAATGTTTGAAAATAATTGAATAATCCTAATTTTATATAATTTGTCCAAATTTACTTCTAAAATTGTAATTATAATTTACTAGTTTATTATAATTTGCTAGTTTATTTTGTTTCAAAATAACACTTTTTCACAAACATTAATTAATATTTTTTCATTAATTTTAATTTGCTGTCTTGCAGAAGCACAACCACGGAAGCACTAAAATTCAGAATTTTAGAATTTATACACATTTATATACATCGTTAAATCTACTAATAATTTAAAGAAAAGCTTTTATAAGGAAATAAAAAAAATAATTTAGAAAAATTTATAATGAGATGCAAAAAAAATATCACGTCAATGTTGACAAAAAATTATTCTCTCATTAATTTAAGTAATAGTTTCAAATAATTATAAAGAATAAAAGCAAAAATAAAAGCGATTATATATTACGTAGTGGTTTTATTAGTTAAGCCGATTGTTACGTATAATTATCCAAATATAACTTTCCCAATTATGAATAAAGCACGAGTAGAACTCACACTACGAGTGTATCATACATGCTTAAGTATAGATCAACATTTAATTGTGCATAGTATTACCGTTAAATCATTTACATTTATTAATTTAACTATTTATTTATACATTTACACTAATATTACTGTTAAATATATACTGCAATGTCGCTCCTTCTTACATAATCTTTGAAGTCTGTGATTGAATATATTTAGACCTTAAATCCATTAATCCATTTAATTTTCTGCTCACAGACATATTAGTTGCAGTGGCTAGTTGTCTGAAATTCTCATCAAGAAGTAACCAACCATACAGGCAATTCAACAGATGATGAGTCCAGTACACTTAGCGTTGAAAAATTTGAACATTTAGAAACCAAGGAGGTTGTTAAAACAATATAATACGATAGTGCAAATAGCCAAATATTAATAATAAAATAATGTAAATTGTAAATTTACTGGTTTTAATAGTATAATCAAAAAATTAACTAATCCCGATAATTATACCAAGTAGAGGTTCATCGCAAAAAATACTTTCTACATTCAACACGAAGAACTATAGAACTCTGAGAAAAGTAGTCAAGCAAATAATTCAAAAGTCGATTTGAAGGCGAGTACACAAATTATTTATTTGACTGATATACCGCTTTAAGTCCGCATAAAAGAAGCTCAAACTGTGAAAGAAGTGTGGTATAATCTGGCACAGGTTTTTGACGATTTACTACTTTCAAAACGCGTTTTGTTGCTCAAAGACCTGTGTTCGCAACCTCTTGTGAAATACCAAGATATCGGTGCTTATATTAAAAAAATAATAACCATGGTATACATACTCCGAAATTTCGAATTCTCTGTAGACGAAGAGTAATTGAAAAACAATGAAATGTTAGCTACTACTAGTCTAATTATCAGTACGTACAAATTAAATATATATTTTGATGTTGCATAAATATCGCATGATGATAAATCTGATATTTTTTGTTCTGGTTTTCTTCATCTGAATTTTAACAATCTATAAAACATTGTAGAAATTATTAACGATATACAATGTTTCAAGAAGTATAACGGGCTTCCGTGTGTAATCGTTTGTGAGGCAAACCAACGTGATTACATTTTAAATATTAAGGTTCAAAAACTACAAAAGTGCTGTACGTATTGCATTCGGATGGTCATAGTCTGATGAAAACTACATCGCTATGTGGCAAGAGATATATTCTAACATTTACAGATGACTGTCCGAAAACGCATTTAACTTAGTTTCTGCAAAGGAAGACGGAAAAGACTGAAATATTTAAAGAATTCAAAAACTAAGTGGAAATCAATTAAAGAATAGCTTTAAATGTCTCGTCATAGAAAACGGACTAGTAAAGAAAAATTATGTTGTAGAGTTCATAATAAAGCTCATCAATCACATAACCACCCCATATCCCACAGAACAAAATGGAGTATATGATAGGTATCTTTTGGTTCTAATACATTTCGGAATCCTGACGCAAGATGTATAAGTACATGACTCATATTTTGGCTCTGAGAGATTTAGCGAAATATGATTTCTTCTAAAGGTTGATTCCAAGAACACCACGTCTGTACATTTGATTTTTTTTCTTGAGTTGGGTATTGTAAATTGGCATCCTTTCGTGTTTCACAAAAAGGGTGCCAAATTACAAGGTCCAATAAAGGTTAATTTTCTTGATTTCGAATCCCATTTTCTTACTTTTTCTATGGGAGAAAATTGTTCAAATTTTGCATGTAAAATAACCTAATTTTATTCAGTGTTAAATTTATGCAATATTTAAATTTTTATATAGTTATAATAAATAACTGTAAAGTTCATCAAAATGACTGTAAAGTTCATCAATTATTTATTATCGTAATTGAAAGGCAAAGAAGGACAATCCACACTTTGTAAATATACTATGTGCTTTTATTTGTTAGTATGGAAAGAGGACTCTCGGTTTTTATTTGGTAGTACAACATTAAAAGGTTAATATTAATACATATTTTAATACAAGTTTTGTAATGATAAATTTAAATAAAGTAACTCAGAAATAAGTGTTTTTTAGTATTGTCTCTTGATAAGAGTCATTTATGCCTACGAGTGTATGAAAATTGTTATACGTGCAATGATGATTGAGACGAAATTAATGTAAATGAATGTTTGAAAATGTTTCTCATTAATATTTAATATAATGGGGAACATTCATGCATAGAAATTAAAAAATAGAGTGGTAAAACAGATCACTCGAAACTTGGCAATTTAATAGGGTGGCAAAGTTGCGTTAAGTGATTGCAAGTGGCGCTCTATCCATATAAACACAATTTATTTTTGTAAACATTTAAAATACGCAGCTCAATAAAACTTAAATATTGTTGTAGAGATTTTATGCTGTAAACCAACATAAGCATTTGTGAACAATTAATTCTTTTATTGGGCCTAAAACTCACAATGAAGTGAGCATCCTCATTTCGGGCGTAAAATACCAAGTGTAAAATGTACAGGTACACTTTACCTATACGTAATGTAATGTACATAAGATTAAATACCTTCATAAATTTGGGATAGGAGATCATGCATAATTGTAACTTCGGATATGCGCATGATATTATTGTGGCTTATCTCATATGGGAAACCTACATCTCTTAAAGTCGCTTCAATTGGAGGAGTATATTATAGATACTAACATAGTATTCAAAGAAATGAAGGTAATTTTGTTAACAGATGTCTGATGACATGTGAAACGTATAGTGTTTAAAATGTAATTTAACATAAAATTAAAGATAGATTCATGAAAGTCTAGAGTAGAAACTCACTGTGTAAGCTTGACCGATATGGGAAATTCTCATCTATCAGAAAGAGTCTAATTAAGGGGGAGCATTAAAATACTCAGTCAAAAGAGTAATTCCGTCTCTTCCCTTATAATGTTTATAGTGAATGGTGGAGGAACTTCGCCAGTGGAACACATGGAACAGAACCATAACTTCACCACTGGACTTTCTTTTTCTTTTCGGTAATATCAAAGGTTGTGATGGCTATTTGCTCGACTCCTCATCAAAGGATATTTTAATAATCACCCACTCGGTTGCAATCATTCAATATAACCTCAATATTTATTTTTCACTAAGTAAGTTTTTTTTATATTATATTTTTAATAAACCTAAAAGACATAATTTGTTATATTAATTGCATTCACGTAAAAGTGCCAGTCGACCGACATGCCTGCTGAAACAATTTTCAAAGCTTCTACGCAAAGGAGGAAAAAGTATTTTTGAACTAATTGAAATACATTTTTAAGTACTTCTTCAGTGAAGTACTTTACTTGATCAGGTCCATAAGAAATGAGCAATTTCATCTACAAATTCAATGTGGGGCGAAATACATAAAAAACGATTAAAAATATTCTTTTATAATTATGCCAATTAAATACGCTTCAATACAAAGTTTTACAACCGTTCCTAAACTGGAAGAGCATTTATGATATTAGAAACGGATGGGCATTGATACATTTTAGGGGTTTCTTTTTGCCACTTGGTTACCAAAACCTAAAAAACCTTCCTTCCTATTACACCAAGGCATTTTTAAGATAAGTAAGGAAAAATATCAGCAGCTTTTTTTTTAAGCACAGAAATGGTCTTTCGTCTTCAGAAATTCTTTTACTTCCTATCATCGGTTAACTTCTTTATATATTTTTGACAAAAATAAATTTATTATCATTATTATATAATCCAAGTTTAGAACTTCTTATATAATCAAATAGTTCAATGCAAGAGCGCATATCAATTTCAGCTCATTCTTTCAATTAACATTCATATACTTGTATTGGCTGTCGATCTTTTTATAGCTAATATGCAATGAAAAAGCCCGAAGACTTTTAAGAGCCTAATGATGTAATACGATTCGGATCACATTGGAGTGCTGAACTACTCTGGAAATAAAACCGTTGCTATGCAAAAAAATTAAATCTGCAAAAAATGTATTTTCATTGTTTGTTTAATTTTACTATTCATTTTATTAAGTTATTTTTTCACAATTTTAAATTATAGAAGTCTCGCGAAATTTATGAAACAGGGTTATTATTAACAAACACAATTAACAAGAGTCTCGGTTTTTGATTGAAGTGACAGGCGAAAACGTTGCGAGATCTAATGAAGTTTCAAAGTTAGAAAACTTGTTAGTATACGAGGAAAAATGAAATATTAAGAACCTCGTTTATAACTGAGTTCGGGCAAAAGTCCGTGACTGACACTTCAATAAATTTATTCCTAAAACTTTGCTGTTTGTTGACATTAAATTTACATCATTAAATAAAATGACATCACCTTAAACTTATTCGTTACGAGAAAGGACTAAACTTGCACTCAGGAATGTTATTTATATTCAAATAGCGGAATCGATATTGCAAAAGCTTTTCCGGGAACTTACATTTTCGACTTTTATTTTAAGGGTGTTTACGTTTTGCAACTAGTATTATAAATTGGACTACATTTTTCAATTTAAATTGTAATTGTTTTATGTTTTTCAATTAAATATCTGCATGTTTGGTTGTAGTAACAACGTAGATAAAACAAATTTTTTTGTCAGAGTCAGTGTAAGTGAATATCTTTTTGTATTACTCTAGTAAACTTCAAGTAATAGTTATTGAATAAAGTAAGAGTTATATTGAAATTTTACGACATAAATGCTTTCATCTTTCATTTCAATTTAGTTACAAGTCTACGTAAATGCCTGTTCCCATATTCTTCTGTTGCAGACCAATGTTATTTATTTGGCCTACTCTGCAACATTTTATAAAAAGGGAATATTTTGTGAATCCAGAGCTATTAATATGCAACATACCTTTCAAAAGAGATCACTTTTTTCATTTCATTTGATGTATTTAAAAGAAACGTATCTTAAAATTTGCCTGAGCGGTTACTTTAATTTTTATGATGAAAGATTTGGTAGAATTTTTATCTAATACAGATTTTAACTTTGAATTCATCAGTTATTGTTTTTTGTTTCATACAAACTTGATTAGTTTTCCTTAGATTTGCTATTTCAATTTGTATTACTGAAGAAATAATTACTCAGCGTTTTTGGCCAAAGCTGAAAGATAAGATTGAAAAATAAAATTTATAAGCAAATAATAAATAGCACTAAAATGAGGAAAATAAACAAGAGATTCACAAGAGTCAACCGTCATCTACGCAAACCAAGTGAGACTAGTTTATAGCTCTATCATCAGACCCTGGCAACAATCTACGAGTTAATTATTAATTGAGACGAATGATACTAGTTTATGTCATAACATAAATCTTTATGACCACCTTCCGGTTCCATAATGCAAACCGCTCGTTAGTACCATAAAACTGTATTGTCATCGAAAATAAATGTGTATGTAAAATTTCATCTCACTTTGATAAAGAACTTGAAAGATTCGCTTTAACCTGCCAAACTCTAACAATTGAACTTAAAGAAGGCTTGCATTAAAAGGTAAACTATAATCCCAAATAAAAATTGAGTTTAATTAACATTTGAAGCAGTTGGTCCTTATTTGTATATTGTATGATATTTTGTTTATTTGAATATACAAACGGCATTTATGTCAGAAAAAAGGAGAATCCTTGATAATATTATTATTCCTTTAAATATTAAGGATTTTTTATAGTATTTACTATACTTTAATAATTTTTCAATTAAGTGATGAATTGCTTCCTTTGACATGCATAGAGTTTGTATATGCAGACTATTGCTCCTAGATTTGTACGCATATTATATTAATTTCACTCACTATTAATGAATTGGAAAAATTTTCATAAAATTTTGTTTATACTTAATCCATAATTTCAATTACCAAAAGCCAAATTTTTACTCGAAGAAGCGACATAATTCCTTTAAGACAGAACTCGATGTCTTTGTTCAATAACAAAAATTGTCACTTCAACAATATATATTGCAACGTGTTTATTAATTATGCTGCTTACTTTCTTTGAGAATTAAAAATCTGCATTTAAATCGCGCTACCTTAATCGAAAATTCAAGCAGACGAAGCCCTGGGTAAAACCTAATACGGTATAGTTTGAAAAATACTCGTACATGCTATGCAAAGTAATGGGCGTCTTGTCGCCGGTACCAAAACGAGAAATATTCAGTAAAGATTTCAAGTTAAGGAAAAAATATAGCCTTTCCATTTATGTATTAAAATACATTCTATATAAAACATACCAAAATTAGGATGTAGTAACGGATAATGGCAGTTCAACTTTATACATTATCTCTGAACCAGGTTAATTAAAAACTTATGAGTCTATGATAAAATTTTACAGATGGTATGATGCACTATATCGGCTTATTCTGATTTTGTCAAGATAACATTTCTGATATGAAATTGCTTAAAAATGTTTTCTTATTTTTTGTTTTAAACAAATATTAATAGATCAGAAAATCATAAAATTTAAAGGGAGAAATAGTAGAAAATGTAAATATATTAATTCCAATACGAGTTTTATTATTGAGTTCGGCGATATTCTAATATTAATCTTCAGAGCTGCTCTCATCTCTTAAGATAAAAAAGTTTAGTATGTGAAATGTTTTCCTTTTTAATTAGTATATCGACGCAAAAATTTAATTTAGAACTAAGCAATCATGAATTATTTATAATATTATCCGTGACTATAGTGATAAATTGTTTAGAGACCGGGATCAGAAATAGGTCTTAGTAATCAACTCAATACAGAGAAATAAAATATATAAACTCTTCCCAATATTTTAAATTAATTGACAATTTTGCATCATAGAGTGAACGAAGAAAAAAGCCTTTTGCTCTTGCACTGTGTTTATAAATTGAAAGATTATTAAGTTTTAACTAGTACTAAAAGTAGGTCATTTACTTTCCATGTACGGTATCTATAAACACATTTTCGTTTATCTTTGGAAGTATTATTTAGAATAGTGAACAAAGTTATTGTCCATCCAGAAATGTTTTTTAGAATTTTTATTGACTAATGATTCCATTTTCACACTAATTAACCTAACTTTATAGATTGAATTTCAAGATATAATATTAGGATCGCAAACAATAACAAATAAAACGCACAAGTAGTATTTTATAAAGCGAGACCAAAAAGTGCTTGAAATTACAATAAAACTTCCAAAAATATTAAAAATCCAATATTTTGAAATCAACATTAATTTATTACCAAAATAACTATTGCAATAAAAAGTAACTTTAATTTGTGATCTAATTTGTGTATTAAATTTTATTAATCTGTGCCTAATAGCTCAAAATACAGGCGAATAAAAGATACTATAACAAAAATAAGGATCGGTTTTATTAAAGGCTTGTGATTTCAAATTTCCTGTTAAATTTTTTGGACTACAAATTTTACTATTTTCTGATAATCGCATAGAAAATTATGTGTTCCTCCTCTATGTTCAGTACATTCATTACATGCACACCTGACATTAGCAAAATCTCTTGAGAGATCTCCTGAACAAGACCGCGGTCCCGTTTAAAATGATTGGACTAAATTCATCATCGGTCGGACAAAAGCTGGCATTAACAAATCCTCTACATTTCCATCTCGCGAGTATCTGACATTTATTATGAAATTACTGTCGTATCGTTTGCAAGGCGTATGCTCTAATAACAAAATTGAAATACATGCTCGTATTTAATAATCCCTTTTGTCATTTGATGAATTTTATATAATTTGGTACTTTAAATAAATAATTTCAAATACCTTAGACTTTATCACAAATAATTATCCTGATAGCCAGATACAAGTTTAGGGTTAAATAAAAATATATTTGAGGTTAGAATCAATTAAATCTAAAATAAAAAAATTGTGCGTACATATTGGTGCGAGGATGGTAACGGAAATGACTTTAAAATTTTGCAATCAAAATATGTAGACACGATTTTAAGCACACGAGTTTTTCAGTCAGGAAAAAAAAATGATGTCATGTCAAGTTACAATGAAAAAATGGAAAAGTGCGTTTCCGAGACGCATCAATACAACAACAGGTATTAATTTGAGTTTCGTAGCCCCATGTTCGTAGATAATTGAGAAGTTTGTTTCTCGCGATATATCGACTGATATCCGCGTGTCACATACTATATATTATATATTCAACTAAACCTCAACAGCACAAAATATTTCGTTCCATATTTGCCAAAAAAATACCTACGTGAATAAAAATTAGTTAATGGGTAGCACTTTCGACCATAATGGAATAATGGGAACATATTTCATATAAATTATTTCCTGAGCAATCATTTGATTTTTCATTAATATACACTAGTTCTTGTCGTAGCAATTCTGATTCGCCCAAGATAATGCTTGAAATCAAACAATTATTGCACAAAATATCAGAGGCAAAATTTAATTCTATCATATACACAAAGTGAACATTTTTAATAAATAAATAGCATCCACATAATTTCAAAGGAATGTAATTAACAGAAAACTTTACTTCCAAAACTACAAAATATTTTTGTAATATCCTGAGAACAAATTAATTGTCCCAAGAAATTTCAATATAGTCTTATATAAGAGCAACCGATTTTTCTGCTACCGATCTATACTTAGTTTGTATAATGTTACATTACAGTAACATTAAACAAACTATATACATAAATTGTAGTATTATGAAACGTTTAATACAAAGTATGTATAAAGGGCTAATCTATTTGCACAGTAAAGATTTTCACATATGTTTTTAAAATTGTATAATTACGTAATTTTAAATAAATATTTCTATTACGCAACTCTATTATTCAATAGAGTTGCGTAATAGAAATATTTACTTGCACAATATTTTAATTAAATCCAATGCACATTTTATTTTCTGTCTAAGATTGTGACGATATACGACTACATGGCCATGTAAATACAAATTCACCTAATGCTTTTAGAAATAAAATATATGATCTAGTCTAGTCATAATTAGTTTTATTCTGGAGCTACATGTTTGTAACATTTATCTTTACAACAGTTCGTAATTCAATATTGATTATCAAAATATTTTATAATTCCAAAACGATTAAATCCAACATCCTTCCAGCGTCAGTTCGTTTGACCGTCCTTTGTGCAGTTTTCTACTAGCCTATGATATATAATAAATTTGTACATACTTGAGGAAACTCAAACTCACGGGCACAGATAGCTTTCGACGTTAAAAATTCGTTTCGTAGAACATTACTTTAGTGAACCAGATGCTTAGTTTTATCATCGAAACTTATCTAAATAAGAAAATTTATAGTCTTGAAATCAATAATATAAATCAAACCGATAAAACTCGATGGGTTTATTGTTAATCATCGAATAGTAACCTATATCCCTCCTGCACTATCGAATTAGTTTCATGATACAATGTATTTATATTATCATTAGAACTGCAAAGATTTACAAAATTTTAAATAGACACTTTAATTAGGATTGGTGAAAAGTCGATTTGATAGAATTGCTTAGATGAAAATGAAGCTAATAAAAGCATTAAGAATATAAGGAAACTAAGCCAATAAAGACAGGAACATAAAAATACATATAAAATGATTTAACTAAAACAACGTAATATTCGTATTATATTGATCAAGTTTCATTATAAAATTAACCATAATGTGCTGCAAACCAAGTATTTCTAAGCAACTGAGGAAGGAACTAACAAAGTACTCGCGAAGACCAATAAATTTAATGTAGACAAAGTATTAACAAATGTAATAAATTTGCTTTTGAATAAAAGTAATGACATTTTTATAGTGAGCGCAACCCCAACTAAGTACGGTGATTTTACGTTTCGTTTCAGAAAAAGATTGAACAAATGAAAAAAAATACTAAAGAAAATTATGATTTTTGAGCAACTTTAGTTATTCTGAATATTAGGAAAATATTGAGTATAGTAATTTTTCCTCTCCTTAGAATTCTAATTCGATATATTTTAAATTGAAAATGCGGTCAGATTTCAATATTTAATACGCTGAAGAAGAAAGAATGAAAATATAAGATTACGTACAAATATACATGTTCCTTTCCAACTGAGCTCTAAGAATATGACCGCACTTTCTGGAGTCGACAGGGAAACGGACGCAAGAACATTTACATTTGAAGGTGTTGTAATTTATTCAAGGGCTGTTAAGTAAGATCAAGGTAGCGCACGTCTTTACAGTCAACTAGGGAGAGTAAGAGTATTTGGCAGATATGAAGTTAATTCCGACGGGGAATTAATTGATGAAGACTAAGAGTGACTATTTTGACGATTTAAATATGATATCGTTCATGTTTGGTTTCCAGCAAAGGTTCTTTCGATTAGTGAATTCAAATCATTGCGGTATTTTATTAAAAACACTAACGGAATGGATTATGTAGCGTGCGCCCTGATAGTTAAAAAAATCTATTTATTTATGCAGAATGAATTACACCTTCATATTACTCAGGTGCTAATGAGGTAACGGTGACTGTTACTCCAGATTTTGTTTGGTCTGCTGGTTAGACTTGTGCATTTGTTAGTTTTCTTACAAGTGGGTCTTTATTTTCCTCAAGTTAACATTATTTAGTCTAGCTCAGCCTTCCCACAATTCACATCCAGTGTGGGGTAAGTAGCAAATGGTACGGGCGTCTACTTAACTAAGTCTATATGCAGTTCATTTTGGTGATAAAAGTGAAGCTAAATGGAAAATTATATTCATAATTAATTTGGTTTTAAGAGAATAAGAAACTAATGATTTGATAGAAAAAATAATTTTCATTTTAAAACTGTGAAATATTAAAAAAAAATTTTAAAGGTTTCTCTTTCGTCTCTTAAAAAGAAAGATGAGGTCAGAAAAGTAATATCTCATAAATTCATTGTGATCGCGGATCTAATCACCGGTAGGTCAGACGTATATATAATTGTCGTATAATGATTATTGGATTTATCGTAACACTGAAGGTAAGATTTTTCCTTATGTGTAAATATATATATATATATATATATATATATATATATATATATATATATAATACGGAAATAAGTAAATATATAATCTTCTTAGCACAGAAAAAATAACCTTTTCATATGTCATTTAATAATTTTGAAAATTGAAAGTGATTGGTTACATTGCTTGTCGTGCTAAATGTTTGAAACCAGAAAAAGACGAAATAATCGATACAATTGTATTGAACATTTTGTACACAAAAATAAACACAAACACTTATTTTTATTTACGCACATAACATAGTTTCTTAATGTTTAAGGTATACGTGATTATTTATATTCTTTATTAGGTAAAATTCAATGCTTACTCTTGAATATATACATCATTTAATCTAATCTCATATTTTTAAAGGTTTATTCTTTCTTCTAGGAGAGGCATGTATGACATGTAATTTGACAGGAATTTAAAAAATAATGAAACTTTTAAAAGACTACTGGAAAATTATGAATCTGCTGTTAACTTCATTGACGATGTGAAAATTTTTTAGAACAAATGAAAAAAATAAAGGAGGAATATGTCTACCTTATACGAATAAACTGGGGAAGAAATAATCTGAAGCGATAAGAGTTCATGAAGAAAATGCAGAAGAAACAAAAATAATGTAGGGTAAAAATGAATGTTGCAATCCAGATCCTCTTTGAGACTTCGACTCCGACTCAAACATCTTAATTGTATAAAAATTAATTTATAATTTTTACAACTAACTTGTACACTAACTAATATAATACAAAGCATTCACTAAAATTTTATAGTAAAATTTTTAATTTTTTTATAATTGAAATCGTTATTATTATTTATAATATTAGACTTGGAAAATGGGTATATCGAACAAGTATTGACGTTTTCGATGGATTTTATAAAACATCCACTTGAATAATAATAACACTTTTGCGTTAAACACAATTTTTATTAGAATAATGTTTTATGAAATTAGAACTTTTTAAATAAGGTTACATACAATTACGTAGGGAATTTTAATACAAATACAAATATAAAAAAGAAATTATGATAAACTTTTCCAAATAATTAAACAATATGTCCATAAAGAAATAATAAAGACTGAAACAAAATCTTTTGTTACTAACTTATTAAATTATAGTACTTGCAAAGTAAATTGTGCTTGTGTAAATTTAGCGCCACCTAATGTCGTTTAGCGTAACATCTCCATTTTTGAGTCATTTCAATTTGACTTAATCACTCCTTTTTTTTTATTTTTACTTTGTTAAGATATCGCTGACCGACATTCTCTATGATTCATATGCGATATATATTTATTTCGCCTTTCCCGTTTATTCACAGTTATAACATAGTTAAAAGTTTGTTTAACAATTTTTCATACATTAGTAGAAATATATCAAGAGATAACAAAGTGAAAACATTGAATTCTGGTATTTAAAATATTTTTTACTAATATTACCATATTTTTATTCACATGCTTATTAATATTTTTTTAGCATACACTAAAAACGAAATTATTACAAGGCTAGATTGATGTCGTGCTCAGCCGTGACGCTAAATATATTAGTGGATAGCCGATAGTCTTTTCCAAGTTTTCTGTTAAAAAAAACATTTTACGCTTTTTTTGAATAGTTTTTTTCTAGAATCGTATCGTATCACTCAACTCAACTATCAATTACCCTACCATCATTAAGTACGGTATATAGGTGATTTTGACGAACAAATTAACGTAAATACAAATAAAATGACGGCCGAGGTGGAACGAATTATTAACGTTTTTTAATATTTTGTAAAGGGATCTAAAATGTAATTTTTGAGTTAAAAACACAATATTTTTTGGCTGAGTTTAATATTTAAATCCATGTATAGAAAAATAAAATGTATTTTTCTATACATGCAATTTCTTCACGACTGTTTTCCGTTTTGAAATAAAATCTCCTTAGATCCCATGAGAGTAAAATGTCAATGCCAGATCAAATACCTCGTTATGTTGTAATGTCTGAATGTACTAAATATATTGCAAGAAGGAAAGACAATTAGTACTTAGCTAATAACGAAAAGGTTAAATGAACACGATAGAAAAATACAAGAAATTTACGCAAGCGCGAATACAAACAATAATTATGCTCACTATTACTAGTAGCTACTTTGTATATTTTGTGTGTCAAAAATAAACTGTCAAAAGTGTTTCATTTTATTTATCTATTTATGATTAATTCGTTTCTAATTTAGGCTGTACTTCATCCATTACAAAAACCTACAATATATATACCTCATATCTTTGCCGATTTACATGCATAAATCTTTAATGAACCCGTATATGTGATTGTTCTGGATATAATTTTCAACAGGATACACATTCCGACTTACCTCAGTCGCATTTTGCAGTGTTTTGATACTAACATCACACCTATCTTTTTAATTGAAAATTGTCTATGTAAATTTTTATGAAGATTTTATTACATGTTTAAGTTAAATTGTAATGAATTTTATTAAACTTTCTTAATCGTTTTAAAACTTTTTCAAAGAAGTTAAAAAGATCTGTGGACTTAAAATTAGTATATTCTCTTTTTCGCTTTTGCTTTCTCTGTCTCTCTTTCTCTGCCATTTTATCTCTTACTATATACTAACACGTCGAAGTTTTGATCGCCAAAAAAACTCACTTTTGTCACGTATACTCAATGGTACGCGATTTTTTTGTTGTAGACACATTTTGGGTATCCGCCGTTGGCGTTTGTATCAAAGTTAATAAAATAATTAAGAGGGATAGTTATAAACAATTTTATTTTTGAATAGAAAATGCTATTTTACATGACTAAAGGACATTTTGGGAAAAGGAAAAAAAAAATTCTATATGACCACTTATAGAAACAAAGGAGCTTGGATTGTTTTTTAGTATTACAATAATTTACGTAATGAAAATATCATGGAAATTGGGAGGAAGCAACCAAACTATTTACTAAAATTATGTTTTGGACTAGACCTGTTTTGTGCAGTAATATAAGAAAAAAATTCACACATTCTCAATATATATATATATATATATATATATATATACATACACGTATAACATTCCACAAAATTCCGAAAAGGAACAACCGAATTTTACTTTTACTTTGACTTTGTTTATCAATTAATTTTTCCGTGCAACTTAGATGCATACTTTTCTTATCGTCGCTTATCAAACAAAACTGCCCAAGTCATTTTGACTCACTTTAAAGGAAGCGTGAAACTGCTTAAATAATTAATTTCAAGAGTTTATGAGTCAGTTTTAGTTAAAGATTTTCCGTTTATGGGTTATGAGTAATGTTAAGTGTTAATGTTTAGGTGTTTTAACTTCTTCATGTTTTTGACTTCAGCCGTGTTGTATAATTATTCGATAGACTTCGGCTGTGTTGTATAAGTTATTGAAATTTATAAATTCATAAGGAAAAGTTGGAATTTAAAGTACTTTTATTTTTTTTTAAATATGAGATACTCTTACAATTATACATATAAGGAACTTTAATTGTCAAAAAATTGTCTTACCTAGTCTTTTTTAACATCATTGAAGCTCTGTTTACGTCGTTTATAGCCCAAACTCATTAGGTCAGCGTTTTTACGATTGTTAATATAATTCTTCGTCTGAACTTTGATCGTTCATAGTCTCTAGACCCTCTTCACTCATGGCGTATTTTATTGTGAAGGACCTGCAAAAAATATAAAATAAAATGTAATCCCGCCAAAGTCACTTTACTGGGCTTAGAAAGTTAATAACAACACTGCTTAAATAATATAGTAACAATTTTATTTTATTTTATGAGTATTATAACTTATACACTTATAAATATTATATAGTAATCAATCACTTACCTTTAAATCTAAGTTATTTCTCCGTTGCATATTTTCAATAGAAGTAACACGCGAAAAACAATAACAAAATACTAGAGTAGCACTAATCATACAAACACAGTATGGCAGACTGACGACTTGAACGGTGTTACGCGGCTAAATGACTTGTGCGCTGTCACTATTTTTTTAATTCCGGCCTCTGATTTGTTGAATAACCTTAATGCGACAAGTAAGCGATTAACCTTTATGCGATGTAGTTTCTCGTGGGAAAGTATTTATTTATTTTTAGCTTTATTGAATGGCATTCAAAAGTAGAAACCGTCAATTTTCGACTTGAACGATGTTGCTCGATAAGCGACGATATGTTTTTACGAGACAAATCAACTTCTCACAATTTACCGTGTATCATGTTTTACTTCAGTATTTACACGTGCCAACTCGGGCCACTTTTTTGGTTACAATGAGAATGTAATATATTACACTAAATACCCAATGAAAACTTTGAATATAAATTCAATCTAATTTTAAACTAAAATTAACTTAATAAAAACTGCAAACCTTAATAGGCTTTCTTTATTGACCGAGAGAGCTTGTGTAAAAAAGTGCTGGATAAAAATAAATACACGCCCGTTATGAAACTGAAAAGATTATTTGATTAATTTTAAAGAAATATTTACCTTTAATCATTCTCTGTAAGCATATATTTATTTAAATTCGACACATTTTAAGAATATAAATTTTATGCAATTCATTTAGAGTGATATATCAATTTAATCGACTCAAAAATAAAAAAATAAATTTTTTTTTACATTAATATGATTATAACATATGTAAATAAGCAATAACATTTCTGTAATTATTTAGTAAAATATCAGTAAAACGAATAAAAAAAAACTGAACCAGCTATATGATATTTTGCCCACTTCCTTAACAAGTTTTAAAAGCTTGAATAGCTTTCAAAACTTTTACAACTTTCAATACTTATTTCGCAATCATCCTCGTAAAGCGATAAAGACTTGAACTTTTCAAGCGCATTGACGAGTTACATAAGTCTTATCTACATATTGTTTGTAAAATATCGTACTAGTAAACGTTACGATTTTAGTCACTGTAACTCAAGTCGTATTACAGACGAACGATGGTTTCAAGTAACAATGTGCTTTTACCATGGTGAACATAAGGAATGATAGATGGCCCAACGGTAATATAAAAGTGATATATTTTTTGTTAACTTTTAATATCACATGTATTTTTTGTTTTAATAAATGATAAATTACGTTTTTAATTAAGCTCTTTACCGAATACATGAAAAAAACATAGTTTTTTTTATTGTATTTAAGTGGTAAAATAAAAGCGCATGAATAAAGCTCAAATGACTTTAATGCATATAAGGGGCATCATATTTTATCATACACCTGTTGATGTTGTGCTTTGCCCTTTCAAGTATTTGATGGATCCAGCAAATGATTTTTCTTCAGAATGGTCATTATCATCCACGCTTCTTCATTACAAATTTAGTTTGACAAACGTATGTCAAAAATTCCTACTTGGACCCACTTATGGGGCGAATATTATATAATCAATTATAGATATTACTCTATTTTAATGTTTGAGATTAATAAATTAAAACATGTTTTCATAAGGCGGAAGTAATTTAAAAATTCAAATTAAATATATTCGCAAACGTATCTGTTCCTAAAACCTTATGCTTTACTTTACCTGGATCACAATTGACTTTAGCAAAACCTATCTCATCCTTTTTCGTACCTCTCGAATTTTTGCGTAAGAGCCATATTATGTCACATACTGGTTCGTCATCAAAATTGCAATCTTCTGTTTTGTTATTTCTTATGTGATGAGTGCAAGCTTATACATAGGTGAAATGTTTATTCAACCTAGATTTATTTCTATTTGTTTGCTTAACGAGTGATTATATATATATATATATATATATATATATATATATATATATATATATATATTTATACATATATATATATATATATATATATATATATATATCCATTTCCCAAACTTGAAGGAAATTATTCATTATATATGGTCCATTTTTAAAAATATTTTTCGGTACCGTTAGATTAGATAAGACGTTATTCCATTCTTAAATTATTTGAGAACAAAATAAACAGTTGTTGTAGTTAATAGAAAAATAAATCGCCTTACTTTTGTGTTGACTGAAAAAACGATTTATCTCTTATTAAATAACAAAGCTATTACTTTGAAATACTTAAAATTTTTTTAGATATTATTCTGTTGCATCGTCCTCCGCTTTGATATACACACCTTCTCTAAAAATTAAATAAGCATCATCATCATATAATAATAAAAATTGCATTGAAATGTTTTTCCCATACAAATTTAGCAACCCCTTTTCACTCCTTAAGATTAAGTACCGTGAAATAATTAAATTCATGTTTAATTATATGTACTGTAATGCAAATTTTTAAATAAAAATAATCATAACAATTTTTTTGCCATACAAATTTAGCAACCCCTTTTCACTCCTTAAGATTAAGTACCGTAAAATAATTAAATTCATGTTTAATTATATGTACTGTAATGCAAATTTTTAAATAAAAATAATCATAACAATTTTTTTGCCATACAAATTTAGCAACCCCTTTTCACTCCTTAAGATTAAGTACCGTAAAATAATTAAATTCATGTTTAATTATATGTACTGTAATGCAAATTTTTAAATAAAAATAATCATAACAATTTTTTTGCCATACAAATTTAGCAACCCCTTTTCACTCCTTAAAATTAAGTACCGTAAAATAATTAAATTCATGTTTAATTATATGTACTGTAATGCAAATTTTTAAATAAAAATAATCATAACAATTTTTTTGCCATACAAATTTAGCAACCCCTTTTCACTCCTTAAGATTAAGTACCGTAAAATAATTAAATTCATGTTTAATTATATGTATTGTAATGCAAATTTTTAAATAAAAATAATCATAACAATTTTTTTGCCATACAAATTTAGCAACCCCTTTTCACTCCTTAAGATTAAGTACTGTAAAATAATTAAATTCATGTTTAATTATATGTACTGTAATGCAAATTTTTAAATAAAAATAATCATAACAATTTTTTTGCCATACAAATTTAGCAACCCCTTTTCACTCCTTAAAATTAAGTACCGTAAAATAATTAAATTCATGTTTAATTATATGTACTGTAATGCAAATTTTTAAATAAAAATAATCATAACAATTTTTTTGCCATACAAATTTAGCAACCCCTTTTCACTCCTTAAGATTAAGTACCGTAAAATAATTAAATTCATGTTTAATTATATGTACTGTAATGCAAATTTTTAAATAAAAATAATCATAACAATTTTTTTGCCATACAAATTTAGCAACCCCTTTTCACTCCTTAAGATTAAGTACTGTAAAATAATTAAATTCATGTTTAATTATATGTACTGTAATGAAAATTTTTAAATAAAAATAATCATAACAATTTTTTCCCATACAAATTTAGCCATCCCTTTTCAACCCTAAGGTGTTAAATCTATGAAAATGCTTAATGCTTGTTTCATTATTTATATTAAAAAGCATTAATAAAATTGTTGAAATAAAAATTACCAAAACAATTTTATGTCTATACAAATTAAGCTACCCCTTTTCATCCCCTTAGGAATTGAATCTCAATGAATGACAATACTTAATAATTGTTTCATTATTTTTATTTGAAAGCATTGATATCAATTTTTAAATAAAAATTACCACTAGTATTTTTCCTATTCATATTTAGCAACGATTTTCTCATCCCCTTATGGGTTGAATATTATAAAATGCTTAAATGCTTGTTACTATATTTGTACTGAAAAGCAGTAATACCAATTTTTAAAAAAAATATATAATTAAATAGTTTAATCAAAATTTTCTTGAATAAATTTGCTGTCCTGTGAAGAAATATATTTCAAATTATCAGTGGGATAAAAGGTGTTGGTATTTTTGATGGTTCCCTTCTGTTACTGTTATTACTCCACGTTAGCAAATATCTAAAAAAATCAAAATGACTCCCTTTTTCAAATGAATTGATATGTTAAATAAAATTAACTTATGTTTGAAAAATGAGTTACATAAAATGACACGTTTACTCAATGTATTAAAAATATGTACCTAATAATTTACCATTTGTTCCATTTCGATTGCCTTACATATTATACCAATGCAATTAAAACGTAAAATGTGAATTTTTTTCACGTACAAATAATAGTGAGTATTATTTTCGATATCGAAATTTTCACACATTTAGTAATGAAGAACTCATCGTGTTATGCACTTTAGAACATAATGGCTATAACATTATTTAGTCACTCGCATCGACCGCATTGACTTCCAATAGCAAGTTCAGAAAAATGCTGAGAAAGTATCTAGCGCAAAATTAGCTGATGTGGGAATAGACATAAATGTATTTAAAGATATGATCGCCTAAGCACCAAAGCTGTTGAAAATAAATTAGTCTGTTACAAATTTTAAATTTTTAAATACCTAATCGCATGTCTAAATTGGAAACAAAATACTTAACCAATTTTGTTAGCAATATTATAATATATACGATATGGGAAAGAATCTGCTCTAAGCGGTACGGGGTCCGGGAGTGCTAATTTTTTAAATAAGCAGTCCACATTAAATAGAGTAACAAAAGTTTTATAGTTATTAAAAATTAAACAAAAATGTGTGGATGCAAAATATTCATAAAAGTACAAATCTTTAAAATACAATGGCAAATCGAAGCCAGGAGTGGAGATTTAATCCTACTCAAATGAGCGGCAGTTTCTAGTGTTATAATGTTTTCAGACTTTAATAGACATAGCACAGCTATCATGGCCTCACTCTAAAAGGGATGAAAGTATGTGCCGACATGATGGCCATACGTAGCAAACTACCATATTTTAAGTGAACACATGATTTTTGCCGGATAAATTTGATACTTTAAAATATGAGTGGTTCAAATCAATTAAATGCTTTATGTATCCCACTTCTCATACCGTCACCCAATATTATATGAACATAAGTAAGGATTAAATTATAAAATGTTTAAAAATCCTATTAAATCTCAAAATGCTATATTCTATTGACATTTTCATGATATAACTGAGGCCGTGTCCGACATCCCAATATTTTTAATTTTTGTATATGTTTGACTTGATTTTTTAAATATCTCATTCATTTCACTTTTTGGGAAACTTTTACATACATAAATACCAAATTTATCAAATTTTAGCCTAATACAGGACAGAGTCTTCTAATTTTTTTTTATATTTATCATAGCTGCTTGAATACATGTATAAACCACACACTCAGAATTTTTAGGCTACTTGATTTACATGTGATTGCAATCAATTAAAATATCTTGCATTATCACAGTGAATTTTGTCACTCTTGCGTGTACATAAGTAAGTGTTACTTCAATTGTAAAACAGGTAAACTTACTATTTCGCCACGTACATCATTTCGCCTGTTACGATTGTATACAGAGTTTTAGATCTATGACCTAAATACATATATCTATACAAGTTTACAAGTGTACGAATCTGTTTCATTTCCATCACTTTGCAAGTAAAGACAATATTTTCTCCAGCGGAGACGGAAAATTTTTGTCGCGCATTCTTGTCGAGAGAAAAGAAAATTTTGTTTATAATTTTTAATTTTAGGCCTATAAAAATATTAAGCTGCAAAATTACGTTCACATTTCCCATATTTGGAAAAATTTTGTAAAAGAAAATTTTGTTTATAATTTTTAATTTTAGGCCTATAAAAATATTAAGCTGCAAAATTACGTTCACATTTCCCATTTTTAGCTTTTCAATAGTTTAAAATTATGAAAAAAACTTAGAAACTAAAATGATTCGAAATTTAATTTGACATTATTTTGATTAATTTTAATAAACAATTATAAATAATACGGTCTTACCTGGTTTCTTATATACATTATGAGTACTTTTTATTTATTGTATGGATAAATAAACTGTAACATTTTATATCAAAACTATAAACTACGTATGTAATTTTGGTATAAAATAAACTCATAAAACAGTAGTTTGGCTAGTAAGTTTTAGCCACAATTTCAGGAATTATCTAGACAAATTCTAGAAACTTCTAGAAGATTTTACTGTGGGGTATAAATAGGAACAAGTGCAGAGGGTTATATTGTAGGATATAAGTAGGCCAAAAGGGTAGTTAACAACAGTCAGTGCCAAAGTTTTAAGTGAATAATATAAAAGATGATGGGTTTTAATCGATATTAAATACGAATGCTTCTAATTTACGTATTTCGTGTGGGTTACGATGCAAAGACTGCCACAAATAATACATGTCATGTAATGGGCCAGTCCACGGTATCTTACACGATGGCAAAGATTTAGTTCAGAAAGTTCAGGAACGAGGACTACAATTTTGAGGATGAACCCCGTACCAGAAGTTTCCTTTTGAATTGAACGTTCAACGATTACGATACCTGACTGAGGAGGATCCTTGACTGGCGACTCGCCAATTTTCAAATGAGCTACACTACAGGCATGGCACTGTAGAATCACATTTGCACGAATGGGGAAAAGTTTCGAAATACGGTATGTAGATACACCATGATTGCCATCATATCACCTTCAGTGAAGAGTTAATACTTGTCAACAGTTGTTGATATTGAAACATAACTTCTATTGAATGAACCAGTTAGTAACTGGCGATGACAAGTGGGTTACATACTTAAACCAAAAACGCAAACTTCAATAAATGGATGTCGGAGAAACAGGAGTTTCAGTATGCAAACCTGAAATAAGTGGCAAAAAGTTGACGCTCAGATGCTGGCGGATGTCAAGTACATTCATTATTTTTGGGAGTTACTTCCAGAGAGATTTACAATTAATGCAGATATTTACTTTATACAATTGGACTGATTAGATAACAAATGAAGTAACCAACACGGTCGAGTTTATATTCTAAATAATAATGCTGAATCTCATGCTGCAAAACGTACTCGAGATAAATTAGAGGATTTCGGCTAGATTCTACTAACACGTCCACCATATTCGCTTGCTACTGCGCCCTATAATTATCATTTATTCAGAGCTCTAAAAAACCATTTGTGTGTATGGTTAACGTATGTAACTAACGTTAACTAAAGTTATTTTGCCAAATTGCATGTTTATGGTTAATATATCCCTAAGACAAGTTAGCATAGCCTTTGAAACAATAATCTTACCATAATCCTAAATAACGAGTGTTTAATCTTTAGATCATTTCATTCAGAACTTCAGTCCACGCTGATTTTAAATTATTACATCTAATGTTATTTTGAGTGTGTGTAATTTGCGTGTATGAAACTGAATATTTGGTGATACTTACGTGTACTTATACAAAGTGACACATGTACCTTGAAAAATACATCAGCAAATACCGATAACGCCAATAACGAAATTCAGTGGTGCGATTGAGATATTAGTTTGAAAACTTTCTCGTTTTCCTTTTGATTTCTCAATATTTTCCGATAAAGTCGTACTCTCTTGTTTTGATATTCAAGTTTCAATTGTTGAATGAGTGATATTCTACTTCCTAATGTATGCATTCTATCTCAGATTTTGAGGCTCTGGATCGATGTCCTATTTCTATGTCACTTGTTTATTTGTCCCTTTCATTATAAACTCTTCAGATTATACTATGGTTAGCAAACCACTTGCTTTGAGGCCAACCTCCATATTCTACGTATGCCGTGTACAACCGTGCTGGTTTCAAGTTTTTCCATCTCATATAATCATAATAGTAATGCTTTTACTTATTGTTCCATGGTAAAAAAACCGTAACGACCGGGAAAACATTGACAATTTTTCCTTCCAAATAAAAATAAAAAACATTAAAATAAATCAATAATCAATTAATATGACCAAGATGTTCAATTAATCTAATAGAACTAATTCAAATAGTTTTGCACTTCAATATCTGGGGAATTATTGAAAAAAAATTAAAGACAATAAATCATACAAAAAAGCAATCGTGCTCTGACGGTGCCCCGTAAGAGTAAACAGATGAGTGAATAAGTTCTTCGACCAGTTTGTCCAGTAAATATAATAATACTATAAAAGGAGTTATTATTACATCCGATCGTTACTCTTTATGATGAATACTGCTTCAAGTTTGTTATATTCTTCTTCAATTTTTATTTCTTTGATTAATAAAAAAAAATTGATTTTCTATTCAGTATAATTTGGATTTCTTTTTTGGTCACTTCATAAAGGTAGTAATTTTAATTTTCTCGAACATAAAGCTGATGAGAGAGAAAGGTTTTGGAGTAGGTTCTGGAAAAAAGACATGCAAAGTTTTATTTTAAATTGGCGTCAGAAATTAAGTTTACTATATGTTGTTTAGGATAAAATATGTAAATATATTTATTTCAAACATGCCAGTTAGTGATCTAATTAATAAAACAAAAGTTACATCAGTTATTTTCATTTTAAATCAGCATCGACTGAAGTCCTACAGGAAATGATCTAAAAGTTAACACTCCAAATATTTCAACATGATCTGGGGTTAGGTTAAGCTTATTGTTTTAAAAGCTATGCTGACTTGTCTTAGCAGTATATTCGCCATAAACATAAAATTTGGTAAAATAACTGTAAAATATTTATTATCAGTAAGCTTTTCGTATATATATAATTGATGGCTCTTTAATTATCAATCAATATTGACAATGATTTTTCAGATGCAGGAAAATCAAAGGACATATATAAATAGTTTTTTTTTATTTAATTTTATGTTAAAATTATTATATATTATATATAGTAATTATTATATATAGTAGTTTATAGTTTTGATATAAAATGTTACAGTTTATTTATCTAAACAAATAAAGCAAATAAAACAAATAAGAATTTATATGTACGAACTGGCTAAGAACGTATCTTTTAAATTTGTTTATTAAAATTAATAGAAATAATGTTAAATTATATTTCCAATCATCTTAGTATCTACATTTTTTTATATTTTGAAACGCACAATTGAAAAGTTAAATATGAAAGATATTAACGTAATAACGTAAGCTTAATAAGTATTATAAAAGATATAACAATGAAAAAGTATAAACAAAACTTTCTTTCAGAAGATTTTTCCAATGGTACTCCACGCGACGAGAATGCCCGAAAAAAATTTTCATCTCCGAGAGAGGAAAATTGTCATTTCCTTATTTTGCTACATGTCAGTTGATGGTGAGATGTCCATATTTAATATTCATTTGCAAATTGATGAATATGAAGCTGGTTCTCTAATTTTAGACTTGTGTGGATATAGGTTTGCAGGTCATGTACTTGTATCTAAAATTTGGGAATCAAATGTGACAGGCGGAATAATAAATGTGGCGAAAATATAAGTGTACCTGTTTCATAATGGAAGCATAAAAAGAAGTAACACTTATTTACATACCAATGTATGAGTGACCAAAATTCACTGTGATAACGTAGGATATCTTAATTGATTGGAATTATATGTTAATCATTAAATATTTCAAGACTAAAGATTCCGGATGTCTGATTTATATATGTTTTTAAGCAGCTAGGATAAGTCTAAAAAAATGAGGAAGATTCTGTTCTACATTAGCCTATAATTTGATAAATTCTTTATCCAATTATGTAAAAGTTTCCAAAAAGTGAAATTAATAAGATATAGAAAAAATTAAATGAAAAATTAATTACAAATGAATGGAATGATGGACACGCTCGCAGTTATATCAGTGAAAATATCAATTGTGTATAGCATTTTGAGATTGTATAGAATTTTTTTTAATTCGACAATTTAATCAAAACTTATATTTATATAATATTGGGCAACATTATGAGAAATGGGATACGTACATCATTTAAATTATTTGAATAACTCAAATTTCAAAGTGTCAAATTTATCTGGCGAAAATTGTGGGTTTACTTTATGAGTAGTAGTTCGCTACATATGGCCATCATATCCACACATATTTTAATTCATTTTATAGCGAAACCATGATAGCAGTGTTACGTTTATTAAATTTTGAAATTATTTCAATTTAAACTGTCGCTAATTTGAGCGGGATTACCTCTCCCCGTCAAGCTTCGATTTGCCAGTGTATTTAAAAGATTTGTTTCTTTCTGAATATTTGTACATTCACATATATTTGCTCACTTCTTATTACCGTTTAGGGCAGATTCCTTCCCATAACGTATAAATTGTAGTATTCCAAACAAAATTGGATGGGTATTTTCTTTCAGACAACAAATTAAAACTTGAAAATTCGTGATAGCTGAATTTATTTTCAATGGGCTTGGTGCTTAGGCGACCATATTTTTAAATACATTTATATCTGCATTGGCTAATAATGAGCCAGCATCTTAATTTTTTCTGAACGTCAAATTTTTTTGCCTAAAACGATTTCTAAATGAAATTATATTTCCCGTTAATTTCAACTTGCTATTGGAAGTCAATGCTGTCGATGCAAGTGACTATGCATTGTTATCACCATTACGTTTTAAAGTGCATAACACGATGGCTATATAGATATAGTATTATATGTAACGCAATCAACAATGAATGGACGGTAAATGATGAGATACATATTTATTTAACGTGTAATCTTTTGTAATTAGTTTTTCAAATGTAATGTAAATTAAATATGTTTAATATATTCCTTGAAGTTACGTCTCCAACAAGCATATTGATTCGTTATCAAAAAGTGAGGGTTCATGATTTTTTTTAGATATTTGCTAACTCGGAGTAATATGAGGGAATTATAAAAATCCCCATGTATTTTCTCAATAATAAGTATGTAATATTTCTTTTTTCAACCCTGAACTTTATGCACGCGAGTTTTGTTTATAATATTTAATCGTTAAATTAAACGTATATAAGTTCTATGACCATTAAATAAAAATACTTTTTCATATATTATGTAATGGGATGGAAAATTTTGTAAACTCATTTAATAAATTGCGTCATATTATCCCAAAATTCTTTACTTATCGATATAGTACAAACCTGCAAGTATACGAAATATTACGTGATCTCAAGAAAACTGAGCGCGCAATTTATAACAATTATCAAAGTTTAAAAACTCAGAGAAAATCTATTATTTGGGCATATGTTATCGAAGACAGTGCCTAAATAAAAAACAGTCAATTTCGAGTAAAACTTGCTCATTACATGTTTTGTATATCAGACCTTTTTTATTTTAATGAATTCATTATTGTTTCGTCACAATTGTCTACGGGGAGTGAATAAATTTTGAATCAAACATACTTGTAAACTACATATTATGCTTAAACTGGTCCATGTTACAGCTATTAACAAATAAATAAATAATATTCAAATATTAATTGCTCATCATTTCATTTCTTCGAACTCATCGTTTTCATCGTATTGTTCTTTATATAGAGGAACGTAATTATTAGAGAAAAAATGTGAATTAAACAATGAAACTTATAGGTTGTAGCTCATTTAAGTATTCATAAAATTTCAAAATTTTAATCTTTAAGAGGAAAAATTACTCTAATTTGACTAAAATATAATTTATCTTTTTATATTTGGCAAATAAAAAAACGACTTGAGATTGAAAAGATTTGGTTATTGTATCTTTGTGGAAATTTATAAGTGCATTAGTTAAGCTAAAACTTTTTGGACCACTTCTAATAAAAATTGTTTTGTGTGACAGAAATCACAACACTCCCAGATGCTTGATCAATATAGTAGAGAAACTGCGTATATGAACCCGAAACATGTGGGGATAAAAAATGACACAAAATTATATCTAACAAAAATAAGAATATTTAAAGTCGTTGACCTATTATATAATAAACTATGGTACTCTTCTGTAAACCAACAAAGCCATTTATCTCTTCTTAATTTATTAAGATTGGAAATATGTCTAACCTAACCTACAAGTACCTAAAAGGATTTTAAAAATGGTCTGTACCTATTTAATGATCCATTTCCTTAAAATTGGCGTCATGCCTTTTAAATTATGAGAGAAAATAAAAACATCCAAACATTTAAATAAAATCATTGAATGGTCTGTTCTAACATAATGGTCCATTTCCTTAAAATTGGCGTCATGCTCTTTAAATTATGAGAGAAAATAAAAACATCCAAACATTAAAATAAAATCATTTAATGGTCTGTACCGATATAATGACCCATTTCCTTAAAATTGACGTCATGCCCTTTAAATTATGAAAAAAAAAATCCAAACATTAAAATAAAAACACTTAATAAAAAAACACAGAGTATTCCATCTAAGTTAAATAAACATCGTAAATATATATAAGTTTTCACTGACCATATTGGAAATAACAAAGTAGAACTTTAAAATTTCGATGTCGAACCGATACTTAACATAATACGGCTTTTACACAAACATAATCGGCAAACATGCAACAAGATAAGATAGGATTTGCTAAACCAAACTCCCATCCAGGTATGATGGATTAAATTTAATACCGCTATTTTAGACGTGACTCGCAAAACATTCAGAATATCGGTCAAAGGACTATGCAACTGAACAGCTTATTAAGACAACGGATTAAGGATATATTTATTTTCGTTTCGATTAAGTAACACATACTGTATCAGCAAGACACATGGTAGAGTATGAAAACCTCTTTCACTATATTAGTAACATTAAAGTTAGACCCTAATATTGAAGTTAGAATAATGTCGATAATTGATTATATTATATTTGTGCATGTACTTTCAAGTAAGAATTGGTAGCCTATGCTGTTTAAACTGAAATTGTGATAAAGAAGTATGGAACATCATGACCCTTTTGAAGAAAAATAATTTGGTGGATCCATTAAATTACTTGAAAAGACAAATGACAACGTAAACAAGTGTATAATGAACTAAAATGTCTCGTCTTTTATATGCCTTTGGTTCATTTGAGCTTCATTCATTCTTTCTGATTTTTCCACAATACAACCAAATAACAAATTTCAAATAACAAATTTCCATATACAATCAATAAAATTAAATCTTTTCACGTGTTCATTCAAATGTCTCACTAATAACGTAATTTGTCATTTAACAGAACCAAAAATATATATATGTAACAATAAGAGTTTACAAAAATATATCATTTTGATCTGATATTATTGCGTCACCTATTATTCATATATCCGCTAGGTAAAAGTACAGTGTTACCGGAAACCGTCGTTTATCTGTATTACAGTCATAGCAGCGGTAATAGAAGTAATTTATAACTGTTGGATCACGTTTACGTGTATTATCTTAAGTAAATAATAAGTAGGCGAGATTTACGTAACTCTTCGTTGCACCTAAAAAGTTAACGCCTTCACCGCGTTGCAAGGATGATTGCGAAATACGTAATTAATATTGCAAACATTTTGAAGGCCATTCGAGTTGTAAGACAGTCCATTTTTTAATTATTTTATTGTTGTTTAATATACAATTTATTATAGCAAATATATTACTTTGAATTTTTACATTATATAATTGATTTTTAAATATGCCTCAAATTACGATATAGGTTTTGATGTAAAATTAATATTCTGAAAATAACTTTATGGGATTGAAACATATAAATTATAGCGGAAAATGATTAAAAATAAATATTTATTTAAAATAAACTTTTAAAACGGCCGAGTATTTTTATCTCACACTTTTATGAGTACACAGAAAGGATATTAAGGGTTACACTTTAAATCGAAAAGATATCATAAATCTTAAATTTTAGTAGTCTTTTAAAATTAGATTAAACTTATAATCAATATTTTCACTACGGGTTAAGTAGTATAATACATTACAACCAACGAAGGGGCTCGAGTCGGCACGTGTAAATACTGAAATATAATGTGAAAGCCTTATATTTCAGTATTGTTAAACTTATAAGAAGTTGATCTGCAATCCCCCTTTTCATAATCTATGAACAATATGTACCCAACTTGCATAAAAAATATAAAAATAAGTAAATATATATATATATATATATATATATATATATATATATATATATATATATATATGTATATACATTTATATTTAATTTTTTTTTCTTACTTAACAAAGTTCTAATTTAATTTTTATTTTACTACATTAAACAGGTCTCATCCAAAATAAAAATTTCAGCTTTTCGTAAACGGTTTGATATCTTTTTATCAATCAACTTGAAATTATACTTTACTTTTCGACTTAATAATTTTTATTACGGTTATTCAAACTAAATGTCGCATTTTTACTTATCAACCTTTGAACTCTAAATCTTTTCCATATACGGCCTCCGTAGAATCCTGCGTAAAAATCTGATATGTATTTACATTTTCACCCAATTTATGCCAGATTCTTCTTTTCAAAATTTAGAAGGGAGTCTTTAAAAACAATATACGATTACGTAAATTTTTTTACCGCTAATCTCTAATTTGAAGCTTTGCTCATATTGGTTCATGAAAACTTTGCATTAAAGACTTTGATATTTTATTCTTATCGCGCCCAAAAAATTTCACTTCAAAAAGAAAAGCAGCCAAGAATAACTTATATGCATTAAATGAGTACAACGTAAACGCTGTTATATTGGTCTACTTTGCATTATTTATAGTAAGTGGATTTCAATTATATATTTAACTAAATTTTTTGTGACTGTCGCACAATAATAACGTTTGCCTATCGTATTTACGTATCAACTATTTTCAATGTTTTGTAATGGGAGGGCTCATATACTCCGTTCCCACGGCCGCCATTTTCTTCCCATTTAATTTATTTTGCTATCACCAAAATCACGCATACGCAATACTTAATGGAATCAAAAAATTTATTTACATTCAGTGATACGATCCCATTGTATAATAAAACAATACTATTCAAAATGCATAAATATTTATTTTTGTAAGAGAACACTAGATAAGAACCATTGGCTGTTCACACAAGGACACTTATTGCCTAAATTATTACAACTGAACACGACATCAAACTAGTCTTAAAATATTCAGTATTGTTTCTTGTGAACACATCAGTCTAATATATTTAGTATTGTTTCTTGTGAACAATAGGGAATATTATTAATTATGTCTGAACACAAGGATGGCAACGTTATTGCTTAAATAAATTTGCTACTACAATTTAGAGTTTTCATTATGTATTTTCTTTATAAGAGCCTGCTTTATACGGAAACGAATAGAAGATGATGGAAGTAAAGTTTCATCGATACAGTAACTGTATACAATCATGAAAGACGTAATAAACTATAGTGAAAAAAAATAAACTATAGTATAGAAAATATTGCTCATTGATGAATAAAAAAAAAATAAACTATAGTATAGAAAATATTGCTCATTGATGAATAAAAAAAAAATAAACTATAGTATAGAAAATATTGCTCATTGATGAATAAAGAGGGTAAAAATAATAAAAAATAGAGTAATCAAGAAAATTTAAGCGACTCAAAAATCTAAATATTGCGTTTATTATAGTAGTTGGTTGGTATAGTAGTACAAAATTGATTTATTTGGCAGATATAAATAGAGTAATCAAGAAAATTTAAGCCACTCAAAAATAGAGTAATCAAGAAAATTTAAGCGAAAATATTGCTCATTGATGAATAAAGAGGGTAAAAATTAAAAAAATAGAGTAATTAAGAAAATTTAAGCGACTCAAAAATCTAAATATTGCGTTTATTATAGTAGTTGGTTGGTATAGTAGTACAAAATTTATTTATTTGGCAGATACACAAACAATTTTACAAGTTAAAAGATTATTAGGGAAAATCATAATAATTTTAGTTTTTCAAATTATGTATATCCGAATCATGAAAAATATGGCTCAATAATATTTGGGAACAAAAATGAACACGTAACGTGATAAAGTAGAACATTCAAAAATTTAAACGTGTCGCTTTCTAAAGTATTTAATATATATGTACATATATATAAATATATATATATATATATATATAAATATGTATATATACATATATATATATATATATATATATATATATATATACATACCTCTTTACAAGGTATGTTACGATTAATTCCATAACCAGACACGATGAATAGACAATACGTCATTGACTGCTATAAAATTATATTACACAAGATTTATACGACAATGCTACTCGTATGTTCGTCCCGCCCCAACGGGTGGTCAAATCGGTGATCACAATGAATTAGTGAGATATCGCATGAATCGACTTTAGCAATTTTAAAATTTAAAAGTAGCTTTATTATTAAATTGCTTTTCGCATTTAATTTCTACTTTTGAAAGACGAAAAAATCTTTGTAATTTTCTTAATATCTGACATTGTCATAATTTTCAAACGAAAAATATTTTTTTTTACAGAATAGTTATTTTCTTTGTCTATTAAAGCCAAGTTAATTATGTTTATAATTTGGCTTTTATTTTCTCTTTTATCATAAAAATTAACTGCATATGCACTTAGTTAAACAGACACCGAAGCCATTTATTACCAACCCAACACTGCATGTGCAACAGGTAGGCAGACAGCAAGAACTTTTAAACTGAGTAATTAATTATGGGAAGGCTGAGTTGCAACGCTGACTGAAGTTATATGAATTCCGCTTATAAGAAAGCTCACAAACGCACAAATCTAGCCAAGAGACCAAATAAAAACTGAAGTGTCAACCAGACACCGTTACTTCATTTGCATTTGAGTAATACGTAGTTAACTCTGTATAAATTAATTAATTTTTTAACTATCGTGCCATTTGCTACATAATTCATTACATAAGTATTTTTAATAATATACTACGTAGATTTGAGTTTACAAAACGAAAAAATCTTTACGGGAAACATAACAGTGATGATATAATTTTTTAACTATCATAATCACAATCACTACATGCAAAGTCGTCACCAATTAATTCACCTTAAGACTTTGACCTATATATGCCAAATTCTCTTACTCTCCTTACTTGAATATAAAGACGTGGGCTACCTTGATATTAGTTAACAGCCCTGAATAAATGACAACGCCTTAAAACGTAAATATTTTTGCCTCTGTTTCCTTATCGACTTCAGAAAGTACGATTCCATTTCTGGAGCTTAGATATATATATATATATATATATACATATATATATATATATATATATACATATATATACATATATATATATATATATATATATATATATATATATATATATATATAGAGAGAGAGAGAGAGAGAGAGAGAGAGGGAGAGACTTATAATTTCTTTTTAATGTATTTTAACGTATTAAAATGTAGTAATCTGACAGTATTACCAGTTTACAATGCAACCTAATTTTTATTCACAACTAAATGAAACTACGTGATTTAGTATTATTTTTACTTTCTTTGAATTCTTAATCACGACATAAGTTTCGTTACAAGAATACCCTTCAGGTGGGCTATGTATAACTTTACAAATTTCCCACCCGAAAATGTTGTCGTATAACGAAACCGAGGTCTTGATTATGAATTTAAATAAAGTAGAAATACTACAACCCGTAGTTTCACTTGGTTGCAAGTAAAAATTAAGTGATAATGATTTTCCACAAAATTAACGCCAAATGTATTTTAAATTTATAACATTTTGAATCAGAATTTTAAGGAGAGGAAAAATTTGTATATTTTATGTTTTCCTTATATTTATAATAACTAAAGTGTGATGCAATAATTTAAAAAAATGTGGATGCACAAAGTTGTTGCAAAAAGAAAATTTTAAGGGAAATAAACCCTTATATGATAAATTTATTGTCCGTCTACCTCGAAAGAAAAAAAGGAACACTTAACAGATCACTCCATTATCTATCTGTCTGTCTGTCGTCTATCCTCCTTTGGAGATTTAAAAAATTAATCTTCTAAGTCAAATCAATAAAAAAACTTAAAAATACCGCTATTTACGCATTTTTTGACACTCGTAAATAAATCAATAGATTACTTCCCTTCGACATCAAATCACGAAATTTGGTAAAAACTGAGGTATCATACTAAGTAAATGAAAAACAAGAAAATTTTTAATTTGTAATTATATCACATAAAAAATATTTATTTTAAATATGCTCCTGTGAAGATTTTTGTAAATATTTTTGTTCTAAAAAATTTAATGTTTGAATAGTCTATTAGAGATATTATGTACTATGAAATGTGTAAATGCCCTAATTTTAACAGGCTTTCTTGGTATTGTTTCATTTATTCAGTTTTTTTCCGAAACGAAATACAAAGACAGCCTTTCTGTCTTCAGACAATCATTAATTTTATTAACAAGTAAATTTATTACCCTTGTTAATACTTTCTTTAAATTAAATATTCTTGGTCTCCAAGAAGACTTACTTTTATAATAAATATAATAATACTTTGAATAATTTCTACCTAAATTATTTGAAAATACTTAGTTTGCAGTACATTAAGGTTAATTTAAAGTGAAATTTAAACAATATTACCAGAGTATCATGTTAAATAATATATAGATGCGTTTATGCCTTTTTTATGTACTTTACTTTGTTACTCCTCAACGCTTTTATTAGCTTCACTTGCATATAAATAAATATATCAAATCCCACTTTCACAAATCAGACTTTTACCCACTTTTCGTGTCCGTTTTGAAGTTTGGTTATCTTCAATTCTGATGAAAATAATATGTATGGTGCGGGATCATCGAGCTGAATTGATAGTGATGGAGGGAGATACTTATAGCACAATGGCTTACAGTAAATATATCGAATCCGGTTAATTTCATTTGATTTAATGAATACTTTGGTAAGTATATTTTTTTATTTTCCTTGATACTAAAAAAAATCATAGTTTGATAAACTTTAAAAAGAAGACAAAGTATCCAGTTCACTTAAATGAAGTTGTACGATTGGAATTTCTGACAATGAAAGCTATATGTTCTCTTCAATTACGTAAAAATTTAGGATGGATCACCTGCGAGTGGAAAACTGAACAAAGGACGGATTAAAGAACTGAGAGTGAAAGGGAATGACGACATTATTAATTTGATTTTTTACGAGACCATTAAAATATTACTATAAGCATTATTTTATTACGACGTGCTGTAAAAATAATTATTGCAATTGCATCCTGTATAGAACAAACTGGGATCAGATAGGAGTTTTGAAAGGCTTCCATTTGTTTAGTAATTGAACGTGATACAATTTTTGAGATTTTCAATCACTACTATACTCAACAAGACATATCATTGATGTTTAAAGAGTGCTGGCATAATTAAAAATGGAATATTGAGATTAGAAAACTATTAGTAAATTCAATCAAAACTCTACGTTTATCACAATTTTTGTATCTTGAGCATATCGTAATTTTTACTACAAGAAAGAGTACATTTTAACAATATGTAAAATACGGGTTGTTCAAGAAACAATATTATATAAATATTATTACATTCTTCATCATGATTTACCATGTTACCTATTGACTCATTTTTAGACTCATCCGTGCTTTTTATTGAAAAATATCAAATAATTTGAGCAAATGAAATACAATTTAACAAATAAAATAATATTTACCGCGAGATAAACAACCCTTCAATTATCCATAAACACAGCCACAAACTCTAACAACTGTTTATTAATGTGGGTCCAATATGCTCTTTACCGTTTTTCAGTCATAATTTTATATTTGTATCTATCTATATGAAAATTTGTTTTCTCTCTTGATTGATCAACACTGCAATTAAAAGTTTCCTTACATTTACAATTCATTACCTGTTCACATGAATGTATAATATATATATATAGATATATATATATATATATATATATATATATATATATATATATATATATACATATATATATATATATATATATGTATGTATATATATATATATATATATATATACACAAATTGTTACTTTACGTTCTATTGATTTCCTAAGCCTGATTATAATAGTATTTAACTGTTTACTTGTAAATGACCATAAAATCAATTCTTTGTAATAAAGTCTAACGTATATGAATTTATTTATTTCGAAGTTTCAAATGAAATTATATTTATGTATTGACAAAAAGAGAATTATTAGTAAGTTCATATGTTGCCATTTAATTGTAAAACGTAAGTCTCACAAACGATACGCCTGTATATATATATATATATATATATATATATATATATATATATATATATATATATATATATGTATATATGTATATATATATATATATATATATATATGTATATATGTATATATATATATATATATACATATATATACATATATATATATATATATATATATATATATATACACAAATTGTTATTTTAGTTTCTATTGATTTCCTAAGCCTGATTATAATAGTATTTAACTGTTTACTTGTAAATGACCATAAAATCAATTCTTTTTACTAAAGTCTAAGGTATATGAATTTATTTATTTCGAAATTTCAAATGAAATTATATTTATGTATTGACAAAAACAGAATTATTAGTAAGTTCATATGTTGCCATTTAATTGTAAAACGTACGTCTCACAAACGATACGCCTGTATATATATATATATATATATATATATATATATATATATGTATATATATGTATATATATATATATATATATATATATATATATATGTATATATATGTATATATATATATATATATATATATATATATATATACACAAATTGTTATTTTAGTTTCTATTGATTTCCTAAGCCTGATTATTATAGTATTTAACTGTTTACTTGTAAATGACCATAAAATCAATTCTTTGTAATAAAGTCTAAGGTATATGAATTTATTTATTTCGAAATTTCAAATGAAATTATATTTATGTATTGATAAAAACAGAATTATTAGTAAGTTCATATGTTGCCATTTAATTGTAAAACGTACGTCTCACAAACGATACGCCTTTGTATATATATATATATATATATATATATATATATATATATATATAAATATATATACATATATATATATATATATATATATATATATATATATATATATATATATGTATGTATATATATATATATATATATGTATATATATATATATATATATATATATATATATATATATACACAAATTGTTATTTTAGTTTCTATAGATTTCCTAAGCCTGATTATAATAGTATTTAACTGTTTACTTGTAAATGACCATAAAATCAATTCTTTTTAATAAAGTCTATGGTATATGAATTTATTTATTTCGAAGTTTCAAATGAAATTATATTTATGTATTGACAAAAAGAGAAATATTAGTAAGTTCATTTGTTTTTTTTTTTTTTTTTTTTATTTAATTGTAAAACGTATGTCTCACAAACGATACGCCTGTAATTCCATCATAAACATCAGATACATGCAACACAAAAACATAGAGGTTTTATTGAAGCTAGTTATGTTCCGAGCGGTGACGAATTTATTCCAATCTAACCATGTTACATCTTACTCCGGATGTGTTCAGGATTTCTCCCAAAAGATTTTGCTAATGTTAGGTAAACTTACAACGAACGTTTTCAGCATTGTGGAGAAATATGTAATTTCCTATTCAACTTTTAATAGCAACCTTAATTTTATTAAGGTAAATTGTGTGTCCAAGAGATTTGATACGAAATATAAAATTCCAAGTCTTCCTTGACAGGGTGCAATATTTTTGTGATAATTACTAACAATAATGGAGATGTGATAAGTCTGTTATTGTATTCATTGTTCATCTACATCGATGTGTTTCAAGATGTCATTTGCAGACTAATAAAATGTAACAGATAGGTTCAAAAATTAGTTTAAAAATTAAAGCTTTATTTTGCAATCAGTATTTTGGTTATAAAAAATATTAATGTCAAAATGTGGCAGTTTTTAGTATTGTTGAGAGTTTTAATGTAATTTGTAAGCAGTTATTTTCAACGCATTAAATTAAATAGAAATATATGCATAGAATAAAGTATTTAAGAATGAAACTCATATATTAGTTTTGTATTCTTTATTTTTTTGTGGGCTTAATATTATTTTTAGGAATACAGTTATAAAATGTACATTATTACGGGAAAAGTACAATTATCTTTTCATAACATTTAAAAAAATATTTCCGTATCGAAAACAAATTACTTATTCATTATGTAGAATAATAAATCCAGAGATATAGGGAAATGTGTTTATATATACCATATAAGAGAAATAGAATATGTACTTTTAGAGTATCCACTTAATTAACTTTCATTTCACATATACAGTTAGAAGAAAAGGATTTTTTCTTCTTCCGAAGTTTGAATTATCAGAACGACCCTGTTTCATTTGTTCAGATTTAGGTTTCATTTTGCATAATGGTTAATCTTTTAATGTAAAACTTCTTTGACTTAAATTGTTAGAGTTTGAAAATTTGGTACAATTGTCTTAAGACCTTTGTCAAATTGTGATGAAGTTTTTCAAACACGTTTTTGGTGATATTATAACTTTATGGTATCAACAGGCGGGTTTGATTATGAAGCGGGAAAATGGTCTTACGTTTTTCATTATGACAATTTGAATTTGATGACAATTTTTAGCTTACGGCGAGTGAAAGTTTAATCACACACTAATTTAATTTAATTTTGTTTAACAACGTAATTGTTATGAAATACAATTTATTTATAAAAATTTTTATTCTATAACAAGCCAATCTGCTGAAAATTGTAAACTGATTTTTACTGAACATCTGAACAAATATGTTACTCGTGTTATGTATATTACATACGTCTGGTTTAATATTAATATCCAAACTAAACGGTTTTAATTTTGGAAGATAGTGAATTTGATATGAATTAGATTTTTTTAATTCTCCTTTAAATTTGAAGGAATGTTCATAATAACTATACGTATCTACAGGTAGTCTAGTAAAGTATTTTTATATTTACAAACAACAGTTAATATAAAATAGACGTAACAGAAACCTGTCGTTAAAAGTAATCTGCGAGTTATAAAGAATAATTACTTTAGAAATATGAATTAATCTTTTTAAAATATTTTTGTGAATGTATTTTTATACCGGACGCTTTCACCATTAAAAAACGCTTTTAAATTTCCTTTAAAACGATAGAGACTACGAATTATAGACTAATACAATTTTCAATTTCCTTTTCAGGGAAAATTAAAAACCTTCATTAAATTTTGTTAAAAAATTAGAAAACGAAATATTTTTTATAGGTGTCTCATATTTTAAGAAAGATTTTAAGTGAATAAAATTTACTTCCATGGACGGATAACTATATATCATTACAATTTTTCAAATTGTGAATACTATATTTAAATAAAACATTTGAAAATACTGCACACTATATGAAATCTAGCAATTTATTTAAAAAAAAATACCTTTGTTCACTCGCTTGGTCACGCTTATGGTAAAAGCAAAAAGATTTACTCCACAAACAAAATTGTGAGTCTGTTAAAAAAATAGAATAGAGAAAATAGATAGAGAAAAAAATAAACAGGGTTTCTACTGTATATTTTAAAGGTAGGAATGAAAATAATAAAAACGAAACAAGAAAAGAAAGTATTCAAATATGGTTCCTATTTTTGCATATATTATTCCTATTATCCTATACCCATAATTTCAAATAAACTGGTAGTATGTTTTTAGAAATTAATTAAAAGATAATATATTTTCACAGTTCATTTTCCCTAATTTAGAAGACAAGATAAATTTTACCTTGCATTGAGATAATATGATAATATATATTTTGGAAATAACTATTGAATTCAAAGTAAAAAAAATTGATAAAATAGATAAAAGAAAAAAGTTATGAAACAGTTTAAAAAGAAAATTGTAGGAATTTTGTATTTACATTTTTTATTAATTTATTCTAAAATTTCTTTAAAATTATCATGCATCAATTATATGTTCTCGTTATAAGAAAATCACCAACTTCATTACTCGTATGAAAATTGAAGGAAAGAAAAATATAATTTTTGATTTTAACACTTTTTTATCACTTTCCTAATCATAGGTTCGCACCCTCTTGGTTAGCAAAACTCATCGCTATACTAAATTTTTACGCCAAAAAACAAATAAGCAAACAATTCTTTAATTATGGCGTTATTATCATTTGAGACTTAGAAATTACCATTTAAAATACATAAGTCATGTTCTATAACTTGTCAGAGATATAAACCTAAGAGGTCAATAAAAGAGTAGGGCTTCTGGATATAAAATATTGACGTTAAAAGAAAAATGGATAAATTTAGCAAATATTTTACCACCGCCAACTGCTGACTTTAATTCAATTAGTCAGCACGTCGGCCGATCCAAGCCACAAAGAGTTGCACCAGTTACGAACGCCAAAATT
The DNA here is from genome assembly GCA_039881145.1 of Druceiella hillmani. NCBI lineage: Eukaryota > Metazoa > Arthropoda > Insecta > Lepidoptera > Hepialidae > Druceiella > Druceiella hillmani. Next base: position 10,061,623 of record JAYKKI010000082.1, read on the forward strand.
CGATTTACCATGCACTCTACATTATTCCCTAATATAGACGATAGAGGTTCAGTATTCCAGCCCGTCGGTTTAAGCCTCTGCTGTCTTTGTGAAAATTCATTCTTAATCCTTTTTAGCAGCCGATATTGTCATCATAAATATTTTATAATTTGTTTCGAATTCAATGTATCTGTGAAAATAATTTAACACTCAAAATAAAAAGGTTTCAGAATGTAGCAAAGTGTCATTTTCAATAAGAAAATCACACTTTGCTACATTCTGAAACCCTTATCACATTTGTTGTGTTGAAATTGACATGTTATGATAATTTCCGAAAACTCGAAAATTATTTTCATAGTGTTTAATGCAGATTAATAAAATTTCCCCTTAAGAGTATTAATGGACCAGCATTACATATTTTATTTTAATTTTGTGTTTTGCTGTCCACTTTAGTATATGACATCTTGTTATATTCAAATAATATGAAATAAAATGAACCTGTTTATTCCGTAACTAAAACAAGTTGTATTGATATTATTAAAAACGAACAGCGTATGTAAATATGAATTTACTGAAAAGAGCATAAACGGATATAAAGGCCAGGCAATATTATAATCATAAAAACCTATAATTACGAAAGACACGTTAGGTTTGTTGAAGTAAATACTCGGGAAGTTTTAATATAACCTGTAAATCAATAGATTGCTGGTCACAGTGTAGTGTAATAGGTTATGTAAAAAATATGCATCCTTATTGTTAATGTACATTGTTCAACTTTTCCAAAAAAATTTGTCATTTTGTCATTTATATATGTGTATATGTATATATATATATATATATACATATATATATATATATATATATATATATACAAATATATATATATATATATATATATGTATGTATGTGTGTGTATTTGTTTACGTGTATTATAAAAGATATAATTCTTTAATTGTTTATTGGATTATCATATTATCCAAATTTGGTATTTTTTTCAGTGGTTACACTTTACTTTACTTTTTCAGAAAATAACCCCCACATCACATTATTTTTAATTTCATATGTCATATATTGGAATCGGAAACTGTTTTTAGTTCAATTGCTTCCATTGCAATGTTTTAAAGACATTCGAATGTATGTTATAATATTTTTCCGAAACGGTTATGTTATCAAACTTTACCATTGTGCCAAATTTTTATTTTCTTAGTTAAACGGTTGATTTGGATGTTAAGATTAGTTTGATGTAATAATACCATTGTCAAATATAAATAAAAGTGATCACACCTTTAAGGAAATCTCAGATTTAATTATGATTACTTAAGAATATACTTTAAATTACGAACATCATGTTTAAAGACATAATCAAATTAAAACGGCAAATTATACACAAATATTTTATTGTTGATAAGCCGATATTAAAATTAAATATTTTCCAAATATTACATCCGTCAATTATCGGGTAATAATTACCAAATATATTTGTCATAACTATCTCTTATCATTTATTTTATATAATCACCAGCCCTCTGCGAAAAATATTCTTAACTTTTTAATTTACATTAAAACATATTTATATAAGTTTATGAATTTTTTTCAGTAGACTAACTACAATCTGATATTTATAGATTTGTCCATTAATTCGTCGTTGGAACTTAGATATATCGTGTTTTTATTTTTTCCACTCAATTTTTAAGCCGCCTTTTTAAAAGTTAATCGTTTAAATTAATACTCAATATATTTACTATAAAGTATACTCAGAAAATACTGACTCATATTTAGTAAAAATATGATAAATTAGATAATAACAACCTACTTGAAAAATTAAATGTTTGGAATTTTATTGATTCAAATTCAAGTCTGATTATTGAATTAGTTTTTCTTTCTATTTATTTAAAATAGAATATTTACTTCTATCGTTTTGATGAAATATCTGCCTAGAGTACAGCTTACCTACATATCACAAGGGATATTTTTTGGCTGTCTTTAAAAAAAAATATTTTCGCACTTTCGTATTTCATTTTTAATATTATGTACTTTAAAATAAAAACTGTAATTCTCATAAGATCAGTCACGTGTCCATGCGTCTCTTTGTCTCTATAGCTGTATCTCGCAGAAACCATCTGACGGAAAAAAATTAATTTAATAAAGCATATTAACCTGTATTTATGTTAATTGATAAATATACAAAAATATTTATAAATAATAAAAATATCATGCACGCTTTTTTTATTCACGAAAAATCAAATTATTGTTGTAGATATTACGGAAATCGTATACAAAATAGCTTCCAACACCCCATCTCGGAAATTGTTAAGGCCAAAATTGTGATAAAAGAAAAATTACTTTTCAATAAAGTTTACTGAAAAAATATAGCGACAATTTCTAGTTTTTAATGTATTCACACTATTTTTGCGCATGTGAAAGACACAGAGTAATATTGTTACGTATGGAAAAATAATATGAACGTTTTTAAAGAGTTTAATAAAAAAGGCTCTTAATATTATATATACTTGTATTTATTTATTGAGTTGTCACATATGGGGAAAAAACAGATACAAGTCATATCAAAATAATATTCTACTTACATATATCCCCAGTCTTATATATATATTTGTATAATACATTAAATATTCAGAAATTTTATAGTACACTATTTATTAATTAAATAATAAAGTATGGAATATTTGTAAACAAACAATAAATATTGAAATCAACCTTTCAGTCGAAATTCACTATATTATTTATTAGTAATAGCATTAATAGTAATATTCATCCTATTTATAACAATATGGATTTAAAAAAAAATAAAATGTAATGTCAATGCTTTCAAAGGACTAATGGTTGTATAGTATTCGTTCAATTGACTTCTTGTATTGAAATAAAGAGCTAGCGGATATTTCCAGAGCATGGAAAATTCTGTCGCGATCATCACAAAGCCTGCGTAGTAGTACGCGAACACCAGCATTATTGCGAGTGGTAGGTTGGTAGAAAAGCACGGAGCTACGGGTCACCTTTCCTGGTATATGAAACTGCCACTGATTTATCATATTGGCCCAATTGTACCGACTATGGCGGATATTATAAAGTAAAATTGATCCTAATTGGATGCGTCTTTCGTGGAGAGTACGGTATGTGGATGCGTGTAATAACAATAGTCAATAATTACAATTGATTGAAATCAATAATTTTAATAATTACATTAACAATGCATTACAATAGTCTATTTTAGGCGTATTGAAGCGATATTGCAATGAACGTATAAATCGTTTTTGCACTCTTTCGATCATATCAGAGTATTTAAGATGGTATGGAATTCAGACTGCCACAGCATATTCAAGTTGAGATCGCACAAGAGTTGTGTAGAGGATTCGATACTTTCTCATTTGCCTAAAGGATTTGGTAGTTCGTAATACAAAGCCCAGCAAATCCTAAGCTCGCGATGTGACCTGTTTAACGTGAACATCAAAATGTAAGTATTGATCAAACAAAACGCCAAGATCACGTATGCAATTAATAAACTCATAAAAATAACCATTTATGTCGTAGGCGTGAAAATGTATAACCTTTCTATTAGAAAAAGTGATCGATTTACACTTACTGTGATTTAATTGTATTTTGTTTAGTCTGCAATATGCATTTAGTCTATTAAAATTTTCTTGTATCTTCGCATGATCAGAAGAATCTCTTATTTTGGAGAAAATCTTTAGATCTTCAACATATAACAGGAATTTGCTGTGCTTAAAGCAATTGCTGATGTCATTTATAAACATGTTAAACAAAAAGGGACCAAATATAACACCTTTAGGTAGAAATCACAAGATCATGCGGTGATTTGAAACCGTTAATTTTTAACGCTTCTTACCTGTTCCCGAGATACGAGATGAACCAATGAAGTAAATTACCCTTTATACAGTTAAAAGAGAGTTTTTAAGCAAAATGAGATGATCAATCATATCGAAAGCTTTTTAAAAATCTGTATAGATAGAGTCAATCTGTGTTGTACACAACCATCGTAATTTGAGTTTTAGTATACAAATTACAGATTTTCTTAATAAAATTTAACATGTAAGTGTGATTATTGAGAATAAAGTTTCCAATTTTTAAATTGATTTTTAAGTGCAACTTGTCTTCCAAAACTATTTTGCTTATTGTTTAGCAGTGGGTGTAAAAAGAAACGAGTCACATAAATGCATAACATATCTTATAGTTTTTTTTAAAATGGACTCCGACACCTATGAAAGTTAATTTCGCCAGAGCATCCTAATTAATATAATTAAATTATTAGGTAAAATTTCTGGTGGGCTGACATCCAAAATAAACTCATGAATCTTATACATAAAAGTTCAATAAATGATTGTTTTATTCTTCTCTTGATAGATATATATATATATATATATATATATATATATATATATATATATATATATAAATATAACAACTTTCGATAGCACTACAATTGAATGCTGCGAAAATAAAATAGATGTCTATTTGTGTGTAGATTTTCAATATTTTGCTATTTGCTCTTTATATGTGATTTTGCTATTTGCTGTTTATATGTGATTGTGTTGAGCGGGAATAGGCTTAAAATTGGGTATTTGACTAATTTTTTTTCATTTCGTTAAACTTAATTTCAAGGTACCAGCTGACGAAAAGTGAAAAAATTTTTTACTAATCTTAAAAATTGACCGAGTTATAAAAGTTTAAATTTAATCTTTAGATAAGGACGTCAATACTGCGTTGTGAGGTCACTTTTAATATTGCATATTGTATACTACAAGAGGGAAAGAGGTAGGTATATACCCACTCTTTTCGTTTCTTCAAATTTAGAAGCCTGTAACTGGTTTATTTTTCAATAAATTTTTGAATTTTTTCAATAACGGTTTTTAATTGACTTATATTTCAAGATATTGTATGAAAAATATAAAAACTTAGGATGTGGCAAGTACCCTATTATCTCTATTGAGTGAACCTCCCCTTGTTTAATCATGTTTATATTTGATCATCACTAATCAAAAATAAACTCATAATGTCTTCAAATGTTTTGTTTTTAAATTTCATTAATTGCATTGAATTTTGTAAACAAGAGCCAATGAATATATTGGTTTATGGATGAAAAGTATAGATTATTTATTAAGCTAAATCGAAACCATTGTTATCTCCAATTTAAAATGGGATAGTAAATGTTTACTAAAAATATGACGATATTTAAAAAAAAATAATAATAGGAATAAATAATTTAGTTAATTGAAATGCAAAAAGTCTGTTGTTTCTTGTTTTTATTTTATTTCATTTGAAATGAATCTACATTCTATAACCCATCCTTATCCCCTCCATACTCCTGAAGTGTCGTTTTGCTTTGTTTCTACTAAAACTTATTTTATTACAAATTTATTATCTACTTTATTTTGTAATTAATTAGCTTTAAAAATAACTAACAGTCTACCAAAGAATGTATTGTTCCCGTTAAATTAATTGTATTGGTTGTAAAATTTTGTTCCTGAAGTAATAAGTCCGCAATTGTATTATTAGTTTTCTAAGCCTGGATTAAAGTTTGATAAAAAAATAAACATTTACAGAACACGTGTATGCTAAAATATGCAATTGACATATACGTCAATTCTAATTCATATAAATATCCTTCTCTTTAGTTGAAATTGTATCAGTGAAGGAGTTTCTAATAATTGTCATTTTTTTGAATTTACATACCTATGTATGTAAATTTAAAAAAAAATAGAAAAAACAATTATTGAGGTAATGAATTTTTCTCTACTTCAATGTACGATTTTAAGGGTAAAATTTGCGTTTTTGGTAATGTTAACAACCAATGTATAATATCGGAAAGCAATACACCAATTAAAATACTTTATTTGAATAAATATAGTATTCACGATGAAGAATAAATAAAAATTGGTAAATCTTACTAATTTAGTAAATTAATTGTTGTGTACGTTTTATTTTATCTATTTTCAATAAAGTACTTATTTGCTATAAAATATTGGAATAAATTATTAATCTTAATGAATATTTAAAAAGAATTGTTTATGAAGAAAATCTATCACAAGATTTTATTCAAAATTTTATGTGGAGCGATGTTCTCAACTTTTCTTTATATATCTTAAAAATTAAATGGTCAACACACATGACTATCTGAATTATCCTTACAAAAGAACTGCTTCTACTTTTGACTACGTTTTTTTATTTATTTTGAATAATATTTTCTTTACATTAATAATTTTGTTCTATTCTTATAATTATTGGTTGTTCTTAAAATGTTTCCACCTTAGTCATATTATCCATTTATTTATTTATTTATCACATCTTTCAAGAATATTATGACCAGATTTTCTGACAAACGTATCCGTTCTTGAGACGACTAGTTTTATACGGTGGGATGGAAAAAATACAACTTACATTCCCTGATACTTTGAGAACAAAATTAATGCATATTTATAAAACTAATTAAGACATTACTTGCAATTAAAAAAATTTGTTTATGTCCTGATTATTTAGTTTAGCATAATTTTGTGGGAAAATATAATTTCAAAATTATGTCGACTGCTACGAAAACCTGCCAAGATATTTCATTAAGCTTAGGGGTCCTGACCCTTAACATTTACTAACGGTCATTAATATTAAAAAGAAATAGAGGGTTTGCTAGCAATTTGTATATATATATATATATATATATATATATATATATATATATATATATATATATACAGGGAGTATAGTAACTAAATTATATCCTATGTTCCAGAATTTTATTCAGTAACAGCGACTCAATGGTATAACCAGTGTTGTGGCTGCGTTGCATTCCTATTTGACGATAGGCTCTTCAGTATATATAGGTATTTCAATAATACAAAAGATTAAATAAATATAAGCACTGTACATATGTTATTATTGAAGACGTTTCCACAAATTATAGGATTATTATTTTGATGAAAATTGTTGTTATATATCGTGAAAAAATTTAGGCCATGTTTATCTTATTACAATAAAAATGAATACCGTAGACTGATTCTACTCCTCTATCGTCCGCTAAAGTTTACTAATTAAAATAAGTCCTGAATATTCCTTCAATTTTAAAGTTTGGAATCGAACCCTTGCATTCTGTTTACCATTAATATCACACTGATATTTCTTATGTAAGTTTAAAGATAAAAATTCCCAATTTATTCAAAATTATATTTCTTATATTAAAATCTTTGGCTTCTTAAAATATATGGTTGACTTACAGTGCAATTTATGGCGCAAGGTAGACCCATCATCATAAAGTTTAACTAAAGCTATATTAAACAAGAATAAATGTATAAAAACGTAAAGTTAATAATGCATAAAAGGGACATTAATATATTTTATTTAATATATTCGTCGCATGTCTATTGATATATAATACATGTTATAGAAGTCACAGAATTTATTTTATAAAGACACCAAAATATAATTTTAAATAAGAGAAGGTTTTATCGTAAATAAATTTCATAACACCGACAAAAAATAATATTACAAACAGATATACTGATTACATTTAAAAAAAATTTCTTTTTGTAATATATTTACTATAAATTTCATAATTATTTCAACAAAACTCTACCGGACAATAAACGAATGAGCAGTTTTAATATATTTGTTAATGTGAAATTTAAACGTTTGAGAAACGCTTCCTATAATTTTCGGCCATGTGGAAGCCTTTAATGAATTATTGGTGATGTCAAAATGATTTTATTGTTTTATTTTATAGATGCGCTCACAAAGTGACACGCCGCAACCCTAACTGTCAACATTAGTGCTATATAAGACCAATAATATTAGTATATATTATTAGTCTTATATAGCACTAATTATGGTTGCACCAACTAGTTCAGTTGGTATGATTACGCAATTTATGTCATGTTTTTATGGTATGTATTTTAATCAGTGTCTTTCTTTGAAAACGATTTATGACATATTATTTGGGGCACAAAAGTTATACAACATAAAATAGTTAAAACTATCAGAAAAAGGGTTTTCAGAAACAATTTTGAAGTTTTTCGGGAAAAAAAGAAAAAACTGTAACAGAACATTTGTTTTAAACCGATTCAACGTATTAGATACTAAACCGTACGATAAACATACATACACACATTAATTTTTTAAACAAAAGTAGTTTAGAGTTCATTTATACTTTGGAATTCATTAAAATAAAGATAACAACGTTAATTTCTAGGCGAATATCACACTTCTTACGTTTTTTTGTTGCTCAGAAGTAACAGGGTGTCAAACATTTCAATGAAGCGGATTTATTTTATTGATAAGTAAATTTAGAACTTTTATATATCTGTATACCTTTTTCTGTCTAAATTATCCAGTCAACATTTGAAAAAAATTGTCTAAATAAATTACATATTACCTAGGACATATTGCATACGCTTGGCTGTCTTATGTACTGAAGAGAATTATATGTTTATATGTGGAAATTATTCAGTGGTAATATAAAGATATAAAGATGAAATACAAAATAATTTGAGAATACTATAAACGTAAACTGGCTGTTATTAGAGTTATTAATTTTCGTAGAAAAAAAATCGGTTTCCTCAGCATGGCCCTCAGAAACATAAATTTGGATGGTTTAATATATTACGGGATGAAAGCTAGAACATTATCATTTTTCATTATTCTCCTTCTATACGCTATTAATATACTGTTATCCATTTTATATAAAAAACCGATCGATTTAGAAGTAGAATCTGTATTAGAGAAAAGTTTTACCAAGCCTTTTATCATACAAAATAAAAAAGTCCATCAGGCAACAAAAACAACAACAAGAACTTTTTGTTAAAATTCACCAAATTAAATAAAAACATTTCAGTTTTTATTTTAACGTATTTATACATTCTTGAAATACCAAGAGTTTATTGTGTACTAATAGTATTGGATACTCAAAATGTTTCCTTTGTTTATAAAACGTTGTAACGTGGGCAATGTAAGTAACATAAGTAAGCAGGAAAAGCATACAGGTTCAGTCATTTATGTAGACTTTTAATTTAATAAAAATAAAAAATAAAAACTTTGAAACTATTAATTTTACAAAATTTCTTACTTTCTTAAATAAATATTGCTTGAAGTTTATCGTAAAAATATATCTATTCCCTTTCCTTTAACAATGATACTTACTACACAGATTTTCACATAAAACGTAATTTTATTTACGTTGTTACTTTAAAGAAAAACATTTTAAATTGATATTTTCAGTACGAAGACTTTATTCAGACGCTTATTATCTAGTAGTAATTGTGAATATTGCAATATCAAGTAGTTAATTAAAATGTCAGGGAAAATGGTACAATACAATAGCTTTGATATCGCCAGTTGATTTCTTTGTTATGTACATATTAGACGAAACGTTTAATTGAAGTACACAAAATATTTACAACTCATTACGGAAAATGTAGACCAATTTGTAATTCTACGTGTTAAAATTAAACACAATTGTAATTTTATTGAAAATAAAAGTTTCTGAGAAAGGTTTTAAAATATCGGTTCCGCTATTTGAATAAAAATTATATTCCTAAGCGCGAGTTTGGTCTTTTCTTTTGACCAATGAATTTAAAATGATATCATTTCATTTAATACTCTGAATTTAATGTCAACAAACAGCAAAGTTTTACAAATAATTATATATATTTACAAATGCCAGTCACGGATTTTGCGCGAACTCAGTTCACAACGAGGTTATAAATATATTATTTTGCCTCGTACTCTAACAAGTTTTTCTAATTTTGAAAATTCATTAGATGTCACAGCGGAGTTTTCGTCTGACATTTCAGTCATAAACGGAGACTCTTATTAATTTCGGTTGTTAAAAATAATTGCGTTTCTTAAATATCATGTCACTTGCAATTTGAAACTGTGAATATATAAATATATAAAAAATAGGGAAAAGTTCATAAAGCAACACAAAATATACTTGCACAATATATTTTGTTTAAATTTGTGACCTTAGTTTAAACTGGACTTTGGGCAACGAATTAGTTCAGAGGTTACGTCCATATATTTACGCTTATTTTCTTTCCAAATTCTTTCTGTTTACACGTTACTACTTACTTGGTGACCAGTCTCCGAAAGGAAAATTAAAACCTACGAATGTCAAGAATTTCTTCCTTTTGAGTGCTTATTTTGAATAATAACTTTCGATTTGTTTAATTATACTCACATAGTTATTTTAAATAACACCGTATATAAATGCTGTCTTCATATTGAATATATGTATACATTATTATACGTATTTAATCAAAATAACTAGTAGAGAAAATGTTTGTTAACAGAGAAAAATGTTCGAAAATTCGTATACCAATGTTTTGGAATTCGTTTAAAAGCAAAATCTCCGTTTTCTTCTAAAATTATAGAACCATAATTGTTTGTTTTATATAGCTCAATCTTGTAACATGAAAAGTGTTTAACAAATATTATATAATAGGCATATATGTCCTGTATCCCTTTGCAGATTTTCTTGTTGTGCATAATAACGGTTCTATTTTTAGGGATCCATACCGCAGTATAAGCGGAACTTTAAAGCGGAACCTACGTAAGGTCATTGCCATGTCTCTCATGTAATAATAAAACATACTAACCCGCACATATATCAATAGCTAACAATTATTAATAATAATATGGAAATTTTAATTGTTTTAAAAGTGATATGGTCTCTAATTTTCACCATAATTTTATGTAATATACGTTGGGAAGTATAACGCAAAGTATGCAAAAAATAGGTATCCATCCCCTTATTTCCAAAACTACTCACCTTAAAATTATGAAAGGGATGGGGTTTTTCGAAGCCCACGCAGACATTTTAAGAAAATTATAGTGATAATATAAAGTATATAACATATTACAATGGTTAATAAAAAAAATGGTTGATAATACAAACGATAGTCGTATGATATAAGCTGTCTGCTAAGTTTTTTTTCAGTTCCCTTCTCGACGACTGGATGTAAAAAAATGTGAAAAAATGGAACTTTTCCTTCCACCGGCAGTCAATTGAAGTGGCAGCTTTATTGAGAAGCTTTATTGGAGGGAAGCGCTATTATGTGTAACTTATTATTATGGATATGCAATATTTATGTAATGTAATAAGCATTACCCATTCCTTCATTAGTTTATTTTTTAACCTTATGATAGCCTGAAGATGAGAGTTTAATTTTTTATTCCATAGCACGAAAAAAAAATATTTTAAAATTAATTTAAATTGAGTTTTTGAGCAAAAACTATTATTTTTGGCACTAGAGACATATTATTTTTGGCCATAGAAAGAATCGGTCACCTATAGATAAATGTACATATCGGGACAGGAATGTTAAGTAGTTTCACATGTACCAAAAATCTCTTTGTATTGTTGGTGAAAGAAAAATGGAATAATTTGAAATTACTCTAATTAAATGCCAGTTATGACTTAGAATTCTAAGTAAAATTTTAGATTTTTCAAACACACAGTACGTTACTTTGAACCTCAATTTTTAATGTACTGTACTTAAACGTAAAATTGTAAGAAGAACCTCAATTTTAATTTATAAAAATGATTCAATAATATTTTGTTATTTATATATTATTCACCTCTTCATCTTCTTGTAAAATTTCATATAAATTATGCGTAGCACGCAAAAATGTACATTTAATTCGCAATAAAACTTTTTAATATAAATTAACAAAATTAAATTAAACTAAAAAGGGCAGCACAAAACAAATATCTTAACCTAACACTGGTGTGATCGATGTAATATCTGATACGAAAGTAAAGTCGTAAGCTCCTGTCTCCATATAATAGAATCTGGGGTTAAGCTTCATACGCTTTTATCAACTTGAAATTATCATTAACCTTCACAAGGGCAACTCCGTTATGCGCTAAAAAATACCTTTTCGAGTTTTATAATATTTAACATTCTGTTACTACTACTAGCAGCTCACAAATTTTGTAGGCTCTATTAGAATTTTATTAGAAAACTATTAGAATTTTCTTTCCAGTTTAGCTTATCGGAGCTCATTGAAATCTCTGCATTGATATTGTGCTAATTTTGTCCAATATTTTGTCAAAAATTTAGTTATTCTATAGCCAGCAGTAAACAATTATATTTCGATACGATTAGAAAAGCTAAAGTCAATACGATTCTAACTTAGAACCAAACTGAACTTTAAGAAAAAATTGTAATTCCATATTCACGTTTACCATTATATCATTATGGAAATTCATACAAATTTTACTTATGTTTTCTGATGGCAGTTAGCCAATATGAAAACATACGAACAATTCCAATATAGCCATTATCGCTTGATGTGGTTTAAAACTTGTTAACCAATAATTCGCCACAGTACATCGATTTAACATAAAATCGCCAATTTAATTAAACCGCATATCTAGTTTGAGCGAATGAATAATTTTATTAATATCCCAGTATAACCGCTCAGAACATATGGACCTATTTTTTTAACAGTGCGCTTAAAAAGCAGTTTTGGCTGAATCTGAAATATGTAAGCTTATATTACGGACAGGATTATCTGATACGGGGACTAAATGCATATAGATTAAAATTTTTGAAATGATGATTTAAATGTGTAGTATATGTAAATTTGCTACGGGGGATGTAAAGCCCATTTCAAAGGGGAAGAACATGCGTATGAGTTATTAGTTTTTGTGGATATTTTTATCGTGATATTGTTTTATAAATTTAAAGTTGTTAAAATGAGAGAATTAATTTTCTTTCATTTAGTAAATTATTACTAGTAGTCAACGTTGGTGATTGAGCTGAGGGTTTTTGAGAGTGGCGAAACAAACTGCAAATTTATTTCCATAGAAGATTATTGATATTCCATATATTTTCCCTAGAACAGGTTTTCTCAAATTTTGGCCCGACTTACCCTTATTAACTTTCCCACACAACTCCGAACCTATTTGAAAAAATATCTTTTTACCGAAAGAAATATTTTCTTTTTATTTAAAGAAAAAAAGTATAATTAATGGTATAAATAAAGGAAAGTTCAACAAAAAATTGTTAATTAATGTTATGGATAGGCTTGTTTTTTTTATGGATTGCTGTTGCTTAGTACACAAACCAACATTTATGTTTTCAGTGGTGACCATAAATGGGTTTCGAATCCAACTCTTAGCATTTTAGATACCTAGGTAGTGCCTTTTTAGTTTATCAGAAAACTGGGAAATATGAAGCTTAAATTCTCTTTTCTTGGGCATCCACTTTTGGTCGTAACAAATTCATACTTAAGAGGAAAATATTCAACGATGTATGCCCACACGCTTATTTTCCAGAGCTCAATTTTTAATGAGTTTATTTTGTTTTGCGCAATCCACGTGTTTTGCGCTAAACCTTACATCGAAGCATTTGTTTCTCTGGGACAAGAGAACCTGTCAAATAAATATGTTACCCTGTTAAATCAGGATTCATCTTCAAATCTGAACTTGAAGTTGAAGTCGTTGTCGCTTAAAAATAAATAAGGATCAATAAACCGAGTTAATATTATGATTCCTGATAATCATTTCGCCACAAAATATAACAGTAATGAAATTTGTTCACTACCCATGTCACGGCAAAAAAATTCGAAAAGTTTCGAAATAAGCGGATATACTTTTATGTAACTTATTGTTGAACATATTTGCATTAATTTTGTAGAAATTCATTATTACTTCATTTTTAATCACAACTAAATAAAACTTGTGATGTAGTATTATATCTACTTTATTAAATTATCTTCAAATAGCCTACCTGAAGATGTGGTCATGCAATCAAAACTTAGGTTGCGTTTAATAATTTCAATAAAGTAAATAGCCAAAATTCCATTAAAACACCTTTGTTTTTTATACATCACGTAGTTTCATTTAGCTGTGAATAAAAATAAAGTAAAGTTTTAACGACCCTTGATGGCATTGTTTTTAAATCTTCAGGCATTTTGTTGCACCCCACTCTTTCTCTATACAATACACAGTGCGTTTGTTTGGCCTTAGTAGCAATGTTATTAATCCTGATCATTAGCCCAGACATATTTCCTACCACAATTTTGACACTATCAATCCATATATCAACAAACCTTACGAAATCTACGTTATGTTGTTAAAAAAAACATTGAAACTAATTTTTCCTCTTATCGCTAACTCGAAGGTCTTACATAAAATAAAATCTTCTTGTGAAATATTTTTCTACACCTGTCTAATAAGCAAGTAAATTCTGAAATACACTAATATCTGTTGATCCAACGACTTGAATTGCATAATGATATATTTTGCAAGCGTATCGGCTATACGGCTGGGTTTCACACGGGTAGATGATGGAAAGGAAAATTCTCAGAGGTGTTGATTTTTTTCGATTTCATCAGTATTTATTATCATAAATCGGCCAATTTATACAAAACCTACATAAATTACGTACATAACGCGATTGACGTGACGTTTTATGTCTATTTTTACCCATTAAACGGCGTAATGATTACTAAATGTTAATTACAAATTTTAGCCAAGTGTATTATAATACAGGTGTTATAAAAAAATGATTCCAAGAGAATTAATAATCAGAAGATGTATAGAAAATCTAAAATATCTCTTCATGTACAACATTAATAACTTTCGCAAAATTAGATGCACAAACAGAGATATATTTTAATGTCACACCTGACACTAACGGTGTGAAAAAAGTAATACTGAGGTAAATTTCAACAATGTTTAAAGTCTATCTCTGTGCTTTATTTATTGAAAAAAATGACACAATTCATACAGACAAAAAATTACAGACAATTCTGTCATGTAAAACAAATCGACTTCGATATACCAACGATTGACGCAGTCAATACCAGTCAAGTTTTCAGATGTCATGATTTTTTCCGACTTTTTTCCTATTATTATCATAATTCGACCAAATTACCCATAATCTTCATAAATTAGACTCAAACCTTCCTCGCGAATCACTCAATTTATTTGTGAAAACAGTATGAAAATCCCTGCAGTAGTTTTTGGCATTATCGCGTTCAGACAAACATATAAAAAGAGATTTCGTTTTATACTATGTAATGACTTTGGCAATTGTGGTTTTATTAAAATTATTAATTTCAGTTATTTAGCTAGTACACAAATCTCATTGAACAATTGTTTTACCAATCTCTTACCAAATTATAATGTATGCCTTTAGACCCTTATTTAAAAAGCTTGACAACATAAATGCGACTGTAACAATTACTAAATGATTACCGATACTTTTGTGTAAAATCAAAAATATAAACAATAACATTTTTTATATTTTAAATTATTTAAAATCAACGTGCCTTATTGCTTTTCTACACTCAATAACATTTTACTATTGAAAATTTAACTGTGTTGTGAAATTTCAAAAATTTGAAATAAAGTGATACGAGAAGAAAAATTTATAAATGAGAAGAAAATTTATAAAAATAAAAGTAATGAAAGTAAAAATAGTATAAAGGTTCATGAATGGAAATGAAAACATATTTCATTTATTTTTAAATTCACTCTCTACAAATTCAGCACGAATCTTTGCTTCTCGACTTGACTTAAAAATATTTCCTTACGGATTTCATGGAGCTCGTCTTCTCTTCGTTGTCTCTGCTCTGTTTCATGTCTCATGTAATTTATTTTTAATTCTTCCATCTAAAGAAATGTCAGTGGCTTAAAGTGAACCAGATATCAGGATGTTGGCTGTTGGTGCGTTTACTGCGTATTGATACATTCGTGTCCACGTCCAACATGGTTTCCTGCACCTCACCCCTAGGCTGACGAGCAGACACATCTTCTGTTGCCTCGGATGATGTTGACAAAGTTTCCGCGGCTTCAGCAAAAACTTCAATTCTACTCTTGTATTGTTGCTCCACGGGTCTGTAAACAATTGACTCTTATTAATTCAATTCAAAAAATTTTATCACATTTTTGCATATCACTAGAAACAACAATAAAAGTCTAATTTAAAACTTCTTGAAAGGATTTCATAACTTGTAATTTTAAAGGGGATTACTTTCGTTTATAATACTGTTTTTTTAATATTAAGTATAAATTTTAATAAAATTCACAACGAATGAATCATTCTAAAAACTTTTGGTGTCTCATTACTATATTAACCAGTTTCTAAAAAAAAGTAAATAAAAGATTAATTGTACGCTTCTCAAAATTCACGTTGTTTACCTCGAAAGAATTGCTGGACAGGATCCTTTCATGGGATTTCCACAATTAACTCTGCCCCTATTAAGAAAACGACAGGGTTAATTTGGATGTCGCTTATTGCCTCTCCTCAGCCGGTGACTATCCGCTGCTGTTTCCTTGCCAACTCTATTCTTTGCTTTGCTTTCATATTAAGACAAAGTCGGCACACAGTTGACTTCCTTTTGCTTATAGAAACAAATAAAGTAAAGGATTCTCAGCACATTATTTAAAAATAGAAATTACATTATTGCAAACAATTTAATTTCGATTTCATCTTGAACGAGAGTATATGTCCTATGAAATCCAACTACAGAGGTTTAATTTGACATCACTAGTTGCAGGGAGAAAAAGCGCTGATATATCTACAAAAAATCATACATTCGCATCTTTATTTTCCCTATTTCTTCTTCTGAACACTCGACTTAGTTTCCGTATACCATTACAGAAATAATTCATACTATAAGTTTATTACAATGATACCCTTTTTTATAGTCGCCACCGTGATGTGTTGGGTTGATCACAAGGCATACGGCCCTTGACGATGCGGTGTAGACGGGGACCCGGCCGTTCATCGAACGGGGCTGGTCTGACGTTATGGTTGGCTATCAGAGATTGCTCTCGTAGCAATAAGTCCGCCATATATATATATATATATATATATATATATATATATATATATATCAATTAGAAATATTAAAGTAGATAAATAATTGGAATGTGCCGATTGTATAACGATATGTTCCTCAGCATTCGTCTTTGGACATTTTTGAACCGAAATGAGTAACATTTAAAAAGGAAATACTAAATATGGTGTTCATAAATTAAAACCAGCTATGATAGAATTAATGTTTTCTTCAGTGTGAAGAATATTATATATATATTAAATATTATAATTCTAAATTAGTACTAATGTTAATAATTGATCAATACATTTTGTAATATATTTAATAACACAATAACTCTTGAAAATGTATACATAAATACTCTAACCATTTTGTACACATATAATTAGAGTTATAGTCTAGTTTATACTCTATTCTTTTTAATATACATCTACCCTGCTGCAACTTGTTTTGTGAACCTTTCAATAAATAAATTCTATTTTTATTTTAAACATGAACATTTTATTGTGCATACACTTTCATTAATAAATCAAATTTGAGTCGACGTACTTTTCACTGCTCGCTGACTAGATGATATCATTTGAGTATCTAGATATTTTTTGCGTACTGAATGTTTATAACAACTTATTCGCGCTTACAAGTATTATTTGAGTGAAATTACTTACTTACTTTGTGACCGGCCTCCTGATATGATTGCAAATAATTCTTTTGTTTTCGTAAATATGTCAAACAAGTAATGCGCGCTTGTTATGCCGATCAGAACCGTTGACTCTACAACTTACATTTCTAGTGTTTAAACAGCAAGGCGATATTTCCAGTAAATGTAAACACTGCCATCAGCATTTACAGAATTTGTCGCCTAAACAACAACTTCCTAGCCAAGGATATAAAAGGCCCCCACTAGATGACTCGAGAGCTCAGTTCAACATTTAACAGTAGTCTTCAGATGTGCTTGCCGCATATCGACACAGATTCGTTATCTTTATATTTAAACTTTGTTACTAGCTACTTCACTATCTTAATATCTATTTTCGAAAGTTTTGATTTTAATTTTCAATTATATAGCGTGCTCACTAACCATGAAGAAATATGTTGTATTATCAAGAGTAAATAAAAGTTTATTAAAGATTTCCAGTTTCACTGGAACAAACAATTCGTGTCTAAAAACCTCCCTCTCCCGAGAAGAATCATAATTTGCGTATTTAACTAAAGCGGGGGCCACTGGTAAGGCGAAACCTAGCCGCAGCTCGCCTCTGCTCGAACCCGCGCACCTCGTACCATACAAACCGGGTCGCACCATTGATTAAGTATAGATTAGAAACGTAACATACATCCCATTTACTTTAACGCTATTCAGAAGGCATGATTATAATTTGGTAGCCTTGTATCCCTATCCTTTAGTAATGATATAAATAGCTAAAAAGAAATAAAAAACACATACTTGAGGAGAACCAATAGCTATGGAGAACATATGCAGAGAACACGCAATCACATGATTGCGTGTTTTCTGGTGCATATTTCTTGGGGACACCCCAAGAAATATGCACCATGTGAAAGAAATTTACGAGTATTTCCAAAATTTAACAAAGCTTTCAATTTAAGTTTGTAGTTTTATAATTATTGTAAAATAGATTTCATTAGTTTGAAGTGGTCTCATTAGTGGTCATAAAAATTTCGTGTAAGAAAATTTGCAAGCAAATGGATTATTCCTTTAAAAAGTTATAATTTTTTGGTTCATTATCAATATTTTGTATTGACGTAGATTGGGTTTATAACATTTCTCTTAAAATTTCACATTTATACATAATAACGTCAAAACTGAAGTATTTTATATTCATAAATAACTTTACCACCATGTTGAAAATTTAAGCTATTTTTAATCTCTGATATTGCAACACAATTTATACAGTTGACTAACGTATTTATTGCAATTATAGATTAAAAGAAATAACGTTATGTTATGATTTTTATATACGAAATTAAAAAAAAATCATTTGGCAGAACTTCACAGAACTTCAATAGTTAAAATTTAATCCCACATTTGAACAAAGGAACGTATGTGATTACATTATTTTTTACATAAATTAAATTTGTGCTATTGATTGAAAGCAACCAAGAAAAGTGGGTGGGAGCCTTCTTCACCCGGGAATGGGAAAGGAAAAGAAATGGATTTGTTAAGGAGTTAGAAAAATACCTAATAATTCCAGGATCTTGTGAAGAAATATAATAAATAAATATTGTTGTGTATAAATCTATCATTCAGTATAATGTTATTTAGTTAGTACTCATAGAACATTAAATAAAGCAAGTTCTTTTATTGATCTAAAATTTCTTCATAGGGACTATCCCTTTATGCGATGTCAGCTTAGTTAATTTGAAAAATGTAATGAGCGAGATGTAGAAATAAAAGTAATAATACTTTGTCGTTCCACTAAGACATGCACATATGGCTTTTAAAATTTTAATGAATTCTTATAATGGATCCAGTTAGAACTGAAAAATAAAAAAATAACACTTTAGAAGTTTGAAATTAATAGCTAGGATAATAATAATAAATCAGCACAAGTCTAGATCTAAAATCAAATTAAGTGTTTAAAATAATTATAAATCACACAAGTTTTGTATTTACTGATATCGTTTTCTAATTGAGTTAATTTATTCAGCTCCATTTAAATTTTTGTAACACAGGTTTGTTTTTATTTTAATGTAATTATTATAAATAAACTGGAAAAAATGACATGTGCTACATCGGATAATCAGCAGTAACTCGTTTTAAATGTCGATTTAAACTATCTTTCCAATTATTCATAAATAGTATATCGTTAAAAATGAAGTTAAATGCGTTTTCTTAGGTGCGATCTTTAACATAAGATAAATTTATGGATATTTTTAAATGTGAAAATAATTTATAATCAGTATATTGAGTCTTTAACTGATCAATAATCAAATTTCTACAGCTACTGCAATAGTGAATCTTGTCGAAGCAAGTCATTGTCACGTAATATATATTATAAAAACATTATCACTTTCTATAAGATTTATTCGGTAAAGTCTTCACAATTTGAATAAGTGTGGGTGTATTTTACACATTAGCATTATTTGATGGGTGTGTTTTACACATACACATCAACTGGATCTCATAATTAATCACAGATTTGAGAGATCAAAAAATTAATTATTGTCATTTCAATAGTACTGCACTATTTCTACATATTCGTGAAACGTTGCTGATAAGTGTTTTTCGGAGAGAATACTGAAAATGTATGGCTTTTGGTTTTGAGCACCGACCATTTTATTACTACTTATTTGAAAAAAAGGTTTTTTAAAAGATCTTCATTTAATCGACAAATTGGTAATATTGATAAATGAAACCGAGTTAAAAGGTCATCGAATAGACCATTAAAAAATATTTTATAGTTATAATCCAGCCAGTAACAAATGCATGTATTTTTCCATTAAGAAATTTACATTCGTAAAATTATTTAATTATACTATCCAGGAAATATTAATAGACTAGTTACTGCTATTAAAATATAGAAAAGTGTAATAATGTCTCAAAATAAAGTTTGTTGTGTATACAGCTTACGTCTTAATTTTTTGAAGAACAATATAGACACAGATTTGTTGAAAACATATGCAGCCTTTTCCATTTTCACAGATTTAAAATTAATTGAATATGTATTGTGATCGCTAATTTTTTTCAATAATTTTTACTTTAGGGCATCATCAATATCTAATTAAATTTATTTAATTTATTTATAGGAAATTCAGTTAATAGGTTGGGTCATATAAAAAGAAAGTCTTAACATTAATACAGAAAAAATATGACCTATTTCTATGAATATTTTTTTTTTCAAACCGTGATTTTTCAGTCCCGGGTCACATATTATTTCCCCAACTATTAATTCTGCTTCTGACATTTTACTGGTACTCTCTATACTACTTTTCATCCAAGATCCATATTTTGTAATTAGTGAAATAGTTAGTGTTTTCTGCATCTTAATGATGAGGACTTGCATCAAAATTAGTTAAATAAAGTGAATATATTTCATACATATCTAATATCAATGATACAGTCAAATTCCAATCGATTGCATTACTCGTTTAAATATATTTTTATATCATTAATAAAAAGGTGCTTTTTCAGTGTTATGGCATAAGTACAATTTAAGTTACATCTAGGCTCTAAATTATTTCACTAATAGTATTAGCATATTATAAAATAAATAAAATATTCCTTCACGGAAATAGCTGTCGTTTGCTGCCACTGCGCCTGAACTGGTACTCAGTTGCTATCAATTCGATTATTCCAACATATCTAATTTTGACACCGTCTTGGTCAATATTTTTGGTCGACACCCAAAAATTTTTACTCTGCTTTGTATTCAATTGTATCAATTTCCTAGGTGAAATAGTTTTAAAATCTTCAATTAAGAAATGCTTCTCACAAACCGTGTAATTGTGTTTTTTCTAACATATTTGATTTCCCTGCAAAAAGAAAACAAAAATTTCTTAATAATTTGTGATTATAAAGGTGTAAATTTACACTGTGGTGGAATTCCAAGTACATTATTGCATTATTTGGTAATAAAAAAATGCTACGAAAAAAATACTTACCTAGTTTAAAATTTTGAAACTGCAAAATGTGAATAGTCTCTTTTTTCTATGAGTGGAGTAACAATCGGATATAATACACTCCATTTTAAGCAACACAACTATAACACAAAACAATAAAAATATAACGTGTTAGTATCTAAGAAGAATAAAAATGCTTATGAATACAATTTCTCTAACAAAAACAAACATGAAGCAAAACAGAACAAATTCCTGTGTATTTTTTTCATGCGGCTCTTAAATCCACGTAAGTACAGAGCGAGAAGAAGCATAATGGGCTATGGTAACTTTCTGGCCCCCAAGCATTTCGATATTGATCTACGCTACCTTTCTTCATTGTATATCTTATAAGGACAAAACACAAATCAGCTGATCGTTTCACATTTTCGGCCTCAGCTGTCCTATCTAATCTATGTGTCGCAACCGCAAGCGAATGAGTGCGATCGTTACATTAATAACATCCGCATCATCAAGTGTGCTGCATGCGCAAGCTACCTAGTCAGCCGCCATAGCGTAATCTTGTCAAAAACCCACCACGATCATTGGTGAACTCTTAGAGGTTCACGTACACCACGTTGAGAAACCCTGCTCTGAAAGTAGTAAACTTTCTGTAAAGTATTTAACTTGTGAATGTCAATGTGAATAAAACAACATTACATATTCACTTTAATGTCACTACCCTCTTGAGGCATGCTAAAGCAAAAGTCGAATAAGAAAAAAGTCATCAATGATATCAGGAGGTCTAATAAAGACACACTGATTTCAATAACAAAAAGTATGATAAAGAGGAAACAAATATGAAGAATAATATGAAGATAGTTAGTAGTTAATGTAAAGAAAACTACACAAATTTTGCCAAAATACCTCCATTAAAAAAGTCCAGTATTGTGCAATGGAATCAAATTATCGTTTGATAAATCTAACTAAAATTACGAATGCCAAAAAAGTTATGTACGAATGTTTATTACTGAGTAATTCCATGATTTTTGCACGAATCTAAACGAAATTGAATATAAAATGAATTGATGTTACATATGAATAGCCTATAAACTGGAGTGATGGGCTATCTAAACTATTAATCTGAAATAATTTCTAAGGGATCGCATCCATTTTTCATATCGTTAATTAGGTTCTTCTTTATAAGGTTATATTATCTGTAAGGAAATTTATGTAAGTCTTATTTCTGCGTTTATTAACATCATGTTCCAGATTTATAAATTTGGAATAGTAAAAAAATGTAGATTTCTTAACAAAATAACGTTGTTGCAACCGGACGCGAAAAGATTTAGGAACAAGTCGGACAGAAATAAATTACAGGACCCGGATTGATTTTACCCTTATTAACATATATGTTAAATTACTGCGGTATATATAGGCAAAGAAATTACAAGTTTAAAACAGTCTACAAGAAGCAGATTTTCGCTAAACTTACTTAAACTAATTCTACTCGAGTTTCAGTTAAAAACATATTCTGGATCAAAATAATTTTTAATATAAAATAAATATTCTTTTGACCTGAAAAAGGTCGATAACAAAATATATAAAATGTCTGTGCAGGTTTTCTGTTCTAAAGTCAGCAAGCGTTCGACACATTAGTTATTCGCAATGTTTATTCCGTAAATATTTTTATCTATCGGTGGATCGAGTTACGTTAGAGATTACCGTAACAAAACTTTTTATAGGGATTTGTCCCTAAGAACAGAGTCACAGAAGCATAAAATATAAAGGCCTGTCCGATAATCCTCTATACATAATTAGCGATTTTTGACAGTCATAAAATGGTTCCTAAGTCATAAAATTGTTTTCTTTTTTTAGCCAATTTTCGTGAATAATTATGATGTGAATTTTTTTTTATTACCTCGATGACTAACTATCCTATTCGGAATAAAAATATTTAATTTCGTATACCCTAAAATGACGCCAAAAAATAACAGACCGACGAGATATTCTCAACAACAGATATTGAACTTCATTTTTGACATTATTAAAAAAAGTTTAGGCAATTTTTTAAAAACCCACTTCATAATCCTAATCAGCTTTTTGTTTTATTTTGACATTGACATTTGACAATTGTTGAAATTAGACAGTGTTACTTTTACGGAGTGATCCAAAAAAAGGACCAAAACTATAAAAATAAAAAGGCTATAACTTTAGTGAGCTTAGCGAGTAAAAATTTGAAGAGAATAAAATAATATTCGATTTGTATTTATCACAAAGAGTATCAATATGACCTAATATTAACCACTTTTAGACTATTGTTACTTATGCCGGCAAAATAAGCCAAGATACTTATACACTCGTCTACCCACTCGATTGCGATTACGAATACGTCTTATTTGTGTGGTTCATTTCCTTTAACAATTTTACAATTTTTCCCCAGACATTGAATTGTTAACTATTTGGATCAGTTTTATTACACTAATTTAACATCTTGACGACATTAATTTATTTTTGGACTATTTAACGGTCTTATTCTTTTACTTGGAACAATAAACTTTAACGATTTTTCCGGAATGAGTCATCATGTTTTTTTGTCAACGAATAATTAAAAAAAACATTACTTTTATAGTAATGCAAGATGGAAGAACTCGAAATTAGTAAGACTGTACAGGCCATATGTTATAGTTAAAAGTGGACCTTTATTATAGTGGACCTAGATATATTTTAGAGACGTTCAGAAATAATATATTAGAAAATGAAGGCGCTTTCTATTCTCATAAATTGAAATCAAGAATCTGGTCCAAACTAAACAATAAGTTTCCTGAGAAATTGATAGATTTTGGAGGACTAATATCTGGCCTTCATGGTTCCCCGATGTAAATTAAGTCGATTTTTCCGTATGAACTTTCCACGAGAAGTTGATATGCACAAAGAAAGTCGTAGTTCGGAAGAATTAAGAAGAAATCTGAGGGTAATAAAAAAAATAAAACTATACAGCGGAGTTAAGACGTTCAAATATTTTTTTTTCGGCAACATTTTTCAAATATTTTTAATTTTCAAATTTGTTTGATTGTTCAAATATTTTTAATTTTGAAAAATTTATCTAAATTTTTAAATTAAATATATTTCGGACGATTTTTAATTATTTTTAATAATTTCTTTAAACACACAATATAATTTAAATTAAAAATGTTTATCTATAATACTTTTGGTCTACCTTCAGAGCCAATCCACAAAGGTAGCAATATGAATTTTCTCAATTAAAAAAATAGATGAAATAATGTTTTGAGGTAGGTTCTCGAAAAAACATCCACATGAAATTTTTTAAATGACATAAAAAATTAGGTTTAAAATATGATGTTATCCCACATTTCTGTTCATTTTTGCACAATTTTAGATGTACGTAAATAAATATTTTTATTTAGAATAGGCCAGTTGGTCATCTAGTTAATAAAAGATATCAACTTTCAATAGTAATTATTTTGTGTTCAGTCTATAAATTTGACAAAGGCAAGAAACAATTTATAACTAAAAAAAACAATTGAAAATCGCTGAAGTGTTTCAGATTGGTTTTGATTATTCTCTACCTTTGTGCTTTGGTTTGCCATTATTTTTTGGAACAGCCGTATGATCCAAAGAATATTTTTTATTAGGTTGGTATTTTAAATTATACATTTAAATTCTGGACCAAATACTTATACATTTATTATAACTTATAACCCCTTCGGAAATAAATGTTAATCTTTCAAAGCATTTCGATGTTCTAAACTGTACGGATATTTGATTGCATCGTTCAAATTGATCGTTACCATTACTCTGTATTTTCTGACATATTTTGCACGAAGTAGCATATATATGTTATGAATACACGTAAGTATTACCTATTATTCAGTTTCATAAAAAACAAGAAATAGATAATCAAACAAGAAGATATTCAAAACAAGAACATAAAAGATCGTTTCAAATCAGCATCGACTGAAGCCATTAAGGAAATTCACATGATCTAAGATTATGTTAAGATTATTGCTTCAAAAGTTATGCTACCTTTTATTAGCGAGGTATTAACAATAGACATGTAGATTGGCAAAATACATGTATAGATAACTTAAATTCACTATTTATTTCAACACCCTAATTATCCTTTCACTTGTATTAAAATCTCAAATTAAATTAATAAAAATTGATTTCGTATAGAAAAGAAATTGGGAAAAAAATATAAATAGTTTTTGCAAATTTTATAACATTAATTGATAAGAAAAACATTTTCTCCCTCTGACGGAGGAAGACAATATTTTTCTTTGTCTTATTACATGTCTACTGGTGATATGTTCGCTCGCGTAAGAATAGTTTTAACAAAGATAGATCTTTGCTAATAGCCCACCGGAAGATGTTGTAATACAACGAAATCTAGTTCGTGGTAAAGAACTTAAAGAAAGTAGAAATAATACTACGTCACGTAGTTTCATTTAATTGTGAATAATGAATTTCTACAAAATTAATGCCAAGTATATTCAATATCTACCTTGATGTTCTTTTGTGGTGTACGATTGGCGCGAGTCATCAATTTCAAATTGTCTGATGAAGAGCTATGTTTCATATTAAATTTTTACTTACAAACGTATGCATTGTGGGTCTTTAATATCATTTGCAACTGATTGATTACGTATTTTTTAAGCTGGTAATGTTGAAGCGCAAGAAAAAGCCTCAGAAAGGAAATCAATTTGTAAAAATTGGGGTCTTTGGCCTGATGGTGGAAGAAGACTACCAGTCAAATGGTATATTTGACCTTCTACCATAAAAGTAGGCATAAAGTTTCTTTCTCGAACTTCTTTCGCACCAAATTACATCATCTGAAATTGTGTATTGTACCTACGTACATTGTTTAAAAAATTTGCAGATAATGTATCGAAAACGTGAATTCAATTTATGCGTGATAGTTCACGACTTTAACCGCCATGTCGCTACATACTCTCATCCTTCCTTTTTTAAACAACAACTGAGATAGCATCGCTATATCCATTTTTAAATGAGTATTAAATTTTGAAACTACTTCAAGAGAAACGTTTGCTCCTTTGAGTGCGATTATCTCCATTCATCCATCGATATACGGTTAAACGTAAAAATACATGTTCATTTATTATTATTTTTCCGTACATTTTTGCTCGCATTTTAATAACCATAGAATTTTATTACATAATTTTAAAAAAATTGAGCTGCTGGATCATGTGCAGCTTTGGGAAAAAACAAGGTATATTCTTAAACAACGTATATATTCTAAGAACCAAAACAAATTTTGATGGGTATTTGGCTTCAAATTCAGATGTCACACGATTCAGATTTTAACAATTAATAATTTATTACTCTATGATTTATTTTCCATCGGTTTGCCGCTTTAGCAGTCCTACATTTTAATAAATTTATATCTTTGCTTACATTGGCTAATGTTGTGCCAACATCTTAAGTTATTTCGAACGTTCAAATTTTTACCTAAAATAATTTCTGAATAAAAATTGAATTTACTTTTAAGTTTAACTTGCAATTAGAAGTCAACATGATCGATACAAGTATTTAAGCAATATTATCACCATCACGTTTTAAAATGCATAACACGATTGGTTCTTTATAGGAAAGTGTTTGAAAATTTATATATTGATAAGAACAGTTTTTCTACGTAATTGTTTTTGTATTTTACATATTGGTTGCATTTGCAGAATAAATAAAGCAATGGACTCAAATAGATGGTAAATTATGTTACATACATTTAACGTGTTGTTTAAACATGTACTTTTTATCAATATTTTTTTCAAATACATGATAAGTTCAAAAAATTTAACATATCGTTTTAAGTTATGAATCAAACAGTTATGTACATTCACTTGGAAAAAGGAGCATTTATCATTTTTCTTTGATATTTTCTGACGCGGAGAAGTTAAAGGGAATTATGAAATATTCCTATATATTTTCCCAATGCTGCATTGATGTATGTGAGGTGTCGTTTCTGTTGAATCGTTTCAATTGAAGAATATGATAATTAAGTAGAAAATTAATTGTGCGATCATTTCCTCAAAATTGCAGTAATAGCATTTAAGTCATTAAAGAACATAAAAACCTACAAAAAACACGCAGAATTAAATTTAGATTAAATAAACATTGTAAATATGTATAACCTTGCACTCACTATATTAGAAATATTAAAATGAAAGTTTTCAATTACGATCTCGAACTGGCATGAAACATAATATGTTTTTTACATAAACATAATCGACATACACGTAAAAGAATAAAACATGATTTGCTAAAGCCAATTGCGATCCGGGTATGATGGATTAAATCTAATACATCTATTTTATACGTGACCTGCAATATATTTACAATATGGGTTAAAGTATTAGGCTAACATTAGCTCAGCTTATTGACAAAAGGGATTGAGGATATATTTATTTTCGTTTCTGTTAAATAACAAACAGGCTATGAACGACAGATACGTATCCGAGTATAATTGATTTGAGTCCCATATTATATCCACATTTTCTACAAAAAGAAAAATAGAATATTTGGTGAAAATTCTGAGAATCAAAGATTTCAAGATTCAAACAATATTAGATAATTTAGAAAAGTAATAAACACATTTTTCAAAAATTAAAATTTTCTAATATTAAAATTAGAATAATATCGATAATAGATTATATTATAATCTCACCTATATTTTCAAGTAATTATTTGTAACATTTGTCGATTAACCTAAAATTGTAAGGTATAAGTATGGAGCATAATGCACATTACAAAGAAAAATATTTGGTTACATCCATCAAATGCTTGAAAAGTCAAAGGGCAACATCAAAAGGTGTACGATAAAATATAATTCCCGGTCTTTTATATGCCTTTGGGTCATTTGAGCTTTATTCATTCTATCTGATTTTACAACTTATATAGAGCCATTAGAATTATATTTTGATGTGTTAAATTAAGTGCCTAACAGCCTAAGTGCTAAACTGTAAGAGTTTATAAAAAACACGTCATTTCGATTTGAAACGGTTGCGTCATCTATTATTAATTATGTCTGCCAGGCAAAAGCACAGTGTCACTTGAAGTAGACGTTCGCCTATAACACAGTCATAGCAGCGATATTCGAAGTAATTTATAACTATTGGATCAGGTTTACGTGTATGATGTTATGTAAACAATATGTAGGAAAGATTTACGTACCTCGTCGACGCACGTGGAAAGTTAATGTGTTTACCGCCTTACGCGGTTGTTTGTTAAATACGTAATTAATATTGGAAAAACTTTGAATGTTTTTCCTGTTTTTAAGACTAGGGACGAAAGTAGGGGGAATGGCTTATAGATAGTCCAGTTTATTGCTTATCGACACATGTACACCTAAATGTCGTAAAACATTTATTTGCATGATTTACATTATAAAATTTATTTTTAAGTATGCCTCAAATCACGATAAATGTATAAAATAAAGTGAATATACTGAAAATAAATTCTTTGGATTGAAATAAATAAACGATAACAGAAAATGATTAAATATAAATATTTATCTAAAATAAATTCAAAGGGTAAATACAATAAAATATTTCAGCCATCATAACCGTTTGAGACTTCGACTTTGATGACGGGCATGTATTTATTTTTATCTCGCACTTTTACATGCTTTCTCTCACAACATAGAAAAGCCTATTAAGGTCTACATTTTAAATCGAACGGATATTATACATTCAAAATGTTAATATTAGTTTAAAATTTGATTGAAAATATATTTCAAAGTCTCATTGGGCGTTTAGCATAATATAAAATATTCTCAATATAATCGTCGAAAGGGGCTCGTACTCGTAATCGTGGAATATTAGATATATATATATATATATATATATATATATATATATATATATATATATATATATATATATATATATATATATATATATATATATATATATATATATATATATAAATTTATTGATTCCTTCTTCCCCACTTTTAAAGACTACAATTGCTAGAATTAATGACGTATTTTTGTTCATGGACGATTGAGCACCAAATCTCTCTGATCCACATACAACCTTCGGAATTTGTAATGAGGGCATCCAAAAAAATATGCGATTTCTGCCAATTTTTTTTTACTCTCAATTTTGTAAATCGGTTCATATTGGTTGAACTTATTTACTGAATATAATTATCGTTCTTTCCTAAATAATTTTTTTTTATTCTCTTTCTCTCTTGTTCAAACTTTTTATTGCATAAATTACTGCATTACTAAAAAAACAATTCAGCTTCTACTCTTTCTCTGATTGGTTGTAAAATATACAAATTTTTCTTCTCTTTTTGCAGTTCCAAAAATTATTTGGCACTTTTTTAAATTATTCGTTACATTATAACACGTAAAATGGTAATTTTTTTTCGGTAATAATATTAGTTTCAACCTTCTTTCTTAATTATTTGATTACAGAACTTTGCTACAGACTCCAACGGTGCTCAAAATCCTACAAAAAATCGCATGCCACTGAATATACTTGACAGAAGTGAATTTTTTTGCGTTCTAAACTCCGACTCGTAAATATATAGTAAAAGTTAAGATGGCAGAGAGAGAGAGCGGGAGAGAGAGACAGAGAAAAGATATACTAAGTGCAAATCCGTAGATCATACTAAATTCTTTTAAGAACGTTTTAATACTAAATATTCAGAAAATTTAATAAAATTCAATAAAAATTTACGTAGACATCTAATTAAATCTTCATGAAATTTACACAAAAAATTATCGATTACAAGAGGCTGCCATGCCTGTATCAAAACACGACTAAATGAGGCTGAAGGTAGTAAGGATGTATGTCCTGTTAAAAATTACATTTAGCACATCTCTTGTTAGCCTTGTAATGGATGAGGAACGGTTAAATTAGTAATGAAAGAATCATAAAGAGACACATAAAGCGACAAAATTTTGACTGTTTACTTTTATATATAACGTACAGACAACTAACAGCAATAGTAAGTGCTATTTTTCTTAGTTTTCGTGCTTGGGTAAACTTCCTGTCTTAAGCTAAGTACCTATTTTCCTTCGTTCTCGCAATAGATTAATTACTTACAGACGTTGCAACATAACGAGGGAATAAATTTGACATTGACATTCTACTCTCATCACAGCCAAAAAAAATTCAAACATATAAACAGCCGCAAATAAGTTGCATATATTATAAAAAATACATAAGAAATCCTATTATTTTTGTCTATTTTGCATCCATGTATTTATTAAGTGTAAAATTTCGATCCATGTGTTTAAAATTTTACATTTAATCAAAAAATGTAACTGTAATTCAAAATGACCTTTTAGTACCTTTTATTTGCATAATAGAATACTAGAAAAGGATTATTGGATATCCACACAATAACACCTATTTCATTTGGCATCACGGCTGAGCAAGATATCAATCTAGTCTTGTAATACTATCGTTTTAGTGTATATTAAAAACGTTAATAAATATATGAATACGAGTATGGTAATATTTATGCTTAAATATTTTAATTACCATAATTTAATAGTTTCATTTTATTATTTCCTAATAAGTGTCTGCTTTATGTGTGAATACATCACAGGTAATTAAATAAACTTTGATCGATACAGTAATTGTGAATGAACAGGAAACGAAATAAATGTATTTTGTGTATGAATTATACAAAATGCTTCTCAGCGATATCCTAGCAGAGCAAAAATAAAAAATAGGGTGATAAAATCAAATTGAAATGATACAAAAATCGAAATCTTACGCTAAACGACATTAGGTGGCGCTATATCTGTACAACCAAAATTTATCTTGCAGATACTAAAATTTTACAAGCTAATAACAAAGTGTTAATCATTCAAAATCAAAATAATTTTCAAATGATATCTATTGGAATCATGTCAATCTCTGACAGTGAAAAACAACAAATAAAATGGAAAAGTAGAATAAAAAATTTTAATGTTTCGCTAGGTGGCGTTAAATCCGCATAACGAGGATTTATTTTGGTAAATATATAAAACATGCTACTCAATAAAAATTAAGTGTAAATTAAATATCATTACAAAAATTTTAAGCTTTCAAACAACATTTGTGTACAATTAAATTTATTCCTGGGTCCGTGATTCCTCATAACATGAACACCTTTTAATGTAATAACCGGACTAATCTATCATCATCCACGTTTTCACCGGTTTTGAATATTTTGTTATGGAGGTATACTTTTATTACGCAACATCCGTTTATTTTTTTTATAATTTCTCAGTTACGAGCACCATACTAAGATTAAAATGTCCTATGTAATTGTATTTAATCTTATCTAAATGGTTCTTATTTCGTAAAAATTATCCTTATGAAAACTGTGTTCAGCCGCAAAAGTAATATTATTATTCAAGTGGATGTTTTGAAACATTTATTAAAAATGTCAATACTTGTTGGATAAATCCATTTTTCAAATAAAGTATGATAAATAATCACGATTTATTAGTAATTAATTGATGAAATTTACTTAAAAATTAAGAAAAATCCCAAATATTAACAAATTTTACCATCAAATTCTAGTGAAAGTTTCATATTTTATTATTTGGTACACAAGTTAGTTTCAAAAACTATAAATTCAATTATTTGGTCAGCAACTAATTTAATTTGAATTTATTTATTTAAAATACAAAACATGATATCATCGAGCTAATTTTATGATGTAAGAGGGATGTAGGCGTGATTACTGTTCAATGGCTAACAATAAACCCATTGAGTTTGGTTCGTTTGATTTTTCTCAATGAGTCCTATGGTCAGGAAAGCATGTTTTTTTAATTTGTTTCCTCTAAAACTATACCTTTTCTTATTTAGATAATTTCCGAAATAAAACAAATCATCTAGTTCACAAAAGTCAAGTTGTGCGAATTTCTAATATTGGAAGGTATCTGTGTTCATGATTTTCCTCAAGTATGTGCAAATTTATTATTGATCACCTACGCCTGGAACACCGTACAGAGGACTGTCTAACAAACTCATGCTGGAAGGATATAACAAAGTTAACAATTTCTTTGGATAGTTATAGTACAATAAAATATACTATAAGCAATATTTTAATACGAACAGTTGTAAACATAAATGTTTATACAGATCCAATAAAGAATTAATTAGAACTAGACTAGGATACATATATTATTTTTAATAATATATTTACAAGACCTTGTAAGCGTATGTAATCATAATGTTAGATGGAAAATAAAATGTGCATTTGATTTAATTAAAATATTGCGATTAAATATTTTTATTACACAACTCTAGCAAGTTATTACGTTACTACGCAATTTTATAAACACATATGAAAATCTTTATTATGCAAATAGATTAGTTTTTCATTCTTACTTTATATTGGATCTGTCGTCATACCATAATTGTTACTGTAATGTTACAATGAACAAACTATGTATAGGTCGATATTACGGTGGTAATAGAAAAACTGGCTGCTCTTACATAAGATGAAACTGAAATTTCTTGGGACAGGCAACTTGTTCTCAGGATATTACCAAAATATATTGCAATTTTGAGGACAAACTTTTATGGTAATTATATTCCTGTAAAATTGTGTGGCTGCTATTTTTCTCGTAATTGAAAATGTTCAACTTTGTGCGCATAATCAAAATTAAATTTAGCCTATGACATTTTACCCAACAATTTTTTATTTTCAAGCATTATCTCGGTCAGTTAGATGGAAGATTTTTATTTAAAGACTGCTCGAGGAAATAAGATTGGAACATAGAAATTAGGAAACTGTTATTAGTTCCGATCAATTCTACTTGTATTGAAATTATAGCATTTTGAGCGAATCGGAATTATTACTACAATAATTAGTTTATTTTAATGATAAATCAAATGTGGTTGCTCAATAAATAATTTACGTGGTAGTTGACCGTGTTACCAATTAACTGGTTTTTGATTCGTCTTTACTTTTTATTAGGAAATATAGAAAGGAGTATTCTGTGCAGATGAGGGTCAATTAAACACGTAACATAGTTTATGAAGCACGGATATCAGTCGCTTTACCGCCGGAAACGAACCCCTTAATCCACGAACATGGCGCTACAAAACTTTAAATTAATGCCTATTGCTCTATTGACGCGCGTCAGAAAAGCACTTTTCCATTTTGATTATAAATTTATAGCCGTATGTAAAGAATGAAAACATGAAAAGTTGTTCTCAATTTTTTACTAACAAACTCGTTTTGACTTTATAATCATATATATATTTAATGATATTAAACGTTATCTTTCATGTAAACGCATATTCTGCTTGCATGTTGTTAAAGCCGTTTCCGTTATCATTCTCGTACGATTTTTTATTTAAGAATCACAATAACAGTATTTAATTGTTAACATATAACTGGTTTTAAAAATAATTCTTCGTAATAAAGTCTAAAGTATGTGACATCATTTATTTTAAGTTTCAACTAAAATCAAATTCATCAAATTACAAAAAGGACTTATTAAATACGGTCATGTATTTTAATGTCATTATTAGACCACACGCTTAACATAACATACGACATTAATTCTGCCATAAATATCAGATATATGCAAGACAAAAACGTAGAGGATTTATTAAAGCCAGCTTTAGTCTAAGCGACGATGAATTTAGTCTTATCCAGATATTTTAAACGTAATGCCGGACCTGTTCAGGATATCTCTCAGAGGATTTTGCCAGTGTCAGGTGAGCTTATAATAAATGTTCTGAACGTAAAGGAGAAAAACATAATTCCCTAATCAATTAATAAGTACCACGTTAATTTTGTAAAGGTAAAATTATTTGTCCAAAAGATTTGATGCGAAATTTGAAACACCAAGCCTTCGTTAAAAATGAGGGATATTTTTGTTACGATTCACTAAACAATTTGGGATCAGTGTGTTATATATTTCTTTGTGCGTATCCGTTGGGCTATAAGTTGTACGTTAATAAAATTTAGTACATAAATACAAAAATTAGTTTAAAAATCAAAGCTATTTTTTCTTGCTTTTGCTATTTTGGTAATAAAACAATGTTGATTGCAAAATATGGCATTTTAATATTTTAAGAAGTGTTATTATAATTTTCAAGCCCTTCTTGCTCTCGCATTATAAGAGAGTACTTATGAGTTTTATTCTTTATTGTAGTTGGTCCTAATAGTATTTCTTGCATTTCAATCTACAAAGTTAGGATAATTGTAGTAAAAATGGAATCCTCATTAAACACAATTCTGACAAATATTTCTGCATCGAAAGAAGTGTACTTCTTCATTATTTCGAATAATACTTCCAGAAAAAACGTTGATGTGCTTATAAATATCATATAAGGAAAATAAATGACATAGTGTTAGTAATTGATACAACTTGATAATCTTTCATTTGACTTACATAGTGTTAGAGGAAAGGCTTTTTCTTCTTTATTTGTATGATTCAAAAATATGAAATAATTTAGAACGTTGAGAATAATTTGTATATTTTACCGGTGTATTTTAAGTTACTTACTAAGACAAAATTCTGATCCAGCTCTTTAAAAAAATTATCACCATAATATGTGACCTAACGGATAATATTATAATTACTTCCTGTTTGCTTATTTCTATATTAAATTTTGCTTTGAAATAATAATTCTAAAAGAAAACATTTCACAAATTAAAATTTATTTTAAATTAAGCGATGAGACCAGCTATGAAAATTTATTTTAGGATATCGATGAACCTATTAACAAAACTTGTAATGATGTTGAAGCTTTTTTTTAAATCTTTTTATGGATTTTCGACCTATAAATGGTTTAAAACAGGAAATAAAAAATACCTTTTAGCAACTCCGTATAAAAAATTATACGTCATCTCGCCGAATAAAAAGTCAATAGTGTTCATTATATCATCTGTAAAATTTTATTTTTAGTTTCGTCACTTTTTGGTAAACCTGATTTAGATATTATATGTAACGTTGAACTGTCATTGTCCATTAAAACAGCTTATTTCTGATATGTTTCATCTAGAATGTCTTTTAATACATAGATTGGAATGCAATATTTTGCCCTTAACTCGAAATATTTGCTGGATGTTTCCAGTATTGATACCGACGATCAGATGTTCATTACTTTTCATAACATAAACGAATATGGTTCCAATTACATTGTATTAGATTTTTACGCCATTTAAATGTAGATTTTTAGCTTTTAAAGAACGTTAGCAATATAATTAATAAACATGTTACAATACTGAACTAATAATTGTTTCTTATTGAACAAAGCATCGAGTTCCATTTTGAAGGAATTATGTCGTTTCTCCAGGTAAAAGGTTACTTCTTGGCAATTGAAATTATAAACTAAGCGCAAACAAAATTTCTGGATTTTTTTTTCAGTTCATTAAACTTGAATATAACTTACATTTCACGCGTTCGAAGCTGCGTGTAACAGCCTACATGTTACTTCTTTATACAAAATATAGGCACATCAAAGTGAAGAATCCGTCACTTGGTTGAAAAGTGGATAAAGTATTTAAAATATTATCAATTGAATCTTCTATTTATAATATTATAAAATATCCTTAGGATTTTTATAATATTATATTCAAAGGATTAATATTATTATTAGGGATTCTCCTTTTTCTAACGTTAATACCGTTTATTCATCGAATTAAAATCCAAATTTTTTTCTTCTCTTTTAAATTCTTTGTTTAAAAGGTACATCAAATTGAGATGAATTTTTCTGGGTTATTTTCAGTGACAACATAATTTTATACTACCGACAGGTCTATTGGATTATAAAGTGATAAAGTGGTCATAGATAGTGGTGAATTGTCCTTATGACAAAGTAATTTTATTCATGTCAATTAGTAATTAACTCTCAGATGGTGATCAGGTTTGGTGATAGAGCTAGAAAATAGTCTCACTTGGTCTACTTAGATGATGGTTGACTCTTGTGAACTTGGTTGTTCTTCTCGTGTTAGTGCATTTTATTATTTGCTTATAAATTTTTTTTCAAAATTTATGTTTCAACTTTGCCTAAAAAGGCTGAGTAATTATTTTTGCAGTAATACAAATGAAAATGGCAAATATTACGAAAACTCTACAAGCTTATGTGGAACAAAAAACAAGAATTGAACAATTCAAAGTTAAAATCTGTATCAGATAAAAAATTTTCACATTTCTGTTAAATATTATCAAATAAAACGAAAATGAATATCTTTTGAAAAATATGTTGTATATTAATAGTTCTGGATTCTCATAGGGATTTAGGCATTCACATAGACTTGTAACTCGATATTAAAGAAAAATAAGTGTTGAAAATATTAATTCCGTAAAATTGTAACATAATTCTTATCTTATTAAACTGTTTCTTGAAGTATACCCCAGAAATATAATAATTTTTTTTTGACAAAGACTTTTACTTATACTGACTTTTATATAAAACCTAGTATTGTTTAGCTTATCACTAAAAGAAAGTACATTTTTAATTGACATTTTAAGCACGAAGACTTCATTCATTCGCTTAACATCCAATAGTAATGGTAAAGATTATAATATCAAGTATCGTCGCCGTAGTGTGTTAGGTTGATCACGAAGCATACTGTCTTTGACTGCGAGGCGCACCGCGGGGACCCGGGTTCGGTTCCCTGCCGCTCGTCGAGCGGGGCTGGACTGGTTTTCTGGTTGGCTATAAGAGATTGCTCTTGTAGCAATAAGTCCTTCAAGATATTAATAAATAATAAATAAATACCTAATTAAGTAAAATGTCAGGAAAATGGTACCGAAAAGGATTTGACTATGGAAAATAGCTTTGAAATCTCCACTTGATATTTTTGCTATAAAGTTATTAGCCGCACGGCAGATATTTAATTGAAAAAAAAATTTTCAATTTAAGATGAAAAGCTAATGTCCTATTTGTAATTCTATGTGTAAAAAATAAAGATCCTTACAATAAATATTGGAAATATAAGTTTCCGGAAAAGATTTTGGATCATCGATTCCGCTTTTTGAATATAAATAATATTCTCAAGTGCAACGTTAGTCTCTTCTTGTAAGGAATGAATTTAAGGTGATGTCGTTTCATTTAATGATATGAATTTAATGTCAACGAACAGTAAATTTTATGAATAAATTTATTGAAATGTCAGTCACAAACTTTTGCTCGAACTCAATTAACAACGGGGATATTTCATTTTAACTCGTTAGATTTTCTAACATTGAAACTTCATTGGATCTCAGCGGTTTCGCCTGTCATTTCAGTCATAACCGGAGACTTTCATTAATTATGTTGTTAATAATAACTCTCTTTCTTACGATTTTACGATGTTTTTATAATTTGAAACTCTGATCAAATTAAGAAAACAACGAAAATATTATTACACATTATATATATTTGATAGATATTTTTGGCCTTAGTTTCACTTTACTTATAAACTATGCTATGGTGAAATCCAGTTTAATTGGATGAAAATTAGTTTAAAACAGTAAATTTATAATTAAGGATTACACCATTCCTAATGTAAAAACAAGGTTATTATTTTACAGGTTTTTAAATATATTTATGATATTTTTTACGAGACTAGCCATGCGTGAGACTTCGTTATAAAAATAGAATTCGTAATTTTTTAGACTCTCCAACTTCCTTTGCAGTGTTTAATTAAATACCTTTTTCGGAGAGTAATCTATAAATCTTAGAAAGAAATTATGTTAGAAAGTATATCGCTTTACCTAGCGATGTAGTTTCCATCAGACTAAAAACGTTCAAGTACACTAAATCTGGCACATTTGTGGTTTTCAAACCTTTACATTTAAAAAGCCATGTCGTTGGTTTTTTTTCTGGACTTCTTACACAAGGAAGTCATTGGGCTTAGGCCATTACAAACCGTCAGTATTTTCTAAGTTGTTAAAACGGTGATAACGTAGATACTGGCGTCATAAAAAATATTCGATTTGTCGACATCCGTTATGCATGCAACATTATTATATATTTAATATGTAGTTATGGATAATTAAACTAGCCGTAGTTACAATTTCATAGTTTCTGTTTATTATAGAGAAATCTTTATTGTTAAATTTTACTCAACCACCGTTTTTAATAACTTAGTTAAACGACTATAAGTATATTGCTAAATTTGGAACATGTAACATATTTCCAAGCATGATTCTATTGTACTAACCTAATAGTTTAACATGTCTGGGCTCATTTGACGAGAGCCCTTTTCCGAAAGTTACTTGTCGTCTACCACTTTTATAATCTTGATCGGCAATGCCGTCTCAGCAACTAAGTTGCGTTTTCTCTAGTAGGAAATACAGTGCTTTGTCATATGCATCGATGCAACCGAATTTATGTACCATGCTTCGTTATCAGTGACCGAGGTGGTGAAAGTTGTAGTGTGGTTGAAATTTGTTTCTATAAATTACTTTTTTTTGTTCGCATCCACTTTATTTTTTGTACTGACTCCTTTGCCGTTATTATCATCTATCCTGAAATGTCCCAAAATTTTAGCTTTGACCGAATCTGCATTTTTTTATACCTAACTTTTTCATCGCTATGACCATCGGCTCGCGGGGATACTATAGAACCGGGAGTAACATGGTTTCCAATTATTCTTCATCCATTGAAAATGCGAAATTTTTGATTTTATGTACCATAGTCATTATTTTGTTGACATAGATACCGATATTTTGATATTTCAAATCTTTAAGCAATCTAATTCAATATGAGAACCCTGAATTGTCGAAAGCACATGTCATATTATTTCAGATTTTTTTCGCGGTGTGTGCTTCTTGAATAGAATCATGAAGCTAAAATCTGTAATTCTGTAATGTTTATTATTAAATCTGTAATGTTTAAAATAATTTTCGTCTCCGCGTCCATATTAACTTTTTTTAAATTGTTTCACTTCTTTCGACATGGTTCAATAATTGGTTGCATTAAAGGTACGTTTTTACATTGAACTTCGACATGGAATAATTACCACAGTTGGTTAAGTTTTCGATTAATATTAGTGAATTATTTGAAAATATATTAAAAATATTACCTTTTGTATAATTTTGACAGCTTTTTGGTTTAATATATTAAACTATTTCGACACTTATCTTGCTGGGTCCATAATCTTTTGAATTAATATTGAGCTTGTGGAACCGTGTAATTTTCAGATATTTTTAATGAGGAATTTAGATAACTAGCCGTCGCAACTCTTGATGTCTAAGAGTAAAAAAATTAAATATGGTGACGTACTTATGCTTTTTATACCCTCCACCGTGGACTATAGGGATTATAAAAGAAAGGGCAAAATTATTTAAGAGTAAATATTTCAATGACAATATAAATATATGTAAATAATTTAAGAGGGTTACTTTGTAAAATTCCATGCTTATCTGTACAGAAACATGAATGGCATCCTCGTAGTGAAAGTTATACTTCTATTTAATTCATAATTGGAAAGAATATATTTGGAAAATGCAGGTAATATTTGATTTCACAAATAAAATCACTTTGTTAAGAAATAATGGCTTTTATCTTTGCTTCCATTTTTTTTTGTTATTCCGAACTCTAACTTAAAATTAGTAAGAGAGAATATTTATTTTTGTGAACGTAAATTTATTGCACTTGAGTACACAAGTTCCTTAAATTTAATTTTTTAAATTTATTAAAGCATGGGTTTAAATTTTTACTTAATTTGGCGGCAAAATTAATTTTAAAAAAAATGTATCAAAATTCTATAATTCTAAAGTTCAATGTTTTCGTGTATTTGCTGCTGGAAAACAGAATTTTAAAAATAATAAAGGAAAATTAGATATTATTTCCAAATAATTTTTTTTTTCATGTAAACCAGTAAATTATACTTAATAATTTTAAAGTGGATATAAACGAAATATAAAAAAATTAGAATTATTCAGCTATTTTCAAATATTTTTATTCACCGTCAAATGAAAAATATGTTAAATAGGATAAAAATAAAGCAGCTTTTCATTGGTTTTCTTTTAATTTCAATCTCCACATTACGATAAAACGTTGAACATTTTATAGTGGTTGATAATTTAACAGCTCCTTTTATCTACAAACGATAGTTTTATGAGATAAGTTAAACGCTAGGTGTCTCCAGTTTCATACTATATATATTTCTGCGACTGCACAATGATGGAGAGAAATATGAAAAGAAATTAATTTCAATTGCATCGAAGGGATTGAATGACGCCGCCATTGAATGTGTTGGAGGAAAGCCCTATTACTTACTCCTTATTAATATAGATATTACTGTTTATATAATGTATTACATAAAAAAATATTAACATTTATGTAATATAATATGCGTTACCAAACGGTAATTAGTTTATTTTTCAAACAATATTATATTAATCCTGACTACCTTTACACTAGTTCCCATTGTTAACCTTTGGATAGTCTTCAGAAGAGAGTTTAATATTTTTATTTCATAGCAAATGAAATAAGTATGATAATATTTTAAAATTAAGTTAAATTAGGTTTTTAATTTTATTTTTTTTATTTTAGATTTAAGACGAATTAAGCATTTTCAAATTAAATATAGAAGACAAAATCGAATATAAAGAATCTGGCAGGCATAGAAATATGTATATGTAAGTATTCGAATGGAAAGGTGTTAAAATTTAGTTTGTAATGTTTGTCTAAGTTCCTTCGCATTGTTGATAAAAGCAAACCAGAATAATATTAAATGTTAGTTATGACCTAGAATTTTGAATGACTTCTTAGATTTTTTACACCCATTCATTGCTGAAAAATGAGATGTGGCTTGAGCACAGAGCATGCTATTTGGAATCTAGATAATTCATAAATGGCACATAACAATTAAATGTTAAATGGAACCCCAATTTTGGTTCAAAAAACTTATCCAATAATGTTTTACTAGATAAAATACGTAAATCCCCCCCCCCCCCTTTACATAATATGGAGAAGTGATTTTTTTATCAATTTGCCCCACATCAGTTGAGACATTCTTGGAAAATTTCATGGGATTTATACGTTCAATGGAAGCTTTGAAGCTTTGAAACTTTGTAATACTTTGTAATAATTATATAAATAATAATTTAAAAAATAGGTCAGTGACAGAATATTCTTAAATTTAAACCCGAGTATGATCGATGCATCGTTTGACTCAATAATAAAGCCGTGAGCTCCTCTCTCTATAACGTAGACTCTATGGATAAATTTCGTACGATTTTATCTATTTCAAATAATTTTTAATGTATACGAAGGTGACTTCATAACACGAGCACATTAACTTTTTCAGTAATATACTCGTGATATTGTACAAATAATTCTGCAATCGCTACTAGCAACCCACCTAATTTGTAGCCTGTGTAAACTGAATGACAATCGTAAATTTGAAAATTACATAAGAGTGTTGGATGAAAAAAGTAATAAAATTTTCTTTCTAATTCAGCTAAGGGAATCATATATATTGTTTAATTTTGCCTAATATTTTATAAACAATTTAGTTTTTTTATTAAAATTTAGTTTATATTCTTTTTTTGAGACGATTAGAAAAGATTAAAGATATAAGATTCTAACTTGGAATCAAACTGAACTTCCAGGAAAAAAATCACTTTAAGATTCAAGATCACGATTGTATAAATTTGGTGACATATACAAATTTTAATTAAGTTCTGAATGCAGCGACCCAATTTAAAAACCCATGAACAATTCCAATGCAATCAATATTGCGTGAATGTGGTTTAAAATTTGCTAACAATAATTCGCAGCTACTACGGTATATCGATTTAACATAAAATTGCCAGTTAAATTAAACCACATATCCAGTTTTTGTGGATGAATAATTTTATTAATGTTCATGTGTACCCATTCAATATATATAGATATTAACAGTACATTCAAAAAATTGTTTTGGTTGAATCTGAAATACGTAAGTTCAGATAAGGACCGTGTAACTTGGTAGGGAGTTATATGCATACGAATTACAATTTTTATAACGACGATTTAAGTATGTAATATTTTTAGAATTACTACTGGCGATGTGAAGTCGATGTCAAAGGAAAAAAAAATCGAATTAGATCGAATGTTTATTGTGTCATTATTTCATAACTTTAGAACTTTT
Source organism: Druceiella hillmani (assembly GCA_039881145.1). NCBI lineage: Eukaryota > Metazoa > Arthropoda > Insecta > Lepidoptera > Hepialidae > Druceiella > Druceiella hillmani. The sequence continues at coordinate 10,104,046 of JAYKKI010000082.1, forward strand.
GAGACAGTGGAATTAATTTCTTTCCATTTATTGAAATTTTACGCGCAACGTGGTTTGGTGATTGAACTGATGATTTGAGAATGATAAAATAAATTGCAGACTTATTTCCATATACGATTAAAAATAATTTTTTTTTATTTTCCTACAGAATTATGTCTATATATGTAAGTTTTAACGTGTGAATATCGATACGAAAAAAACAAGACATTATGTAATCACCTCTCTGTCCCTACCTCCCTTGAAGTCGACTGAAGAAAGGATTGAAAAAATAAAACCATTAACCACGTCGGGAACGCTTTTAAAACAGACATGGACTTCAATACCAAAAATCATGACGAAGAGAAAACAAATTTAATCCTTTGTAGGTAGTCGATATGAAATGACTATAGAATTTTCCCAAAAGTTTCCATTACAAAGAACTGTCGTAAAACGAAACTCTCAGTGCGATAGCATTTAAAACCCTAACAAATACAACAAATTAAAAAAAAACATTATCGACTGATGTATGTTACACAGTAAGTCCATGGTTTCTCAACCAATCTAATTAAATTTGCACATTTACTAAATAAAAAAGGTCCATTTTATAACTCCATCGTGATGTTACTACCAAATGCGAAGAGATTTTAAAAAGAATGGTACAGAAACGAATTATATCCTGCATTGGCACTAGGTTATATTATTTTAGTCCGCGTAAAGAATTCGTAGGTTAATAAAAGACTGCGTGAAGTAGATTTTCGATAAACTTATTTAGACCAATTCCACCCGATTTCATCTTTTCTATTAAAAACACATTAAAACCTGTTTTTAATATAAGAGTAAATATTTTCTTCATGTTATATAGTTCAATTACACTACACCCAAAAATGAATGAAATGTGTGTGTAGGCGTCACGCCGCTAAAGCGAGCAATCGCTCGACACAATTGTTATTCATGTCGCCATAATGACGTTTATGTCGACTAACTAAAGTCGTGACTATACAATCCCGTATGATTTTTTCTTCATTTTAATTCTTCCCTGATAATAGTACTGCAATGGTGCTATTGCTGAAAATAGGGCTAAGATATTTTCTGTAAAATAAAAATGTTGCACAGAAATCGATTTTAATTTAAATAATATTGTGCCTTTCACTAAAAGCATCGATTAAAGACAATGACTGAGACTTATTGAATAAATTGTAATGATATTTTACACCATAAACGACGCATAATATAAACTGATGCGGCTGTTCGCAGTGGTGTTATATATATATATATATATATATAAATATATATATATATATATATATATGTATATATATATATATATATGTATATGTATGTATATATATATATAAATATATATATATACATATATATATATATATACATATATATATATATATATATATATATATATATGACATACGAGATGTATAAGTTTTGAATACTTTATACTTCTGAACGTCGATTTAACATTTGAGAAGAATTTGGATATTTATTGTATATCGTTTAAAGCGTTTTATTTTTGACATGTTTCTACATTAACTGAAATAGAAATAGGGCGCGATTCTGTTATATACTTTGGTAATATTACGTGATGTCTCTGTAACTATTTTTTGTACGTTAATTGATGGAATACCCTTATGATTATCCCTTAGGTTAAAACGTCGATGGCAATTCATTCCTGAAAATATGGTCAAGCAGAACAGAGAAAATCAAGATAATTCTATTCGGAATACCACTACGTATATTCAGTGGTATTTGATATTTTTTAAATTTTATATAATGGTGCTATAAACATGAATTGGTTTATTGACTAACTGATTAAGCGGCCTAATCTCAATGAAAATATGTTCATACCATATCGTAAACAATACAGGTTGAACTAAATTTTTCACGTCATTTTGAAACAAAAATTGATGTGACTATTCCAGATCTTATTTTAAAAGTCTCCTACCCTCATCAGCATTTTGTTTTGAGAAAATTGACATTGCTATCCTTACGGAATAAGCAAAAGAAAGGAACCCAAATTATAGTAAATAAAAAATCATGATATTGTGAATAATTTGAGTAGTAAAAATTGAGGAGGAATGTAATAAAGTTTAAGCCACATTCGTCATCAAGAGTAGCAACATAATGTAATAATAACTCTTTTTAGAGTATTACTACTTTTATTTTTTTTTTAAGATTTCTCCGTTTTTTCCAAGACATTGTAGTGTATAAATAATTAGATTAGTTTCATAACATTAGTTGAATGACTTGATGATATTAATGGATTATCGATACGTTTTGGCATTTTTATATTTTTACTTCGAAGCAAAAACCGACATTGTTTTCTCGTAGTGGGTTTTCATGTTTTTTCTTTCAAGTCAAAGTTAACAAATGCAACACTATTATGGTTACGTGAGATGAAACAATCCAAAACAGTAAGACACTACAGGGCACACGAGAACGTAGATACTGGCCTCAATCCAAGCGGTTCACTGACCACCTAATAATCATAAGAGTTTATAATGAAAGAGACCTATCAACAAATGACGAAGGAGTAGTACAGATCCAGAATCCCAAATCTGAGACAGATGGCATACATTAGACGTAAGGATATCACTCATACCCCATCACTAAAGTTCGATAAATGGAGTTTGACGATTACAAGAGAATATAATTTTGTCACCAATATACTTCGAAGCCAAGAAGAAAACCAAAATATTTTCAATTTGATATCACGAACACAATTTTCAAGACAGTGTTGACTTCCAGTTTTGGACTACAAAACAGATAGCTGTTTGACTCATTTTAAATTTTAGATTCATTGAAATTTACACAAATGTTTTAAGAAACCATCTGAGTTAATTTCTAGAGGATATACATTTACAGAAATATTATATTACAAAATGTTCATAAACGATTATTGTGTTTCTCTAAATTTTTCGTCTCCACTTTTAAATGTTACTTACATACAGTAACCATTTTAATTACCAATAGGTCAGTTAGCACCTAGTTACTTTCTGTCATAATTACTTGTGTTAAAAAAAATATTTTGTTTTCAATTTATAAGTTTGGCTAAATAAAATGTATTACTCCAAACTTTTCAAAAATCCTTCAACATACATAGGAATGTTTCGGATTGATCTTAATATTCTCTATATTTGTGCCTGCACATGACATAATTTTTTTTTATACCTGTATAATCTAAAAAAATATTTTTTCTAATTAGGTTGGAATTTTAAGTTACTCACTTAAACCTAGGATCAAACAAATCAATTGTAATTTATAACCCTTTCAGAAATTAGTATGAATCCTTCTGACCATCTCGATATTCTAGAGTGGTCGCATACTCACCGTTCAAATTCATCATTATACTTAATCGGCATTTGCTAATATATTTTGCGTGGTACATATGTTACATTATATGTGTACTCGTAACCCAAGTTGAATTTCACATTTTTAGTTAAAGCTAAAATTCCAAATATCTCATTGTCAGAATTGACTGATAATTATAGAGCCATTAATCACATTGAAAGGAATAGCCAACATAACTAAACAATTATTTTGTCAAACTACATGTGTATGGTTAATATACTGCTGAGATAAATTAGAATAGCCCTTAAAGCAATAATCTTAACATAATCCCAGGTCATATCGAAATAATTGGAGAATTTGTCCTGTAGAGCATTTCCTTTATGACTTCTGTCGATGCTGATTTTAAATGATCCTATCAGATCTCATTTTGGGTATCTATAATTTGCATTTGTGAAATTCAATATTATGTTATGAGTGCACATACATTTTATGTAACATGTATATGGCCCAAATTATATCAGCAAATACCGAGTAAGGATAATGGTCAATTTGTACGGTGCCATCGAGTATGCGAGCGCTTTAGAACATCGAGATGTTCAGAAGGATTATTATCAATTACTCAAAGGGTTATAAATTACAACTGATATATTATTGACTTTGATTATTGTTATAAATTTTGCGTATTTTTTTATAAAATCTTATAAATTTTAGGTATTTTTTAAAAAATTGTGTCAATATTTGTCATAATGAAAATTTGTGGATTTTTTAAAATATTCCCATAATTACTCCCCATTAGCAAATATCTAAGACAAATTACGAAGAATTTCTAAATTCATATACGTAATTGTCGCGATGGTAACTTAAAGCTACATGTTAAATATATTTAATATATATTAGGTTCAAAAATTAATTACAAAGATATGACATGTTTAACTAATAAATTATTTACCTTCTTTCAACATTTACCGTCTATTCAATGTTGATTACATTAAATATTATGCCAATGCAATCAAGATGTAAAATGTGAAAATTTCTCACGTGCGAATGATAGAAAGTTTATTTTCAATATAGGAATATTCATTTATTTTTTACTGCAGAATTCATAGCGTTATGCACATTAAAACGTAGTGGCTATAATATTGCTTAGTCACCTACGTTAACCGCATTGAATTCCAATACCAAGTTAACCTTAATGGAAAATATAATTTCGTTCAAAAATTTTTTTAGTAAAAATTTTGAGGTTCGGACAAAATTAAGATATTGGCGCAGTTTTAAACGACGCACGAAGGTATATAAGTTTATTTAAAAAGAGAACCGCTGAAACAACAAATTAATTAAAAAATTATGGTAATATAAAATAAATTAGTGTGAAAAATTTTTAATTTTTAAATTCCGAATGGTGTGTCGCCTAAATTTGAAATAAAGTTGAGAAATTATTTTAAGTAAAAGTTTAATAAAATTTAAAAAAAAAAATTACACAAAGAAAACATTGAGTTTTTATTAAATCGACATCGTGCTAAAAATGATATGTGCTAAGTTATAATTTTGATATAAAATGTTACAAGAGATTTTTCTCTAATTGAAAATATTACATAAATAATAAGGAACAGCCAAATTCTATTTTCTATAGAACTCGCACACTACACTTTTTCCAAATTAGTGATTGTAATGAGTATGTTATTTGGTTCGCCACAATTGTCCACGATGATTGCACAAATTTTCAATCACACCCGCTTGTAAACTAAGTATTATTCTTGAATTAAAATATGTCAATGTTGCGACTATTAATTAAATAATTAATGCTTATCATTTTGTTTATTAGAAATCATCATATTCGTCGAACTATTCAATTTAATGAAAAATTTAATTACTAGAGAAAAAATAGTGAACAAAACAATTATAGTTGTAAGTCCCAGCACAGTTAACTAATTTTTATATCTATTATATACCTTTTTGTTTATTCTTAATGGATCAATATAAAAAATGTAATTTATCTTGTTATAAAAGGCAAGTAGATAAACTAAACTAGAAATTAGAAAGATATGGTCTCCATATATTTATGGAATATTAAAGATACTTAGTTTTGGTAAAATTTCTCGCACCATTTTGAAAAGAATTATATAGGTAGCAGTTATCACAAACTCTCAGATACTTATTAAATTTGTTTAAAAAACTGCGTATACGAACGCGGAATATATGGGGATAGGACATGGCATAAAATAATATCTAACAGAAAATGCGAGTACTTCAAATCGTTACTCTGTTACACAATAAACTATGACTACAAAAACCATTTATATATTCATAATTTCAATCACCTGAAAATTTAATGCCTTTACCGCGTTAAGCAGGTGATTGTAAAGTATCTAATTAGTATAGCAAATATTTTGAAAACCATTCCAGCTTATAATTCTAGTAACGAAAGCGGACCAAATAGCATATAGCTAGTTCAGTTATTTTTTTAAATTATTTCTTGCTGTTTAATTAAATACACGTGTACACCTTAATTCACATGTTCTCATTATTATCGCAAAAATATAATTTTGAATTTTCTACATTATAAAATTTATTTTTGAATATGCCTAACTTCACAATAAACGTAGAACATAAAATGAATATTCGGAAAATAACTTTTTTGGATCGTAATAAATAAATGATAAGAGAAAATGGTTAGACGTATATATTTATTAAAACGAATTTAAAGGTAAATACAAAAAATATTTCAGCTATAATAATTGTAACTTATGTATTTATTTTAATAACTTTGATGTATTTATTTTTACGGGCATGTATTTATTTTTGTCCCCTTTTTTTTACTTGCTCCCTCTAATAACATGGAAAAGCTATAAAGGTTTAGATATGAAATCGGTAGGATTTATAAATTCAAAGAAATAGATTATATTTACGTTTAAATTATAATCAAAGGTTTCGTTGGGCATTAGGTAATATAAGAGGTTAAGTTGGTACGTGTAAATAACAAAGTAGGCTGTGAAACACGGTAACTTATGGGACGTCTTTTGAAAACACTTGAAAAATATGTTGCCGGTAAAACATATTGAAAACATCTTGCACACAAGTTGCACGCAAAAATTATTTTCAAAACAATGTTACATAAATTCACATATTACTTATAATATAAAAATAAGTGAAGCCAAGGAAGTGAAGTTCCGTTTTCCCTTTTCAAAATTTTGCGAATTGAAAGAGTAAAATAAATGAATACAAGAATAAAAAAAACGTTTTTGAAACAAATTTAATAAGATTTTAACATAAACAAAAAGTAAATACACTTTTCAATATTTTTATCACTAACTTTTGCTCGGTGCACTGTCACGATCGTATCATATATAAATATTTAAAATGACACACAATTCAAGCTATTTTCCAATAAATATATCGAAACAAAATATTGGCTTTCACGGTGGAATCATATCGTATTATGACTCTTATGGCACGGGCATGAGGATTACTTTACTGTTTACATGTTTATAAAAAATAAAATAACTATGCGAAAGAGTCGATGCGGTGACGTATATTGACGTAACGAAATTCTAACTAAAATACATTGTATTTGAAAATGCAAACCACTTAAAACAATTGTTGCGATTAAATTACTGAATATTGTTAATTGATTTCTTGTGTTTGATCGAAAAACAACGATTAAATGAAACTACATAATTAAATGAAACTACGTGATATAGAAAAGATAGAATCTTTACTAATATCCCACCTGAAGATGTTGTAATACAACAAAACCTAGCTCATGGTAAAGAAATTAAAAAAAGTAGAAATAATACTATATCACGTAGTTTCATTTAATTGTGAATTATGAATTTCTACAAAATTAACGACAAATATATTCAATATGAGGATTCATTTAATGTCGAACGGTCATATCCACATATATATATATATATATATATATATATATATATATATATATATATATATATATTCACATATATTTCTTTTAAATTTTGACTTACTAATTTATATTAAAATAAGGGAAATTAAATTACGTATTTCTATTCATCGACGTTTGAGCTCCAAATCCCTCCTATCCATACGCGACCTACGTAGTACGTAGAATTCTTCGTAAAAATCTGATAAGTATATTTCTGCCCAATTTCTACGGAATGATACCGGAATTTACAATGGGGCATAAAAAATGTGCAAACTATACGATCACTTTTATTTATATTCCCTAATTTGTAGCTCCACCTACATCGGTTGAATTAATTTACTGATTTTTTTATTTTTAATGGAATCATTAGAAATGTATTATTATTTATCCTTCTTTCAAAAATAAATAATTTTATTCTCTTTCTCATAGCAAAAAAATTGTATCGATAATGAAAGTTTCACTATACCTCTACTTCCCTATACCAAATATTTTTATTGCATAAATTACTGTATCACTAAAAAAACAATTCAAGTTGCCCTCTTTATTTAATTGGTTGTAGGTATGAAAGTATTTCTTCCTTTTTTTATAGCTCCAAAATTATTTTTTGTCTATCTTTAAAATTAACATTAAATCATCATTTAAATGATAACATGTAAATTGATAATTTTTATTCAGCAATATTATAATTTACAAACTCCCTTCCTAATTATTTTATAACAAATCTTTGATGCAGACGTCAACGGAGGATGTCCAAACTGGGTTCACAATGAAAAAAATCTAAACCTTGATCTGTAAATAAAAAGTAAGGGAGAAGGTGGTAGAGTGAGAAAGAAAGAGAGAGACAAAGAGAAAGAATGTATTAAGAGTAAGACCATAAATTGTGATAAATGCATGTGAGAAGGTTTAATACTATTCATTCAGAAAAATTAATAAAATTTCATTACAAATTGATTTAAACATTTAATAAAATCTTGATTTAAATTACCGAAGGTTATTGTTATTTAAAAGAATGGCCACAATTCCACTATCAGAATACAGATAATGTAGCCGAAGGAAGTCGGAATATAATGCTCATGTTGAAAATTATATTTACCAAAAATATATGTGCGGGTGTATTGCCGATTTATAAATAAATTAAATGCATATGTCGCTAGTTTTGCAATGGCTAAAATACACGCTGTATTAGTAATAAATCAATCTCATAAATATATAAAAATAGCCATAATTTTGACAGTTTTCTTCTAAAACACATAACATGCAATACATCTGATAGAAATAGTAAGCGCTACGTCTATTTATATTCGCGCATGCGTACACTTCTTGTTGTATTCGATCGTGGTCACTATCTTTATTGGTTGCTAACAAAGTACCTATTTTTCGTCTTTTTTGCTATAGATTTGTTATATTCAGATGTTACAGCAAAACGTTGCATTCAAAACCTTGAATTAAATTTGACCTTGACATTTTAGTCCCATCGCGCGCAAAGAAATTTTACTTCAAAGAAAAACTTGAGTATAATTGGCATGCATTTAAAAAAATACAAGATCCTATTGTTCTGGTCTATTATGCATTATTTATGACAAGTTGATTATTTATGATCGTAGCACAAAAGTGGCGTTTCAGCGCTCATCAAAAAACATTCAAAACAGTTGATCATTCATTCCACACCGGCCGTCATGTTATTTTCGTTTACGTTAATATACTCACCTCAAAATCACTTATATATTGTGCTTAATGGAAGTATAATGACTTAAATATATTCAGTGATAGGATCCGATTCCATAATAAAACAATTCAAAAAGGCGTTAAATATTTATTTTTGTAACAGGACACTAGAAAATGACTATCGGCTGTCCACAAAGATAATTATTGCATACTAAATTGATATCGGCTGAGGACGATATCAATTTAGTCTTATAATATATTTTGTATATTTTCTAGTGTACAGTTGAGAACATTAAGAAATATTTTAAATATCAATGTTTGAATATATCAATTAACATAATTTATTATTTTTGTTACATTATTTCTTAATAAGTGTTTTCTTCACACGCATATGCATGAAAGGTGATAAAATAAACTTTGGTCTATACAAAGACTGTAAATGAACACGAAAGACGACGTAAATATATATCGAGTATGAACTATAGAAAATAATGCTCATAGATAGAAAAATAGGATGATGAATTAAAATTGAAACGACTCATAAATAAAAAAAAACTATGTACTATTAGGTGACGCTTAATCAGTGAAATCATAACTGACTTTGTACACAATAACTTTAATCTTTCAAATGACACATGTTCGAACCATGAAAAATCTGACTCAATGTACCAAAAAATAACAAAGAAAATGATAGTCTCAAAAATTAAAACGTTTCGCTAGGTGTCGCTAAATCCGTATAACGACGATTTATTTTTGTAAATATTTTAAACATGCCACGCCACCCAACAAAAATTAAATGTTTATTAAATATTATTACAATCATTTGTAGCTTCCAAATGACATATTTTCTTTTGTGTGCCATTAATTTATTTCCAGGGCCTATAATTCCTTATAAAGCTAGTATCATATTTATAATAATAACCACACTAATTTATCACCACCCACACCGTTTTGTCAATTTTGGTTATTTTGTTGTGCAGATAATGTTTTATTATGCTATATCACGGTACTCGGAATAAAATTTTTGTTTGAAAATGTAGTGAAACATATTTGAAAAGTTCTAATTTCACAAATGTTATCTTAATCGATTTTTTATTTATGTTCCATAAAATACATCGAGAACGTCAATACTTGTTTAATATACCCATTTTTAAAATAGAGTATTATAAATCGACAAACACGATTTCTTGGTAACTAATTGCTGCACTTCACCTAAAAATTTAAAAATCCCTAAAGATTTCTGTGTTTTAAATGTTAGTTTATGCATTGTATTTACTCATTTGGTGCACAAGTTAGTTAAAACAATTATAAATTTAATTATTTGATTAGAAATATATTTCATTTTTATTTTTAACTACCAATATATTTGAGTGGGGATCCAAGATTTAATATATTAGTTTTTACCTTATTTTTTTGTTTTTCCTACATTTTCTGCATGAGCTAGTGTGGCTTCATATATTTCTTCTACAGTTTATTCTTATGAAGCAGCAATTTTTTTCAGTTATTTTTTATTTGCTCTAAATTTCTCCTTATCATCATTGAGACCAACAATGGATTTGGTATATGAAAATACATTTTCCAGTATGCTTTCCAACATTTCCTTACTTTCAACATTACTATCCAATTTGATGTCGTATATGCGTCTGCTAGAAGAAGACTAAAAGTACAAAATATGTAAGATTAGATTAGGTTACACGTATTTAAGATTATGCAAGTAATTTTGTTTAATCTTGAATATATGAGATCACTCATACTTTAAATATTAAATGACTATTTTATTTGCGTAAACAAAAAAATATGTGCGGATTAATATACAATTTATTCAATTCGGAATATTTCGTATTTGGATGATTTGAAAAATTTAGTAAACAAGAAAGCCTCACCCAGTTTGAAGAAAAATATTGTTGGATAACTCGTAAAAAAGTAATTTTCTCTTTGCTGAGAAGATTAGACGAGTACATTTACTTATTTCGAAATAATATAATAATCGAAATAATTAATCTTACCTTTATACTGTTACGATTAATCCTATAACTAAAAACGATAAACAGAGGAAACGTCATTGATAGTTGCAAAATTTTATTAATCTGGAACCACCCAAAATTTATATGCCAATTATACGTTTATCTTCCCTACTGGATGATTAGATCCGTGATCACAATGAATTAATGGAATATCGCATTAATCGCTTTTAGAGTTTTTTTTTAATTTACAAGTCGGTTAATTGTAGAATTACTTTCTCGTATCATATCTATTTTAAAGAGACAAAACAGAAACTTTTATAATTTTCTTAATATTGATATTGGCATAATGTTCAAATGAAGAATATTCTATCAACATCAAATAAATTACATATTGAACTATGCATTCAGTTTCTCTTTTACCATGAAAATAAACTAGGTAGTCACTTAGTTAAGTAGATATCCAAGCCATTTACTATCTACCCAACACTGCACGCGCAATATATGCGTAGATGGCGAAAACTCTTAATGTGAGTGGCTAATTAATTTTGGAAAGACTGAGTAACACACAAACAATGCTGATTAAAGATAAATAAAGATCCACTTGTAGAAAAACTAACAAATACATAAACTTAACCAGCAGGCCAAATAAATTCTGACGTGTCAAACAGCCACGGTCACTTTATCAGCACCTTAGTAATAAGAAAATGCAATTCATCTTGTGGAAATAAATTTATCTTTTCAACTATCATGGCATCCAGTACATTAGCCATTATATTAGTATTTTTAATAATATACCGCATAGATTTGAATACATTAATTGAAAAAAAAGTTGCTTAAATCCTGACATTAATGATGTCATGGTTAAATTGTCAGCGTATTCACTCTCAATAAAGTCTTCACCAATTAATTCCCCTTAAGGATTTAATCCATCTCTGCCAAATGCTCTTACTTGACTATAAACACGTGTGCTAGCTTGCTCTTACGTAACAGCTCTTGAATAAATTACAACGCCTTCAAATGTAAATGTTCTTGCCTCCGTTTTCCCGTCGACTTCAGAATGTGCAGTCATATTTCTAGAATTAAGTTGGGCAGGGATATGTACAACTGTAGACAGACTTATATTTTTATTTTATCTGGTGTAAAGTATTAAATGTTGAAATCTAATCACATTTCAAAATGTTACGAAATATAATTATAAGGAGAGGAAAAATTATTACACTTAATTTGTACATATTATTCAGAATAACAAAAATACACAAGTCGCAAGATTGTAAGGTTTTTGTTCTTTATTACTTTTTTTGAGTACAGTACCTTAAAATGAAATACAAACACTTTATAAAATTATTCACGTGTCTGCCCATCTGTCCCTTACAGCCGTTATTTCCAGAAACTACTCGACGTAGAAACTTGAAATTTGGCGTAGAACTAAAATTGAACTTAAAATTTTGAAAATATGGCTTTTAGAAGCCCACGTAAATATTATAGGAAAACTATATTAATGATTCTTGCTGTAATATTTTTTTAAGTAAACATCATGTTTATACGCCTATGAAAGATATATAACATAATTAAGTTTTTTTTATATTTAGAGTCAATATTCCTAGAAAACATGTGACGTAGAAATTTGAAATTGGCATATTATAAAACCCAAATATTCTTTACACGCTTACTTTTTTTTTAATATTAATGTGAAAATGAAAGAGTGGTAAATAAAAGCCTTTATTTATTTTGAATTATGTATACCACATTGGTATCATTTAATTATGAGGAATATACTGTTTTTTTTATAATTTTGAATTCTATATTTAACAAGATACTACAAAAATAAGCAAAAAGTACTTGCATTGAGCTTGCATTACATTTGGTTTATGTTTATTTTCGTCTGACATTTTCCTGTTGCGTCTAAATCGAATTTTCCAACCAACATATCGCACGCAAGTGTAAAATTTGCAATTATTTTTTTTGCAACACATATTTGAGATATACGGCAAACAAAAAGAGAAAAATATCTACCAATAATTTAAAACGATTCTGATCACATCAGATTCTGATTCTGAGCAACATCAACTATTCTTTTGCCTTTTAAATAAAATAAAAATATGTCCTAGAATAATAAATTTGTTCATCTAATATACCGTGACAATATATATTTACTTTCGGTTTTTTTTACTTCTTGTCCATGCACTCGATTGCAAGACTCGCGCCTTTTCAAACTTAAGGATCAGCAAACAAAACAAAGTGGATAATCATTTATTTCCTATAAAAATATGTTCTTCTCCCATACAAAAACGGGTTCTCTTTAATATAGATTTTTGCAACCTTTTGTGCATAAATTTATTTTCAAAACAGACGGTTGTTTGGAGGTAAAGAAATTAGAAGCCTTTCATAAAAGCCTCAACGATTTTAAGGAATTAAACAAACACAAGGCGTTATAAAAAAATTTTTACTATGGTGGGGGCGGCTAGAAGGCCGGGGGCATACGAAGAAGCAAAAAATAGAGATTTTGAAAGAATTGGTATTCGTTCCTGAAAAGCGGTAAGATCTAAAGGGAAATACAATCCAAAAAAGTGTTAATCCACTTTGGTTAGAACGTAGGCGGAAGTTATAAACAGCTCCTTGGTTTTCCAAAGTGTGCAAGAGAGTTGTATATAAGTATTGGCTTCATTAGTTAAACTTATTTTATACGGGAAAATTTAACTTTAGATGATATACAGACGTCATGGCAGTAATTAAGTGCCCATAATCTAGCTTCAATTTGTGCCCAGATGAAGCAATAAAAAAAATAAGTTATGGTAAAATTTACATTAATACAAATTTTCCGAGGTTTTATCAAATACAAGGTCAGTTTCGTATTACTGGCCACGACATTTGCCTGTTTACGATTTGGACTGGTACTAATAAATTGAAATATAAATTTATGAATTTATATATTATATCTAGTAACATTTTATCAAATTTGTATGTTCCATAATTGGTGGATTTTTGAGTTTTGAGATTAATTAGATTAAGAGATAATTCATTACATTCCCACATGTTTACATTTTGAAAACGAGTAATTAAAGTTGATCAGATAAAAAGTTTGTCATGTGAGGCCTCGACAATTTCATAGCCATTTTTCTTACAATAAACTAATAATTTCTAAATGAAAAAAATACTAATGATTGCTTGGTTAGTTAAAGTTAGTACTAAATGTAAAACTTTCCTTTTAACAAAAACAAATACAAAACAAAAGTGTTTTGAAAGTTAAGTTTGGTAGTGTCAATTAATTTCCTAACCATGACTACATCAGCATATAACTGTTAATTTGTAAATGGCTATAAGAATAACAATTTATACAAGTTTCAAATAGAATGAAATTTATCAAATGACAAACGAGGATTGTTAAATACGGTCATGAGCTTCAATTTTATTATTAGAGCACAAGCTTTACAAACGAAACGTCAGTTATTTCATTTTAACTATCAGATACACGCAAGATCGAAACGGAGAGGATTCAGTAAAGCCAGCTTTGGTCAGATGATGAATTTAGTCCCATTCAGATATTTTAGATGTGACTATGGACCTATTCAGGGGATTTCTCAAAAGATTTTCTTATGTCAGGTAAGGTTATAGTGAATGTTCTTAATATAGAGTAAAAATACTTACCTCCCTAATCAATTAGTAAAAACCACATTAATTTTGTAAAGGTAAAATTCCCAAAGATTTAATACGAAATTTAAAGTTCCAAACTTTCGTTAAAAGCGTGCCATATTTTTGTGACGATTACCTAAAAAAAAGTGTAGTTTGTTATATCCTTGTATTATATTCCTTATTGTTGTTTGTGATTACATTCTTTGTTCGACTATTTCTCAGTTGTAGGTTAATAAAATGTAGTACGTAAATACACAAACTAGTTTAAATTTCAAGAAATTTTTTTGTTTGCAATTGCTATTTTGATAATAAAATAATATTTATTCAAAATATTTCATTTCTCATATTCTTGGGAGTTGTATTGTAATTTTAAAGCATTTCTCAGTCTCGCATTATAAAAGAATACTTGTGTATTATTTGTGGTCTTATTATTATTTCTTGCATTTCTATCTACATTTAGGGTAATTATGGTGAAAATGGAATCATCATTAAACAAAACTCTAAATAATATTTCTGCATCGAGAGTAAATTTACTTTTTATTTATTTCGAGTAATATACCACGTAGGGAAAATAAGTGACACAATTTTAGTAATAGTTACAAATTGATAACCTTTCATTCAACTTACAAACTGTTAGAGGGAAAGGCTTTTTTCTTCTTTCACTCCATGATTCAAAAGTGTTAGTGAATTAATTTAGGATTGAGAACAGTTTATATACAGGTTGGGCCATAAGGGTGTTACCGATTTTAATCTTTAATTTCTCGGACGCTTGTGGCTTGGTAAGGCGGGGGGGGGGAGTTATATTGCTAGACGTGTTGTTTCCTGAAATATTAGTCGCCATGGAGCCGTACACGGGAGCGCAGCGTGCTTTTTGTGTCTGCGTGTATTATGAAAATAACAAATCTATGATTACTGTGCAATAGTTATATCGACAGGAATACGGTTTACGAGATATTTGTGAAGGTCCTAGCGCCAATGAGATACGGAAATGGATCAGAATGTTCCACACAACCTGGTCGACTGTAACAATATTGGGTCGCGGACGTCTAGTTTCTGTGAGAACGCCTGACATAGTGAAACGTGTTCGTGTCTCTGTTCAACAAAATCCACAACAGTCAACTCGTAAGAGAAGCCAGGCTTTGGACGTCAAGAGAACAACTTTGAGCCGAATTTTTGAACGTGACTTGCATCTTAAAGCCTATAAAATCCAGCTTGTGCAAGAATTGAAGCCGAATGATGCCGGTAACCGCTTTAACTTTGTTAGTGAAGTGCTCAACCGCTTTAACAACTTTTTCAACGTAATGTTTAGTGAAGAGGTCAACTTTAATCTTAACGACCACGTTAACAAACAAAACTGTCAATTTTGGTCCGAGACTAATCCCCGACGACTTCACGAACGTCCACTTCACAGCCCTAAGCTTGTCGTTTGGGCTGCAATATCGGCAAACGGTATTATCGGGCCATACTTTTTTAGGATGAAAGAGGTCGCGCGGTGACGGTAAGAGCCCACAATTATTGCGATATGATAAGAGAGTTCTTGATTCCGGTCTTGCGAGAAAATCAAGGGAAGAAAGGCTCCAACACCATCTTGTTGGAGCCATATCTTGGAAGTATTCCAAGATATGGCTCCAACAAGATGGTGCCACATGCCATACTGCCAGGGTCTCCATAGCCCTTTTGAATGACATTTTCCCGGGAAAATTCATTACACAAAAGAGGGATATTGAATGACCCCCACGTAGCCCAGATCTCACTCCATGTGATTATTTTTTATGGGACTACCTTAAATCTGTAGTGTACGACAACAGTCCAACAACTTTACAATAAATAAAGAAAAACATTATCCGAAAAATTAATAATATTCCGAGGACAACGTTTCGCCGGTTGTTCCAGTATGTGCGACTTCGTTTTCAAGAATCTCAAGAAGCTGAGGGGCGTCATTTAAACAACATTATTTTTAAGTCATGAAAATTCCATTACTTCTATTTTGTAAAAATACGAATAAAAATATTGTACGAATTTTAGTTCTTTTTAAATTCCACTTTGAAATCCCCAACACCCTTTTGGCCCACCTTGTATTTTACCCGTGTATATTGGTTAATTACAAAGGACTATTTCTGATTTAGAACTATTTTCTGGTCTTTATAAATTTATCACCACGATATGTGGCCTAACGGACAATATTATAATTAATTCCCGTTTGTTTATTTTTAGAATAACATTTTTGAAACTTTTTTTCAACTAATGAGATAAGAGCAGCTGTGAAAATGTATTTTAAGCATATCAATGAAACTCGTATTGACGTCGAAATGTTAACCAATTTTTTATTTCTTTTCGCTTTAATTTTTTTTATGATTTTTCAACTTCTCAATAATGGATTAAAATTAAAAATAAGAAAACTCCTTTAAGCAATTTAGTATCAAAAACGTTACGACATTTTGATAAATTACGGACAGAATAAGCATTGGATATTTTGCCTTATACCATTTGCCAAATTGTACTTTTAAATTCTTAGGTTTTGGTAAACTCAATTCAGAGACAATGTGTGAGGTTAAACTGCTATTTTCTGTTAAAGCATACTAATTCTGGTATATTTCATTTAAAATATTTTTCAATACAAAGATGGCAAGTCATATTTTTCCTTAACTTGAATTCTTTGCTGAATGTTTCTGATGTTGACACCGGCGAGTATTTTTCAAACTATATCGTATTTGGTTTTGCGCAAGACTTCATCTGATTGAATTTTTTATTAAATCGGCGCCATTTAAATCAGATTTTGTACTCTCAAGGAATATAGACAAAATTATTATTAAACACGTTGCAATATATATTGTTGAAGTTATAATTTTCTGTTATTCAACAAAATATCGAGTTCCATCCGAAAAAAATAACGTCGTTTCTGTGGGTAAAAATTCGCCCTTTCGCAGTTTGAATCGTGAAATAAATATAAACTAAATTTCATGAATTTTTTTTGTTAGTGGACTTAATATGACACGCGTGTAAAATTAGGATTAATAATTTACATATTACTTCATAATACAAACTATATGCATGTCAAAGGAAGCAATTTATCACTTGGTTGAAAAGTGAGTAAAGTAATAAAAATGTAAAATTAAATTTTGCATTTATAATATTATCAAAGAGCCTTAATACTTAAAATAATAAAAAAGAATCAAACTTACCTGCCTTTAAATAAATCAGGACCACCCTGTTTGAAATGTTAAGGTTAGGTTTTATTTGGCATAATGGCTCGTCTTTTAATGCAAGCCTTTTGTAACTTCAATTGTAGACTTTGAAAGTTTGGGACAAATTTTTCAATACCTGTCAAACTGAGATTAAATTTTTTCAATACACTCATTTTAGGCAACAATACAAATTTATGGTACCAGCTGGTGGGTTTGATTATGGAGCCGGAAGGTGGTCATATGATTTCCGTTATTATATAAAACAATTTTATTCATCCTAATGAGTAATAAACTCCCAAATGGTAACATTTCATTAACTATCCTTTAAATTAAGAACAATATTGTTAAAATGTATGATAATCTAATTAAAAAGGCAAATTATGGGCAAATTTTTGTAAGGAAAACAAAAACTAAACATTTTTTAAGCCTTACATATCTTGATTATGGAGTAATAGTTACTAATTATATTTGTTGTAATTACCTCTTATAATTTATTTTATATGCTCACAGCCTTCCGCGAAGAGTATACTAAACTTTTCAGTTTACATTACAACATTTTTAAATAACTTTATGAATTGATTTTCGGTAGACAAACTAAAATCTGATATTAGTAGATGTTCACTGATTTGTCGTTGAAATTTAAAATTTCACATTTCATATATTCTTCGTTTACATAAATATTCATTGCATTTTCACATTTCATATATTCTTCGTTTACATAAATATTCATTGTATTTACAATATGCTATATTTAATAAGTAAGTAAAGAAATATTCACGGGAATACGAATGTAATACAGCTACATTACGAATATATTTGAAAAATGAAAATTTATATGCATGGACAATTAAGCTATTATTTTCCTTATATTTATTTCTATATCACATAACAATTTATTTGTTTGTTACAACATAATATTTACCATAATGTTAAAACAATATATTTTGACAAGCAATTTTAAATCTTGCGGTCACAATTAATTTTAAAACTTTACAAATTAAATATATACTCGTATATTCTCGAGACCAATTAGTTTTCATGTTATTTGTTATTACTTTTCATGTAACGCACGTGTATGATATAAAAAAGTTTATATGTTTTTAAATATTATATTTTCGTCCAAAGTCATCATTTTACTGTTTTTTCGATTTACATACTTTACATTACGACATTTTTAAATCACAAGAAAAATAATAAATTAAATACATAATATTTTACGAAAACAAACAAATAAATGCTGTAAAAATTAAAAATTTAACTATTTGAGAGTAATTTTATGATGGTCTATTTGAAGATAAACTGTTCATATATGTCTATAATAAGCAAAAATATGCTTGAAATTTTCTACGTAAAGTAAACCTATCCTCCATTTAAACTTTGATATTTGATTACCATGTGATTCTTCGAATAGTTTTAATTTCTAGTTTTCTTTATTAAATAAGTTCAATTTTGTATCCAAAAACCAAGAAATATTTTGGTTTGTGGAGGAAAATTGTTGATTACTAATTAGCATAAATTAATACATTTTTAACTCCAATTTAAATTGGGATAGTGATTGGTGTTTAAAAATATGATCGTATTTTTTAGAATTTTTTTTTCTTTTCAAATATCTGTATAAACATTTACAGGACACGTGTAGGTTAAAAATATGTATTTGAAATAAACATGATTCTAATTCATGGAAAAAACCTATTTTTTCTGTTTTTTGTTGAATTATATTTATTCAGATCTAGATGTAATGAATTTACGTATATTTCAATGTTAGGGATTTAATTTATAAATTTAAGAACAGGTAAAAAACTTTGTGTTTACAAACATAGCATAATAATGAAGTATAAATAAAAATTGTTAAAGCTTGCTAATTCAGCAAATTAATTATTGTACACGTTTTATTTTAATTATTTTCAGTAAAATCTTTTTAAATTGTCGAACCAGTTATTAACCTTAATTTATATTTTAAAAGAATTGGTTATAAAGAAAACCTATGAAATCAATGAGTTCAAAACTTAATGTGAAGCGACAATCTCAACTTGTCTTTATGTACTTTAAAAATTAACAACACACAAAACCACCCGATTTCACCCTACGAAACAACTATATTTAACTTTGTACTTTTTTGAATAACATCATCTTGATATAATAAATAATAATTTTGTTATTGTCTTAAAATACCTCAGCGTTAGTCACATTATATATCGTTTTATTTATTTCTCCCAACTTTTAAAAATATTGCGATAGAATTTTTAAACAAATATATTGAGATGAACCTATATTTTATACTGTCGGATAAAGAAAATTGCATTGACGTTCCGTAATCTTTTGATAGAAGATCAGACATTAATAGAAATTTTAAAAAATGTTTGTGTCCAACCTGATTCTTTAATTTAATATCACTATATGAAAAAAATTACTTTCTTAAAAAATTATGTCCACTCTTACGCGAAAAATCAAATATTGTTCAAAAAATATCTAAAGACCCTTAATATTTCATTTAATATATTTAAAGGGATCTAGAGGGTTCTTCAGCAGTTTTTGTAAATATCCTGAGAGTATAGCAAGTAAATTATATCCCAGATTACTGAATCTCATTTAGCAACAGCAAATGTGACATGTGTAACGTACCGTATATATTTCGAGGAAATTAAACGGTTAAATTCAAAGCATTGTGTCAAAACCGGATTACAATGTAGTTTACAATATAGTTATTTAATAATAAATTTGGATTCATTCTTATTTGGTGACAGGATATAAAAATTTAAAAATTAAATAAATATAAATATACGGTGTTACTGAAGACGATTTTTAAAAATTATAGAATTATTACTTTAATGAAAGTTTTGCTATATCATGTACAAAGATGGAAGCTGTGCTCATCTTATTAGGTTAAATATTAGAGCCCTTCGATGACTCTAAACGTCTATCTTTGAGTGATGTTTGCTGGTTTTGAATCGATCACTTGTATTTTATTTACATTTAATATCACACTAATATTCCCCATGCTGTGAACTGAGATGTAAAATTTTCAAATAATCTTGAGTTTGCAACATTTCCAAAATCTTCAGATTTTTAAAATGGATAGTAATTTGTAAACTTCAACACAGAGTTTTACTAGAGCTATATAAAAGGAAAATAAATATACAAAAATTGAAAGTATAAAATTCATAATTCATTAATACATTTTCTTTAATATATATTTCACATGCATAATAAAATACTGTACTTTTAATACAAGGCACAGAAAGTGTTACACGAGAACATAAACACGTAATTCTTAATAAAAGGAGGTCATGACGTTCAAATTTATTTTCATCGTCTCGCCAAAATTATTATTTTAAACAAAAATCCAAATTATATTAAAAAAAACGTTTTCTTTATGACGTATTACCGTAACCTCGTAATTATTTCACAAAAACCTTATTATGCAATCAACGTATAAGCGGTTTTAAAAAAAAGTTAACGTGCAATTTAAGCAATATACCCTCCCTGCCTATTTTTTTGTGGCGAAATGCAAGCTTCTTAATGTATGAATTGCAATACCAAAATAAAATTTTGTTATTTTATTTGATGGGTGGGCTAATAAAATATTTATATTGTTGGTCTTATAAAGCCTAAATGATTGTAGAATAAATTAGTTACATTAGTGTGATTATGAAATTTACATCAATTTTTTTATGGAACATACTTTAATCATTGTCTTCCTTTGAAAACGATTTATGACATATTATTTGGCGCAAAAAAGTTTTACAATATCGAAAAATTAAAAATAAAATTGAAAATATTTTCAGGCAATATTTAACGTTTTTATAAAAAAAAAGGAAAAAATGTACCAAAACATTTATTACAAATTGGTTCAACGTATTACGCATTGGACTTTGCGATATATATAGAGAGATATACACAAATAAATTTTGTAAACAAAAATATTTTGAAATTTATTGATATTTTAGGAGTCATTCAAATAAAGAAAATGCCGTTGATTTTACGCGAATAACATTCACCTTTCCCGTTACGTTTTCCGAAAGTAAAAATTAAATTTATCAATAGACAATTATATGAAATTGGTCTATCCACCAACATTTTCCTGTCAAAATTATCAAATAATTAATCATAACAAATCATATACTACCTCCAAGAAATGTCAAAAATATTACTATCTTATGTGTCGTTAAGAAATAAACGATTATATAAGGAACCAAGGAAAATAATTAGAAATTCAATACTCGTAAACTAGCTATTATTATAGTTATTATAGCTATTATTATAGTAATATTACTATCTTATGTGTCGTTAAGAAATATACGATTATATAAGGAACCAAGGAAAATGATTAGAAATTCATTACTCGTAAACTAGCTATTATTATAGTTATTAACCGTGGCAAAAAAAAATTTTAAAATGGCGCTTAGTAATATTGATTGGAATATGAAATCAGCATGGCCTTAAATATGACGGTATGAAAGCTAGAAGATTATTATTTTACAATATTTTTCTGTAATACCCTGCTAATTTGCTGTTATCCCTTTTATAGGAAACAAAAGAAATCCGATCAATTCAGAATTAAAATTGATTTAAGAGAAAAATGTACCAAACTTTCGTCAGAAGGAATAAAGGAAACGGTCGGGAAAATTGTAAGAGACCACTTCCTGTTAAACGCCAGGTGAAATAAAAATATTCCACATTTTATTTTAATATATTTATATATTTCATAGAAGCCAAGTGTTTACTCTGTGTTAATTGTTTTAGATTCACTAATTTCTTTTTTTATATTTAAAACGTGGCATTGAAAGCAACAAACGTAAGCAAGAGCATATGGATTTAGGAAGATTAGCATATGAATTTATGCAGACTTTTAATTCGATATCAATAAAAAGTAAAAACGTTTAAACTAATAATTCAATAAAGTTTCGATGGAATTCTTACTTTATTAAATAAATATTACTTTTAATATATATTTTGCTTAATTTCAAACTTTATTAAATAATAAAACTTAAGTGCGAGGTCATTTACATGCTTAATCTCTAGTTAATAAAAGTTTGTATTAAAATATAAAGTAGTTAATTAAAATGTTAGGAAAAATAGCTCTTTTATGTATCAAATAGGATTTGGCTATGGTATATAAAATAGCTTTGAAGTTGTCCGTTGATTTATTTGCCATAAAAATATTAGCTTAACTCTAAGGTTTTAAATAATATACGTAAAATATTTAAAATTGAAAAGGAAAAATATATTCCAATTTATAATTCTACGGGTCAAACGATATTAAATATTTACCGTGAATGTGTTTCCGAGAAAGGTTTTGAGATATTGATTCCGCTATTTGAATATAAATATTATGCGTAAGTGCAAGCTTAGTTTTTTCTTGTGACCAATGAATGTAGGGTGATGTAATTTCCTTTATTAACTTGAATTTAATGTCAACAAGCAGAAAACTTTTACAACTAAATTTATTGAAATGCCAGTCACAGACTTCTGCGAGAACTCAGTTCACAGCATGGTTATAAATATTTCATTTTGTCTCGTACTCTGATAAGTTTTTCTAACTTTGAAACCTAATTAGATCTCACAACGTTTTCGCCTGTCACTTCAATCATAAACGGAGACCTTTATTATTTGATTTTGATTATTAATATTAACATTGTTTCCTAAATTTCTCGAGACTTTCATAATTAAAACTGTGAATAATCGACCTAACAAAATGAATAGGTAAATTAACATAAAAGAAAAAAATATCATTGTACCATTGTAGAAATTGGTGACCTCAGTTTAAACTCCAATTTAAACAGAACCTTTTCCAGTGGAAATTTCTTCAGAGTTACATCACACGTGTATTTACAACTTTCTTTTACTCACGCATTAGTGTATATTATTTATTGATTACCAGTCTACAACTGTCGTTACTATAGCGTTTAATAATCCTAATATTAAAAATGCAAATAAATTAATAGATGTTTCTCACTCAGTAAGTCCAGGATTTATGATCGGATCTACACAAAATTTGCATATGAACAGACTATATATGGCTTGGAATAATGTAAAGGCTATCCCAAATTATTAATCTGAAATAACTCCGGACAAAACCGTCCATCTTTTATGATGTTAATTTGGTTCCTTCTTGGCTACGTGGTATTATACCGATGGAAAATTCTGTAAGTCTTACTTTATCGTTTATAAACACTTGCCATATATTCGGAATTCCGAAAAATAAATGTTCCTTTTATAGCTCAATTGCAATGTTATTACCGGATGCAAAAATATTTAGGAAAAAATAGTACGAGGATAAATTATAGCCCGGGTTGACACATAGGTTTTACTATTGTAGTCTATATGAAGAATTCGTAGATTCAAAACAGACTAAGAAACAAGCAAAAATTGCTTAACATACATAGGGGTGTTTTGACACTATTCTTTTGGGATAAATGCTCTTGAAATTTATTTGGTTCATTTCTAACGTAACAAAAATCGTATTGTATTTATAGTAACCTACACCGCTAGGTTTTATTATATTTTCGAGAGTTATACGATATACAAATATTTTAGTGAGGGTAATAAATTGAATTATTGTTATTATATGAGATTGTATAATGCAAATGTTCCGGTGTATGTAATAAAATTAAGTGGAAGTTATTCTTCGTAATATATTTATACAAAAGCAAGGGTATCTGAAAGTTAGAACAAGGTTGTACCTCTAATTCTACATATCTCCCGTTTTATTTATTCATATATTTATTTATTTTTTATATTCATTTATTTCTTTTTATTTTTTTATATAATTTTATTTATATGTGTATTTTGGCTGAAACAATTTGAAAAGTATCAATGTTCTCTAATTATATTATGTCTTCAAGATATTAAGAATTGGTGATGATATTATATTTAATTGTTCATTTAATATATTAACCTTGGTGTCTTTTTTATGTCTGTTTATTTCTAATGTTTCTAGGGTACTAAGTATATTACCTTTTGTATATATTTGTAATATATAGGGGGTATTATCAGGATGAGGGTGATGGTTATTTTCAAAGAGAAGTTTGCTAATCTGTTAATTTTTGCTAATAGCCCACCTGAAGATGTTGTAATACAACGAAACCTAGGTCGCGGTAAAGAACTTAAAGAATGTAGAAATAATATTATATCACATAGTTTCATTTAATTGTAACTATATCTATTTGATACCAAAAATGTTTTATTATATTGAAGTAAATATTTGCTTGATATTAAAGAGGTCGATTACTGAACACCCGTAAACCTATGAAATGTCTGTGTAGGCTTCACGCCGCTAAAGTGAGCAAGCGCTCGACACAATTGATATTCGTCACATCGTCATATTGACGTTTACGTCGTCAAACTAACGTCCGTATGCCATTGTAATCCAGTACGATATTTTCTTTATTTTAATTACTCTGATAATGACACGGTAATGGTGCTACTGCGATCAAAATTAATGCCAAGATATTTTTCCTAAAAAAAAGTTCCATACAAATCGAGTTCATTTAAAACCTGAGTGTGCCCACATACATTGCGCGTATTATTGAAAACATTATTTTAAAGACAACGACTGAAGCATTGGTGATTCTATTTTATCCTGCCTAATTCATTGTATTTCGTAAAACGATATATTTTTTAAAAATTAGCTTTTTTACTTGAACCAGAAATACAATACGATTTTTGTTACGTTAGAAATTAACCAAATAAATTTCAATAGCATTTATCCCAAAAGAATAGTGTCAAGCGGAATGACAGAAGTGGGGAATACCATAGCCTTTCCAAAACACCCCTATGTGTGTTAAGCAATTTTTGCTTGTTTCTGGGTGATAAAAATATTTGTTTTTTAGAAAAACTCGTTGATTTAAAGGAAAGTGTTTATTTGTGATATGAGTAATTGTGATAAAAAATGGAAATTGGTTTATATACTTAATGACTAAATGTCATATTCTCAATAATATTTATTACTTACCCTATTCTGAACTACATATATTGAACGTAAATTTTGACATCATTTTAAAACAAAAGTTCCCATCACTTCCTTTCAAAACCTACTTCAAATCGTTCTTCTTTCATCAGATTTTTGTTCGAGTAAATCGACATTGCTGCTTTTATGGTGAGTCTCAAAAAATTAACCGAATTACAGTAAGTAAAAATTCATAATATTTGTGCATATTAATAAAATAATAATTGAGGACGAATATAATAAATTATAGGACGTACGTTAGGATTACATTAGGATTACATCATATTGTTATCCTATATTAGTCATAAAGGATAACAATATGATGTAATAATAACTTGTTTACCATACCTGTACCGGCCAAAGTATCCGACGAACTTATTCACTCGTCAGCTCTATTCTAACAATCACCGTTACACCTAAGTTGTTGTATGGTTTATTTTCTTTAAAAACGTTTCTACTCTACTCCAATATTAAAGTGTATAACTATTTGGATTACTTTCATCGCATTAATTGAACACTTTGGTTAAATTTATGGTTTATTGAAGTGTTTCAACATTATATTTTTATTTGGAAGGGAAAATCGTCAATGTTTTTCCAAAATGTGTGGTCGTTTTTATTTTATACCAAGGGAGAAATAATTAATAGATTACTATGGTTTTGCGAGATGAAAGAACTTGAAAGCAGCAAGATTGTACAATACACATGTAGAAAGTAAAAGTTGACCCCAACCCGAGAGGTCAAAACTCACCTATAAACAAGTGATAAAGTAATTGAAGATTCATTCAGTGTTCCAAAATATGAGATAGATCACATACATTAGAGAATAGAATATGACTTATACCACATCACTAAAGTTCAAAAATTGGAAGTTGAAGATAAAAACAAGAGAGTACGCTTTCATGGGAAAATGATGAGAAACCGAAAGGAAAACGAAATCGTTTTCAATTTAATATCATGAACCCAATTTTTAAGAACAATACAGTGTTGATCTTTAGTTTGGACAATTAAACAGGCCGCTAATTGACCCATTTTAAATATCAGATTGCTTGAATGGGAAGTCTCATATAAAGGTTTCAAGAAACATTCTAATATCATATTTTTATAAATGTACATCACATTTACAAAAATATGCTAGTACAAAATGATATTGCATTCTGTAACCATAACTTGAATTTAAGAAATTATTTTCAAATGAACGAAAGATTATACGAAAAATTAATAAATTTTGGCAGACCCAGATTACTTTAACTTAATAAATATTATTATTAATGTGAGTACATTAATAATAATATTTATTAACTTTCTAATAGTTATATTTTATGTTATTTAGCCAATCAATTAAACAAAATACTCGCTACGTATAAATGACTTATTATTATATACTATGTCTCTCGCGGCAGGTTCGTGGGTTATTCATTCGGGCGGCGCTGAACAATGTGTGCAAGTATGGTGTGTACGAAAAAGATGACAAGTAATTATGAACATTATTTTCAATTTTCACATTGTAGTTCCGCGGAAACTACCCAATCCATGACTTTTTTGACGTTTGTAAAGTGTTACGCAAAAAAGTCATTTTAATAACAAATATTTAACAAACATTTTATTAATTCAATGTTGATAAAAAGTTATTTCTCTTAATTGTTTAAGAAGTCTTAAAGGTAATGTTCACAATGGTTTCCATTTTAATTTTAAACACAATCGCGCTTGTAATTGAATTAATAACATTATCCACCGTTTGAGCATTCCTCTTAATTTTATTAAAACTTTCGGTAAAACGAGAAAGGTCTCGTAAAGTTTTTTCGTCCGGATATTCAGCTGAGTATACATTGGATTTGATGCTACTCCATAGAAAAAAATCGAATTTATTTTAAATCTGGAAATTCGAAAGACCAGGGTCTAGGTCCACTGCGCCACATCCAGTGACGATAATATTGCTCGTCTAAATACTCACGTACCCGAATATCGAAGTGAGGGACACTCCGTCGTGTTACATCTCTGACTACAGTCAAAGGCAAATTTGGAATAAAGTATTTTACTTCGTTACCCAAAAAATATAAATAATTTTCCGATGTTAATCTGATAGGTAGGAAAAACGGGACTACAAGCTGAATACCCAAAATTTACGCCCATATATTTAAATTACGCCTGTGCTGGAAATTTCCCGGGCGTTTTAAATGTGGACTCGTATAGCTCCAGTAGTGTTCGCTATGCACATTAAATATTCCATGCCGCGTAAATGTGCTTTCATCCGACTATAAAGTACGTCGAACAAATCATGGCGAATCGTCGTTCAGGCAAATAAGCTACTGATAAAAAGTACGACGACGGGCGAAATCTTCTTCGGTCAATTGTTGTACAGCATGATAGTTAAACGAATGTTGTCCATCTTCTCTGAGCGTATATCCGACAAGCGTTTTCGGTGAGCAAAGGGACATGGCTGTCGAACGTATGCAGCTAGTAGTATCTTGGGCAAATGCATCGAGGATAGCATCTTCAACCACGTGACCCCTTTACCAACCGAGCCTCCTCTACCAAACGGGGGCACTATCTAACCAGTAATATGAACCCGACTATTTAATCTTGCTACGGTCCGTTCTTTTGGCTCTCTAGCGCGATTTGTATAAATAGCTGAATACCCTTACTTGTCTGGCGAGGATTGCTTTCGCATGCACCTAAATATATTAAAATGTACTTTCTCAACTTGGGGGTCGCATTTATTATAGAAGGGAGCCGCAATGTGCCCAAAAAATAAGACTTACATACAAAACATTCGTTTATTAAAATGTTTATGAATGAAGTGTCACAAAATTAAATATTACCAGATATAATAACTACGTAAAAAATAAACATAACTTAATAATTAAGCCTTAACTTCTTTAAAATAATTAACGTCAAATGAAATGAAATATTATTTTAATTTCATACTATAGTAAAGGAGTCGCAAGAGTCGTTACATGACTTTTTCGCTCTTTACTTAATTTTTTTTGTGGCCATCGACATAAAAATAGTAACAGACATAAAAAAAATTTCAAATACATTGAGCTGTTATTTTTATGCTAATTGAAGAATAAATTTGCGTTTATTTTTAATTAAATTGTTTCAAAAAGAATATTATATCATTTAGTTTGTAAGGCAGAAATAGAACATTAGAATATAATAGTAAACACGTTTTTAAGAGAAAAAACTATACTTTATAAATTTTTTAGGTCGCCACAGCCCAGTGGCGTGGAATCATTAATATATGTTTAATTAATGGTATGATCCAAAAACCAATTTATAGTTATCGATTACGATGTAGATTACAAAAAAAATTATTTGCAAACACAAAATAAAACAAATATAAAATTACCCCTTAAAAATTACAACTTTATATTTTTTCTTGAAATCAACGAGATACCCCAATAATTCTCCGAACTAAATGTTGCACCGTACGAAGATAGCTTCTTACAAATGTTTTATCTAAATTTGAAGTCTACATTTCGTATAAGTGATAACAAAACTTATTAAGAATTATCTATTCTAATTCTAAGATAACTCTACACAATGTTAAAAATGCGAAGAGATTGTGACACAATCATATTGATAAAAAGTAAAGAATTTAACGCAGCTTTGTAGTACCGTTACTTTGTTTCCTTTTTAAAAACGAGGAATAATTTCTGATTTATTAGTAAATCGTAAGAGAAATTATGTGCATAACATAATTTAATTACCTAAACTATAAAAAAATCCAGTTTATCTGGGTACTCAAAATATATTAAAGAACTATCAAAGAACGTATCTTTTAAGCTTGTTGATACAAATTAACCGTAATAATGCTAATTAAAATGTCTAATCATATTAGTGTCTGCATTTTTTTTCATATTTTTAAACGCAAGTTTGAAAAGTTAGATATGAAAGATATTAATGTAATTTTGTAGTTTAGGAGAGGCATAAAGATGTTAAACAAAACTTTTTTCAGAATATATTACCAAATGTTGCTCCACTTGATGAGAGTGCGAGAAAAACAATTTTCGTTTGCACTTGAGGAAAAATTGTCTTCTCTATTTTGCTACATGACATTCTTTTTATTTTGTTCCATTTTGCTGCATTAAATATTTACTTGCAAAGTGATGAATTGGAAGCAAGTTCTATAATTTTAAATTTATATGGATATAAGTACGCAGATCGCATTCATAGGTCTAATATTCTGAAAGTTATGGTGACAGACGGAATGAAGTACGTGGCGAAATTATAAGTCTACCCGTTTCTCGGTAAAAGCATAAATAGAATTAACACAAACTTAATGAGATATGGAAAAAATAAAATAACAAATTTATAAAAATTAATTATAAAAAGAATTTGATTATCAAACTCAGTTAACGCATTGAAAATGTCAATGGTGTATAGTATTTAGACATTCAGAAGGATTGTTTCTTAAATTCTATAATTAAATCATAATTTATATTTATAGAATATTGAGTAATGGTTTCAGAAGCAGGATACAAGCATCGTTTAAATTATTTGAATAGCTCAAACTTGAAAATGACAAATCTGTCAAAAATGGTGGGTTCAATTTATGGGTGATAGCTGGCTACATTTGACCATCATGTCGGTACAAATCGTCCTTTTTTTTAACGCAAAACCAAGATGGCAAATCATTAATTGGCTATGTTTATTTTTAGCAGAGTTTAAAATTATTAAAACAGGGACTGTTTGAGCGAGATTACCTCCCCGCGTCAAGTTTCGATTTTTCATTTGAGGTAAAATATTTATTTCTCTATGAATATTTCTTTTTCAACTTATTTTTGCTCATATTTATAATAACCATATAAATTTATTACTTTATTCAATTTGGACCACCTAATTAAAAATTGCAGGACCTTGACCCTGTGTGCTTTGGGACAGACTCTTTTCAATGACGTATATGTTATAATATTCAAAACCAAATTGCATGTGTATTTTGTTTTGAATTCAGACGTCACACAATCGTGAGTTTAAAAATTAAAAATGTCTTACATATATATTTGCAATGGATTTGTGACCTAGTCAATCCTATTTTTAAATACACTTATATCTATTCCTACATCGGCTAATATTGCGCCAGCATTTTAATTTTTCCTGAGCTTTAAAATGTTTACCTAAAACAATTTCTAAACGATATTATATCTTTCATTAAGTTCAATTTGCTATTAAAAGTCAATGTGGTCGATGCAAATGAATAAGCAATGTTATCGCTATTATATTTTGAAGTGTAACGCGATAGTTTCCGCTTTAGAAAATGTGTGAAAATTTCCATATCGAAAATAACACTTTCTGTTGTTTGTACGTGAGAAAATTATATATAATGCAATCAACATGGAATAGTTGGTAAATTATGAGATAAATATATTTTAATATATTGATTTAAAGTGTAATATTTTGTAATTAATTTTTGAAACATAAGTTAATTATATTTAACGTATCTTTATTTAAGTTATATTATGTAATCATTTAACTGATGACTCAAACAGTCATGTAGTGTATGTGATGACTCAAACAGTAAATTCATTGGAAAATAGAGAGCTAAGGCGGATATTATAAGAGAATTAAAAATGACAAAAACTTTTATTTAATTGATAATCATGATATAAATTTCTTACTTCTGAACTTTATGCATGCAAATTTTTATAACACTCTTTAATCGTTAAATTAAACGTGTATAAGTTCTATTACCATTAAATAGAAATTTCTTTTTTTTTAATTTTGTAAAAATGTTTAATTAATTGCGTAATATTATCTAATTTTCTTTTTATTTATCGATGTATTACAAACACATAAGTATATGAAATACGACGTGGAGTCCAAAAAACTGAGTGTATAATTTATAACAATTATCAAAGTTATTCAAATCAGAGATAATCGATAATTTATATGTCTGTTAACAAAAATAGTTCCTAAATACAATCAATTTAGCCAGAACCGTAACCAAATTTAAGTAAAACTCGCTAACTACCGGTTTCGCACCTTTAACTTTATTAATTTTAATGAAGTTTTTATTAATTTTCAGTCACAGGCACTTGTAAACTATTTATTATTCCTCATGAAGAACTGAACAATGTTACAACTGTTAATTAAGTATTTAATGCTTATTATTTCATTGTTCCAATTTTATCGCATTATACAGTAGTAATAAGAATGTAATTATCAGAGAGAATTATAAATACAACAATTAAAATAATAAGTAGTAACTCATTTAATAAATGTTCAAAGCTCTTATATATTTTTTTCAAGACTATAATACCATTTTGAAATTTAAAATTTCTGTAAATTTATTTAAATTTAATTCATCTTTTTATAAATAGTAAGTAGAAAATCGATTCAAACCTTGAGATGGGAAGGATTTGGTTAACAAATATTTACGGGATTTTAAAAATGTATTGGTTATATTAAAACTATTGTGGACCACTTCCATAAATTTTTTCTATTTTATAGTTATCATTACACTCTCACATGCTTATCCAATTTAATAAGGTAACTACGTATATGAGAGCGAAGTATATGGGGATAAGAAATAGCAAAGCATACAGGGGTAAAAAATAGTACGCAACACAAAAAACTTTAAGTGATTGCCCTGTTATATAATAAAATGTTGTTTATTATGTAACAGGGCAATCACTTGAATTAAAACAAATACCCTTCTGTTGACTACAGAAACCATTATTTTATTGAACATATTTGGCGTTTATTTTGTAGAAATTTATTATTCACAATTAAATGAAACTACGTGAGGTAGTATTATTTCTACGTTCTTTAGGTTTTTTATCACGTCCTAGGTTTCGTTGTATTATAACATCTTCAGGTGGGCCATTAGCAAAGATCTATTAGCAAGAATCTTTGGTAATAGCCCACCCGAAGGTGTTGTAATACAATGAAACCTAGGTCGTGGTAAAGAACTTAAAGAAGTAGAAATAATACTACATCACGTAGTTTTATTTAATTCTTAATTTAATTAAGAATGGAAATATGTGTAATTTAACCTATAATTTCTTAAAAGTATTTTTAAAAATGGTTAAAATATAAAATGAATCATTTCCTTAAAATTTGGATAGCGGCATTTAAGTTATTAGAGAACATAAAAATATCTAAGCATAACAGTATGATCATTAAGCAAACATACAGAAATAAATCTAGGTTTAATAGACATCGTAAATATATATAAGCTTGCACATATTTTAATAGAAGTAACAAAATGAAAATTTGTAACGTCGATGTCGAACCGGCACGTGATGTAATATGGCTTTAACACAAACATATAAGACAGATATGTAATAGGATAAGATAGGATTTGCTAAAGCCTATTCCGATTCAGGTATGACGGATTAAATCTAATATAGCTATTTTCGACGTGACCCGGAAAATATTTAAAATATTGGACAAAGGACTACGCTAAGGGTAGTTCAGCTTATTAAGACAGGGTATTGAGGCCAAACGTATTTATTTTCTTTTCTATTAAGTGTTATGTACAATATTTATAACAGACACATATCATTTAGCATTTTACAACAGGCACATTGATTTCATTTCCGTTTTCTCTATGAAGCGGAAAATAGAATACTGAAAATTCAGAGAATCAAAAAGGATGAAGAAAAACAAAGCTATCGAATTTAGAAAAGTAATGAAAACCTCTCTTCGTATATTAGCCCCAAACTTTAAAATTAGAATAATTTTGAAAGTAGATTACATTATATTCGCGTCTGTTATGTTAAGTAAGAATTTTTAATAGATGTTGGTTAATCTAAAATTGTAATGAACGAGTATGGAGATAATGACCATTACGAAGAAAAATAATTGGCTGGTTCAATCAAATACTTGAAAAGACAAAAGGCACAAGTTCATGATAAAACAAAATGCCCTGTCTTTTATATGTCTGACTCATTTGCATTTTATTCATCCTATGTTATTTTACCACTCATATCCAGTAATTAAAACTTTGTTTCTGACGTGGTTAGCTAATTGCCTAACGAATAAACTGATGTTTCATTTAACACATCCAAAAAAAAATATGTAACTTTAAGAGTTAACAAAAAAACGTAATATTTTGATATGACACTTACGCCATCTATTATTAAGTCCAACAGTTAACTGCTTAGTGTTACCTGAAGCTATTGTTCGTCTATAATACAGGTTATAACGTTAATGGAAATAATTTGTTTCTATTGAATCACGTTTACGTATACGATGTTATTTAAACTATATATTGGTAAGATTTACGTAATTTGTCGACGCACGTGAAATTTTTTTACCGCATTAGGCGGATGATTGCAAAAAACGTAATTATTATTGATAAAATTTGGAAACAAATTTAAGGTTTTAGACTTGTTTGAAAGTGCGAAAAATGGCCTATAATCCGTCCAAGTTATTTTGTTTTAAATTTCTTTATTGGTGTTTAATTAAATAATAACAAAAATATTATTGCTTATTTACATATGTATTTTTTATTAACTCAAAAATATTATTTTCAATTTTTTACGTTAACAAATTGATTTATAAATATAAATCATATCACGATAAATGTACCACATAAAATTTATATTTTGAATATAACCGTTTCTGATTGAAATAAATATATAACGACAGAAAATGATTAAAGTAAATATTTATGTAAAATGAATTCAAAACCTAAATACCAAAAAATATTTCAGCACTTTAGGATGCCGATTTTGTTAACGGGCATGTGTTTATTTTTATCTCGCACCTTTGCGACTGTCAATAACTTGAAAGTCTATTTAGATTTGCATTTTAAATCGAAAAGTATGAAATAAATTCAAAACGTTAGTAGTAATTTAAAACAAGATTGTATTTATAATCAAAAGTTTCATTGGGCGTTAAATAATACACTTTCTCATCACAACCAATAAAAGGGGCTGGGCTTGGCATGCGATAATACTGGAGTAGAATGTAAAAGCCGGTAACTTGTTAGAAGTTTATCTGCAACCAATCTTTCCGAAACATGTGAAAATATGTACTTAAGCTGCGCGGAAAATTTATTTTCTTTGAAGTCTTACTTTAGTCATGATATGTCACTTATGATACAGAAATAAGTGAAATGAATGTAATAATCCAAAGTAAGGTAATTTATAAAAGGTTTTTGTTTTATATTTTTAAAAGGTGTTTATATATATATATATATATATATATATATATATATATATATATATATATATATATATATATATATATATATATATATATATTCCCTATTAAAAAAGTGTGAATTTATTCTTGACTTTATCATTTATTCTTGAATTATCTAAAATAAAAAATTTAGCTTTTAATAAATAGTTTGATTTTTTTCTATCAATTTGAAATGGAATTTTAATTTCTACCCCCAAATTTGTATTACAGTTATTGAAACTAAATAAAATATGTCGGCATCTTCGACATCTCCGCAATTCATTCATCGACATCTTAAAAATCCAATAAGTGTACAGATATTGTCATCCAGTTCCAACCATATTCTTAATTTAAGGAATTTGCAAGGGGATGCCCCCCAAAAAGAATATTACTTTTAGTCACTAATTTCATTTATGAATCTTATATCTCTATACTCCATTTGTAACTCTGCTAGTACTGATTAAACTAATTTACTGAGTTTATTTTTTTTGCAATGGATAACCAAAACCATTGCAAAAAAAATAAACTCAGTAAATTAGTTTAATCAGTACTAGCAGATTAGACAGTATTATCTCTGTTTCCTAAAGAAATATTTTTTCCTTTTCTCGCGCACAAAAACAGTTTATTCCGTATATAATGTATTACTACAAAAAGATTAAAATTCCTCTGTTTCTCTAGTTGGTCGTCAAGTATGACAATTTTTCTTCCATTTTTCCATGACTGTTATTTTATTTCCGTTTACGCCATTTTACTCCCATCGAAATCACACATAGGCTATTTTTAATGGAAGTAAAATAATAAATTTTTATTCAATGATAAAATCTGAATTTATAATAAAAAAAAAGATTCAAAATTTATGAAAATGTTTATTTTTATAATAGGAAACTAAAAAAGGACTATCGGCTGTCCATACAATAACACCTTTTTTATTTGGCATCACAGCTGAACTGGACATCAATCTAATTTTGTGATATTTTTGGTGTAGTTTCCACTGAATGGAAAAAAAACATTAAAACATATTTTAATACAAATATGATGATGTTAATGCCTAAATAAATTAACGATATTGATAAGTGTCTTAATTACATGCGACTGTATTAAATATAATTAAATAAACTTTGATCAATGCAATAAATATGAATGAACACGAAAGACGAAATAAATTTATACAGTGTATGAGTCATAAAAGATTTTGGTCAGCGATATCTTAACAGAGTAAAAATTTAAAAAAATAGGGTGATAAAGTTAAATTGAAACGACTCAAAAATCGAAATGTTACGCTAAACGATATTAGGTGGCGCTAAATCTGTACAATTTTTAATTTACAAGTCGGTTAATTGTAAACTACCTTTCTCATCTCCTTTCTATTTTTAAGAGACGACACAAAAGTCTTTAAATTTTTTTTTAATATTTGTTTATTTTATAATGTTCAAATGAAAATTATTTTTTCTATCAAATCGTTATTTTCTTATTACATTGTAATCGAATTAATTAAGAATATTGTTTTCCATTTAGGTTCTCTTATATCATCAAATAAACTGCATATGGTTTTAGTTTGATAGATGACACCCGAGCCATTTACTACTTTCCCAACACTGGACGTACAACAGATGTACAGATAGCGAGAACTCTCAATGTGAGTAGTTAATTTCAAGAATACTGAGCAACACACGAACAATGCTGACTAATGGAAAATAAGAATCCGCTTGTAGGAAAGCTAAAAAATGCACAAACCTAACCAGCTAGCCAAACAAAAGCTGAAGTGTCAGCCGGCGTTACCTCATTAGTATCTGAGTAATATGAACAAATAATTCATCCTGCATAAACTATAATGGCGCCCGCTATATAATCCATTACATTAGTACTTTTAATAATATACCCCATAAATTTGAATTCATCAATCGAAAAATCCTTGCTGGAAACTTAAGATTAATGGTGACATCCTTAAATTGTCAGCGTGGTCTTTCTTTGTAAAGTCTACTCCAATTAATTCCCCTTATGAATTAAATCCATCTCTACCAAAAGCTTTTATTCTCCCTGCTTGACTGTAAAGACGTGCGCTACCTTGATCTTACTTAACAGCTCTTGAATAAATTACAACACCTTCAAATGTAAATGTTCTTGCGTCCGTTATCCCTGTCGACTTCAGAAAGTGCAGTCATATTCTTAGAGCTTAGTTGGGCCGGAATGTGTATATATGTACATAACCTTACATTTTCATTTTATCTGCTTGAATGTATTAAATATTGAAATCTGGCCACATTTCCGATTTACAGTGCTCAAATTAGAATTCTAAGGTTAGGAAAAGGTATTACATTCTATATTACTATTATTTGATTACGAACCGTTGTAAATATAAATGTCATAACTATGTAACTCTGGTGTTGAATTAACAAGGGCTAGACCAGGAGACCTATAATATTTCTATCGGGATTAGAAGGATTTATATTTTAATGGCCGTGTATGCGTATGTCATCATAATCTCAGATTGAAAATAAAATGTGCATTTCTATTTCGCTACGCTAATGAATTATAACGTAATTAGGCAATTTTGATAAACAAACGTAAAAATCTTTACTATGCAACTAAATTAGTCTATCGTGCATACTTTGTGATTAACCTATCGCAATACCACAGTTATTAATGTAATGAAACGTAAGTATAGATCGATATTACGGTGGTAGCAGAAAAACCGGTTGCCCTTACATAAGATGACACTGAAAGTTCTTGGAACAGGCAGTTTGTTCTTATGATAATACATTCCTGTAAATTTATATGGCTACTATTTATCTCGTAATTGAAAGTATTCAACTTTGAATTTAAATGTCATTTTTTGTTCATCTATCCTTTTCATTGGTAAATATGGACGGAATATTATGTATAGTTGGGGTTCAACTAAAGACATAATATATAATATATAAGGCGCGGATCAAGGTCGTCTTACCTCAAGAAACAAACTCCTCAATTACCTAGGAACATGGCGCTACGAAACTCGAAATTAATGCCTGTTGCTATTGTGATGTGCGTTCGAAAGGTACTTTATATCTATATATGCATATATATATACACACACACACACACATATATATATATATATATATATATTTATCTGTTTGAAAAGTCATTTTCTCTCTTTACTGACAAACTCTTGTATTTATAATCGTATGTACATATTAAATGATATTAAATGTTTTCTTTCTTTTATAAAAACGCATTTCCTGTTTGTATGCTATTAGAGCCGTTTCCGTTACTATCCTAGCATAAATACATGCACACGATTTTTTATTTTAGATTCAATTGAGTTCTTAACCTTAACTATATAACTATTTAACTAATAACTCGTAACTGACTATAAAAATAATTCTTTGTAATAAAACCGTAAATATGTGAAATAATTTATTTCAAGTTCCAAATGAAATAAAATTTATCAAAAGACAAAACAGAATTATTAAATACGGTCATGTATTTCAATTCTATTATTAGAGCACACGCCTCACAAACGATACGACAGTAATTCCATCATAAATGTCAGACACACGCGAGATAGAAACGTAGAGGATTTATTAAACCAGCTTTGGTCCGAGCGATGATGGATTAAGTCCAATCCAGCCATTGTAAACGTGACTCCGGACTTGTTCAGGATATCTCTCAAAAGGATTTCGCTAAGGTCAAATAGGCTTAAAATTAATATTATGAATATAAAGGAGAAAAACGTAATTCCCTAATAAATTAGCAAAAACCACGTTAACTGTGTCAAGGTAAATTATGTGTCCAATTACTTTAAAAATTAAAGCTACTTTTTCTTGCAATTCCTATTGTAGTAGCAGAATAATTTTATTTTCAAAATATTGCACTTTCAAAATTTTTGGGAGTTTTATTGTAATTCTCAAGAATTCCTTGATCTAGCAACTTACAAGAGTACTTACGCGTTTTATTCTTTTATGTTTGTAGCCCTAATATTATTCATTGCAATTCAATCTACAAAGTTAGGGTAATTATGGTGAAAATGGAATCCTCAATAAACGAAACTCTAAAAACTATTTCTGCATCGATAAAAACTTAACTTGCTCATTATTTCGAATAATACTTCCAGAAATAAATGGAGATATGTTTGTAGGTACAAAATAAGAAAGTAAATGCCACACTTTTAGTACCAGTTACAATATAATCAAAAAGCTTTTTTTTTCTTTCAGTCTATTATTCAAAATTGTGAATTAATTTAAAAGATTGAGACTAATTTGTACATATTACCCTTATGTATTGAGTTAACTACTATAGCCCATTTCTAATCTAGGTCTTCAAAGAATTTTTCGTTATGCTGCAAAATACTAAATTCTAAACAGAAAATATTACCCAGCTTAAACTTTTTTTTAAGTTATGGGATAGGTGCTGCGATATTTTGTTTTTGAGGATTTCGGCTGATCATTGAATAAAAC
The DNA here is from genome assembly GCA_039881145.1 of Druceiella hillmani. Lineage (NCBI taxonomy): Eukaryota > Metazoa > Arthropoda > Insecta > Lepidoptera > Hepialidae > Druceiella > Druceiella hillmani. Next base: position 10,143,189 of record JAYKKI010000082.1, read on the forward strand.
TCATACTGACGTTGAAAAACATTTTCTGTTACTTTTCGCTTTAATTTTTTTTATAATTTTCTAAATTCTAAATAATGTTTTAAAACAAAAAATATCAAAATCAATTTTATGCATGCAACTCCGTATCAAAAACGTTACGTCATCTTGCCAAAATTATAGTCAGAATAAGCAGTGGATATGGTGTGTTATACTATCTGTCATATTTTATTTTGAATTCATAAATTTTAGAAAACCTGTTTCAGAGATAATATGTGAAATTGAACTGCATTTGTCTGTTATAATATCCTAATTCCGGTACGTTTCATCTAGAACGTGTTTTAGTACATAGATGAGAAGGCGTTTATATTTTTTCCTTAACATGAAATTTTTGCTTAATGTTTGTGGTATTGATACCAACGGTAAGATGCTCGTTACTTTTCATAGCTTATACTAGTATTTTTCATACTACATCGTATTAAGTTTTGCCCAAAATTTCGTCTGCTTGAATTTTTGATTAAGATGACCCCATTTAAATGCAGATTTTGAGCTCTCAAGAAACGTAAGCAATACAATTAATAAACACGTTGCAATTGTTAACATTAAATTTTTATTAGTATTAAAATCAATAATAAAATGACAAAAACAAAAAAAAACAATGTTAAAATATATCTAAAATTTAGGCAACTACAAATTGAAATGGATGCCATAAAATATCCAAAAAAGATATATGCCATAATACAAATAGACTTTATTGTTTCTTGTATGTTGGCACCATTTAAGCAAAATGTAGTTGTTTAAATTGATAGGTTAAAAATTATATTCAATTTTGATAATTAATTGTCGTCCTAAACACTTAATAATTCATTACAAATTATCCTTTTAATTGTGTAGTAAGTGGTTATTGACAAAATAATAAATAAAATAACTGGAAAACATGGTTAAAATCTATTACATCGAAAAATAAATCGTCAGGTATAACATTTTTCAAATTATTTTTTTTTATAATCAATATTATCAGCTGCAGAATTTCTTTCTAAGTATGTAGTTTTTAGTGTGTATACTTTGACGTGATATCAAAAAAATTATAGAAATGTTCCTGGTTGTAAAGTACATTTATACCGTAAAAAGATTTATTTGCTATAATTATCCATTGTAATGATTTATTTGCTATAATTATACATTGTAATTACACGTAAAAAGTAAACGTCCTGAAAATAAATATCGAAAATATAAGTTTCCGGAAAAGGCTAAAATTAAGGGAAAAGGCACTTGAATATATGTAATATTCCTAAGTGCAAGTTTAGCCCCTTGTTGTAACGAATAAGTTCAAAGTGATGTCATTTTACTTAATGATACGAATTTAATTTTAAAGAACAGCAAACTTTTAGGAATAAATTGATTGATATGTCAGTCACGGACTTTTGCTCGAAATTAGTTAATAACACGATTTAATTTCACCTCGTAATCTGACGAGATTTGCTAACTTTGAAACTTCATTAGATTTCACTACGTTTTCGTCTGAAACAGAGCTTATTAATTTTGGTTGTTAATAAAAACTCTGGTGCTTAAATTTCACTAGACTTTCATAAATTGGAACTAAAAAATAACAACAAAATAAATAGGTTAAATTAACGAAACAAGAAAATACAATCTGATACAATTTTGTGCCCTCAGTTAAAACAGAAATTAAAACTTCACCCTGTCCCAAAATGATTCACGTTAAACCAAAATGGTTACGTTCGTTTATTATACGTTTATTTCGTTTCCAACTTCTTTTCGTCCACACGTTAAAAATTTGTTGGTGACCATTTTCCGAAATATAATAATATTGTAACAAATTCAAGAAATTATTTTTTTAGTGTTTTTTGTTAATAATAACTGGGATTCGTTTAATTTTAGTCATATATATAACGATATAACATAAAATCCTTAAGAAATGCTGTCTTCATATTATTTAAGAATATATAAATATAAATATATATATATATATATATATATATATATATATATATATATATATATATATTTATATATATATATATATTTATGAATCTATAATAGATATTTAAGTACAAGAATTTGTACAGAAAATATTTGCGAATATCTTTATTAAAATAAACGCTTGAAATAAGCGCTTGAAAATTCGTACACTACAGTTTTGAAATTCTCTTAAAAACAAAATTTCTGTTTTCTTCTATTAGAATAGAAACCTTAATAGAAAATTTTTTTTTTTTAATATTTTTGTCAGTTGACTAAAACTCGACGTAGAGAGAACAGTAAATGTAGTTCATTTGTTGCCTTTACCCTGGCCATAAAGTTACGATAATTGCATTTTATTTTAATAGAAAAACATTTTTACGTTTATTTTATTAAAGATATTCTCAATGATTTGTTCGATTATTTTGTGCTTTAACCGAGTAAAGACAATATGACCCAATTTAATAATATGAGAATCGTATAACGAATAGTTTATAATAGTCATATATATCTTGGATCCTTTTGCAGATTTCCTTATTATGCATGATAACGGTTTTATTTTTAGAGTTCTTAACCCCAATGTAAGCGGAAACGAAAAGCGAAACCCATGGAAAATCAAGCCCGCCTCTGACTGTCCCTTTCTCTCATAGATTTTTTTCAGAAACCGTTTTGCTTGACGAAGAAACTCCAAATGTGGGATAATTATAAAACATATTAACCTGCATATATACCAATAGTTAGAATTCAATAATATTTATATAAAATTTTAAGGGTTGTAAATTGAGTATAAGAAATAATTTGTTTTTGTTTTAAATAAAGTGTGCGGTATCATTTAAAAGGTCTAATAATAAAGCCTTCTAATTTTCGTCATAATTCTAGATAGTATATTTTGGAAAAGGCAAAATAATAGATAATGGCAAAATATGCATAATAATAGATGATCATCCCCTTATGTTGGAAACAACTTACCTTACAACTATGAAAGGAATATAGATTTTGGAAACTTACACGAAATTAGAAGAAAACTACAGCAATAATCTTTGACTTAATATTTTTTTATAAACGCACTATATTTTAACGTCCCTAAAGATATAAAGGACAATATATATATATATATATATATATATATATATATATATATATATATATATATGTTTCTAAAAGAATTAACATTTGTGCACCTTTGAATAGAAATACTACGTTCCCTTAAATATTTACAAACGCCTAAATTTGTACGAGTTCTGCTCTGGCTTGACAGGTTTTTTTTCTAAATTACAACTAATTCCATCACTGATTTTGTAATACAAAACCGGTTGTTAGAGGCAATCTGTAATAATATGCTATTCTATATTTTGTAGTTTTTTATATTGACTTCAAAATCTATATTCGGTCGACTAACATTAATATATGAATACATTTAATTTACCAAATTATTAGTTTTAGGTCTGTCGAAGGTATAATAGACAATATATTTACGTGATGAGAAATAATCGTTGAGGTAATGTTGAGTGAACCGCGTGGGTGATTGTTGAAATATTCCTTGATGAGAAATCTAGACCAATTGCCACCGTAATCCTCGATGTCACTGAATAGAGAAAGAAACTGCGGTGGAGGCGTTACGGTTTATATACCCTCCACCATAGACTACAGGGATATTATGACATAAGCCACAATAATATCATGCACATATCCACAGCTACAAATACCAAATTTATAAAGCTATTTAATCATATTAAAGTTAAGTTAAGTTAAATATGATTAAATACTTTTATACATTAAAGTTTAAGAAACTTTATAAATGAAAGTTTAAGTTATTGAGCTACATATTTGAAATATTTACAAAAATAGATCAAAATTATAAAGATTTAGCGCAAACTAGAGTAAATGTTCCAACTTTAAATTGTCCTACTCTACCATTGTACCTGTTAGTTTTATACTGAAGGAGATCACTGACCAATAAAATTGAAATTATTATAATTACATATAATACATATTCCGTTACAAATTAGCGGATTTTTTAAAATTTTTACAAAAATTTATTGTTTTTATACGGATTCAGCGCCTTCTAGTGTCACTTGGCGCAAATTTCAAGAGAGCTGCCTTAAAATCCTATTTTTTTAATTTTTATGCTGTTAAATACAACTTAGCATCATTTTCAATAATTCATTAACATTCATTTCGCCTCATTCGTCATTACACGTATCGTTAAGACAATTTTCATATACTCGTAGATATTAATATAACAAAATAATAGGATTTTTCACATATTTTTTCTCATTATACCCAAATTTTGCACAATTTTTCCCTGTTGCCATGCTGAGGCTATTTAGCTCATAGTCATTTAAAAAGATATGTATCTAATTTTACTTAAGTTTACGTTTTACGTGGTCTCTTCACATTTTATATTAGTTTGCAATTTTTATGTATCTAGTATTGACTTAACAATAACGAGTCAAATAGTAGCTTTTATTTTAGATCTATGAGAAAATTTAAATTATATATATATATATATATATATATATATATATATATACATACATATGTTTATATATATATATATATATATATATATAAATATATATATATATATATATATATATATATATATTTATATATATTATCCTATCACACTTCTTGTTTGAAAAATTGTTCCTCATTGTTAATGTGAAATTCACAAGCCAATAATATATTTAAACTCAAGTTATAAAAAAACTTAAAGGACCAGGAAATTTGCATTATCAATTAAAAGATTCAAACATTTTACCAACGTGTAACAAGAATAAAGAAATCTAGGTACAAAAGCTCAAAAATTTATTTAAACGCAGATTATCAAAACAATTAAAGGACCAGAAACTATGCATTTAAAATAAGAGATTCTAATATTTTTACAATATATGACAAGAGTATAGAAGTCTGGGCACAAAAGCTCAAACATGTATTTAAACGCAGGTTATCTAAAACAATTGAAGGACCAGGAACTATGCATTTAAAATGAGAGATTCTAATATTTTTACAACATATGACAAGAGTATAGAAGTCTGGGCACAAAAGTTACAGTTAATAAGTGCCAAAAGTAGTACAGTTAACCAATCAGACATTTACAGATCAGAAAACAGTTTTCTTTATTTCAAAAGAGTGTACATGAGTAATATACTATGTAGTTAATACCTACTAATGTTTATATTTACAAAATTTATGGTTAATTGTGCGATTAAAGAAGGACTTAATCATTGGCTAAGTTTTGAATATTGACGGGCTGTTAACATTAATCTTACAATTATTACATTTAGTAACATTGCTTAAGCATAATCCAATGTGTTTGAACCTGACATTCCGATCCATTATTTCCTGCATTAAAGTTTTATTTAAGGATTTGTGAATATACCTGTTTCTTCTTTACTTGTTTGATGCATAATTTTATTTATTTACAATCATATATGAAATAAAACGTCTTTGTTGAATCGTCAATATGTTATGAGTAGAAACATAAGAACATTAATATGTCGCTAATAGAAACATATATATACATCTATAAGTATAAGGAAATCGTATTTCAAACAAGGTACGACCGCTTAACAAGGCCCAATTATTGCAGAATGTTTGTAAAATCCGGAAATCGCGTAATACATGAAAACTACTATCAGTATGGATGACTGTTTAATTATTTTGGTTAAAATTAAAATTTATAATTGTTATCCGCCAAATAATCATTTAGAAGTTTTAATTTAATTCAAATTCTTAGCACAATAAGTTAGCCAAAATTAGATTATATTTTTTTTTAGATGTATTAAAACGGAAAATTGCTTTAAAATAAGAAAATCCTATGAATTGAAAATGAAATTTATTTCTTGTGAAACTCGTTATTTTTTTTTACACGTTTGGCACTTTTCTATCGATATTCATACACATGCTTTTGATTAAACTCACTTTCGTCGCACAAAAACTATATTGCTTAGACCATATTGCTTATTTACTAGCCTCATAAGTTGCTACAAACTCTTTTCCTACAGTAGATATGGCCCTAGTTTGGTGTCGCTGGATCGACAAAATATCGAAGGCACCATTCTTGAAGAATATATAATCAGTTAAAAAGCGTCGGGTTTCAACGTCGTTAGCATAATTTGCATGCCTATGAAGTAAGTGTTTTTATTATGCAAATAACGTAAAAAGATAGGAACCTAAGGAAGGTTTCTATCAGATATTTCATTATGTTCTTCACTGCATTACAAAAGGATTCATTGTAATAAAGCAGATATCTACTTAGCTGGCTGTTGAAAACATTATATCTGGTCTCCTCATAGTTTGAACATAGGTAATTGACCCGATTGCTTCTTTGTATGGACAGTTTTTCTCAGATGGGACATTAAGTTTCTGCAGTTTTACTTGGAGATCTGCAGGATTAGGTGTATGTTGGTGCTAATGTACTTCGCGTGCCTTCGAAACCGCAAGGTACACCTGATTCACGCTTCTATTCTGAAAAATTTAGGTAAATATGATTTTTTCTAAAGGAGGATTCCAGGAGCATCACGTTTCTACTTTGTGTTTTGGTTCTTGAGTTAGGTATTATAATACAAACGGTAGCTTTTTATGTTTTCACAATATCCAATAAAGGTTACTTTCCTTGCTCTGGAATCCCATTTTCTTCCATTTTCTCACAGGGAGCATCATGTTAACTTTTCAACCTGTGTTCGGTTCATTCGTTTCGTCACTTCATTTTGCTACGTTGTGTATGGGATGATCGTTTCATTTATGACCCCAGGTTTTCCGTGAACTCACAGAAATGTTTATTTTTCAATTTCGTTTTCTGCGAGGAGACACTTAATGGTCCCGTTTAATTGATTTTCTGCTTAGTTTTTAAATTCTTTAAATTTTTTGGCGTTTCCAATTTTCTTTGCAGAAAGTAAGTAAAAATATTTTTTGGACAGTCATCTATAAATATTAGGAACTATCTCTCTCCTCTTAGGAATGCAGTTTCCATGAGACTCTAACCATCCCAATGCATTAAACACTGCACTTTTGTGATTTTCGAACCTTAATATTTAAAATACAATCACGTAGGTATACTTTACGGACGTATTACACATGGAAGCTCGTTATCCTCCTTGGACCATTGCATACCGACAGTATTTTATGCGGTATTTTCCAGGTTGTTGAAACTCAGATGACCTAGACCGGGGTGTCACAAGAGAATATCTGATTTACAACATTATCATATGTATTTAATCTTTACGTATTCTCGATAAAACTAATAGTAGCTATAATTTTAATGTTTCTGTTTGTTATGAAGAAACTTTGATTGTCAAATTTTACATGAAAACCGTTTTCAACGACTCGAGTAACTGATAATTAGTATGTTCCTAAATTTGGGACATGTAACAAATTTCTAAGTACGATTCTATTGTACTAACCTTTATGGTTACACATGTTAAGGTTCACTTGACGTGGCTCTTCACAGAAATTGGTTTGTCATTTGCCACTTTTATAGTCTTAATGGGCGACACCGCGGCTGTCACTGAGTTTCGTCGGCTATTCATGCTCTTGTAGAAAATACAGTTGTGCTTTGTTAGATGCATCGATGCGCCCGAGTCTATGTACCACGTCTCTTTATCAGTGAGCGAGACGGTGAAAGCAGACGCATAGTTAAATTTTCCTTTGTTTAATTTATTTTTTTGCTGGAATCTGCAACCTTTCCCGCATTTTATCCTTTGTTGTTACTGCCGACTGTCCTGACATCCTGTACAATTTTAGCGAGGACCGAAATGGCACTTATTGTTTTACCCGAGCTCTCTGTTGCTATGATCATCGGCTTGTGTGATTCCCATAGAAACGGGAACAATATATTTCCCAATTCTCTTCGTCCACAGAGAATGCAGTATTTTGGAGTTTGTATGCAATGATCATTATTTTGGGGACGTAGGCACCGATATTTTTATATTTCGCAAGTGGTGGCATACATAAACTTCTAGGCAGCCCAACGCGATGTGAAAGCACTGAACTGTGAGAAGCAGATTATTCCATACTTCCTTCACACTCTGAGCTTCTTCATATAAAGGGTAATATCAGTTTAAAAATAATTTTTTTTCTCGCTTTCAAATCAACTTTTGAATTAATTGTTTCACTATCTTTGACAAAGTTCCATAATTGTTCGGATTAAAAATATGCCCTAGAACTTAAATTTATTTTTATCATTTATGAGAGCAACTTTATTATAGGAGGAAACTTAACTTTTACAGCATATATAATTTATTAACCAATTCTCTAACCGCTCTTAATAGCCCATCTAAATTATAGCCGGCATAAACTCAATGATAATCGTAATTTTTAAAATGGCTTAAGAATGTGGGTTTTTAATAAGAAAAATAACAAAATTTTCTATCTAATTAAGCTTAGTGAGGCCTATAAAATTCTTTACAATGAAAATTCTCCAATTTTGTCAAAAAATCTGTCAAAACCTTAGTCATTAGTACTGTGGAAAGTTGTAAATAATCATGATATTCAACAGAAACGAATTATTTTCAAAGAAAGAAATTTAAAAGATTGAAATCTATAAGATTCTAACTTGGAATGAAACTCACCTTTCAGAAATTCACGTTCACGACTTTATAATTTTGGAGATTGATATAAATTTTACTCACGTTCCGACGGCAACGAGCCAATTGAACAACACACGAACGATTCGAATGCAATCATTATTGCTCGAATGTGGTTTAAAACTTGCTAACAGTAATTCGCAACCGCTAGGATACATCGAATTTAGCATAAAATGGCCAATTTAATTAAACCGCATATCTAGTTTTTGTGGATCAATAATTTTAATAATATTCAAGTGAAACCGCTCAGTATATATGGATCTCAACCGTGCACATAAAAATTTATTCAATATTTTCAGCCGTGCACATAAAAAGTTTTGGTTGAATCTGAATTATGTAAGCTCAAATTATGGATAAGATTACTTGATACAGAGACTAAATGCATATGAATTGTAATTTTTATAATGACAATTTAAATATGCAATATTTCTAAAATCATCACTGGCGGACGTAAAGCCAATACCAACAGGATGTAAAATTTGTACTAAGTTTTTGTTTTTGTAGAAATGTTTATTGCGACATTGTTTTATTAATTTGAAGTTATTACAAGAGTGGAATTAATTTATATTCATTTAATGAATATTAGGACGTAGTAAAGTTTGATGATTGAACTGAGGGTTTGAGTGTAATTAAATTGATTGCAAATTTATTTCCACAGAAAATTATTTTAATTCCATATATTCCTCTAGAAGTTTTTCCAGATATCTAAATGTTAACGTATGAATGTCGATATGAGTAAATCTCATTATGTAAGCACTTCCCTGCTACTACATTCCCGAAACATTTTGTAGAAATATCAAATAAATAAAATAAAAAACCACGTCACAAACGCTTTCAAAGAGAGACCTGGACTTTAATAATAAAAAGCACAACGAAGAGGAAACAAGTTTAATCATTCGCAGGTAGTGGATGTTAAAATGGCTATAGAAGTTTTGTAAAAACTTCCATTTCAAAGAACTGCAGTAAAATGAAACTATCAGTTGATAGATTTGAAAAATCATAACGATGTTTGTTACACAGTAATTCCATCGTTTCTAAAAGATCTGCAAGAAGTTTGAATAGAATATCGTCTATCTTTTTTGATATTAGTTAAGTTCCTCCGTAAAAGCGAAGTTTCATATGTAAGGAAAATTCTGTAAATCTGATTTAAGCATGTCTTAACTCTTACCGTGTGATCGGGATTCCCTAATATGATAATGATTCTCGTGATAAGAAATATTCCATTTATAACTCAATCGCAATATTATTACCGGGTGCGAAGATATTTTGGGAAGAAACGGAACAGAAGTGAATTGGAACACGGAATAACCTATATATTATATTATTGTTACTCATGTAAAGAATTCAAAAGTTCAAAGCAGCTAGTGATTCTCGCGGAATAGTATACGAAATATTCCATTTATAACTCAATCACAATATTATTACCGGGTGTGAAGAGATTTTGGGAAAAAACGGTACAGAGGTGAATTTGAACACGGTCTGACAAATAGATTACATTATTGTAGTTCATGTAAATAATTCACAGGTTCAAAACAGGCTGCGAAAAGCAGGTGTTCGTTAATCTTATTTAGGCTAATTCCACTCTATTTCATTGAAATGTATTTAGCACCAAAATGTATTTTAATATAGAAGTAAATGCTATCCAGAATTTTAAACACGTTGAGTACAGAACAGCCATAAATATATAAAATTTCTGTGTTGGTATCACAGAGCTAAAGCGTGCAACACTGGACACAATAGTTATTCGTCATGTCGCCTTGTCGTATATTATGTTTTCCAGCTAACGTTTGAATGCAAACACAATTCTGAATGATTGATTCTTGATTTTAGTTACTTTAAAAATGATACTGAAATGATGTTACTGTAATGAAAGGAAGGTTAAAATATTTTCCGTAAAGGAAAAGAGTTGGTCAAAAACCAAGTTCAATTAAAATTTGAACCCACACACATTGTGCATTTCACCATAAGCATCAATTCAAAGAAAATGAGTGAAGCATTCTCGATTTTTGAAACACTGCATGGTAGGCAAAACTGATATAAATAAAATGTTAAATTTTCTAAAATTTCATTAAAATTCTGTCTTCTTAAATATTTTGTCTGTTGATCGATCTAATTACTTTAGAATTTAACCAGTTAAAACGTCAATAGTAATTTATCCCAAAAAATAGGGTTAAGCAGGGTTAAAGAAAATCAAGGCCCATCCGAAACACGCCCATATATGCTTAACGGCATTTGATGGTTTCAGAGTTTAATGTATATTTTTTAGCCTAACTAATAGATTTGAAGTAGAATGTTTTTTGTGATGTGGATAATTTTGATCTAAATTTCCTTTTTTTAATTAAATGTTTAACTGACTTATTCTAAATAAAAATATTTACTTACTGTATCCTAACTAACACACAGTGAACTTAATTTTTCACCTTACTTTAAAATAAAAGTTCACATGACTCTTCCAGAACCTATTCCCAAATCCTTTTCTTTCGTTTGCTTTCTCTTGGAGAAAGTGGAGATTGTTATTTTTACGGAATGACCCAGATAATAAACTCAAATTGATGTAATAAAAATGATGTAATAACAATTTTTAATGGTATTTGGTCGTTTGCCTACTCTTATGGTTACCGTTGCACCATAGTCGTTTGGTTTATTTTCTTTAACAATTTTTCAATTTTCTCCCGGACATCGAAGTATATAACTATTTACGTCAATTTGAAATTGTTGGGGATATCAATGGATTTTTGAACTGTTTTAATGTTTTTTGTATTTTTTACTTGAAAAGGAAAATTTTCTTGGAGTAAGTTGTCATGCTTGTGTTTACCGAGGGACGATGAATAAATTATTAATACTATTTTTAATACGAGATAAGACCACCAGAAAGCAGCATCATTTTACAGGGCACGTGAAGAACATACAGGTTGGCTTCAACCTGAGCGGTTCAGTAATCATCGTATAATCTGAAGAGTTCATAATGAAATAGATTCATAGCTGAGTGACAAAGTAGCAGATCATCAGCCCAGATCTGAAATCTGAAATAGATTGCATGCATCAGGGAGTGGAATAACACTCAAACCCATCACTAAAGTTTAACAATTGTAAATTGAAGATTAAAACAACAGGGTAAGATTAAATCGGAAAATCTTGAACAGCCAAAAGGAAAAAGAAAACTTTCAATTTAATATCGTTAATGCAATTTCCAAGAAAAATATAGTGTTGGTCTTTAGTTTTGGGCTAATAAACAGGCGAATAATAGAACCGTTTTGAAAGTTACATTGCTCGAATGGGGAGTCTTGCATAAAAGTTTTAAGAAAAAATGTAATTTATGTTCTAGTACATTTACAGAACTATGTTATTAGAAAATGATATTGCATTCTGTTACTATACCTTGAACCTAAGAAATTATTTTCAAATGAACGAAAGATTCCAAGAGAAATAAATAGATTTTGGCGGACTTAAATCCAGTTGATTCTTCCATATACGAATTCCATAAATAATAGACCTACGCAAAGAAAGTTGAGAAGAAATCTACACTGGACGGATTAAAGACGCTTAAAGGTATTTTTTTCTGTTATACAGCATTCATATTAAGCAAGACGATCGTGGTTTAAAAATATTTTGCAATATTTGAAATTAAATACATTTTTAAGAAAAATTTTTAGAAAATTTTCATTCATTTTTAATAATTATTATATTTATAACCAAAAACAATTCTTTTTACTTCTTTGCGTCCTTTCTAGGGCCACTCAGTAAATTAACAGATACGAATTTTACAAACTAAAGGGCGATGAAATAAGATGGTTTCAAATTAAGTTCTGAAAAAAATTTCATGTGACCTTTTTTAAAATGACGTCAAAATTAAGCTCAAAATCTGGTATTTAGAATATATTGTGTTTCTGTTATCCGCTATTTTAAGTGTACGTAAGTAAGCATTTTTATTATCAGTAAGCAAGTCAGTCATCTAGTTAAAAAATAATCAATGAAGTTATCACAATTACACAGATACGAAAGATTATTTTATGTTTAATTTATGAGTTTTAGCGAAAGAGGACAAAAAAAAATTTAAAACGCGGAAACTATCAAAAACCCCTCAATATTTACGATTGTTTCGATTCACCTTGATTATGACTTTACCTTTGTGCCTCCGCTTGACACTAATTTTAGTGATACCGGTATAATCTAGAGAATATTTTTATAATTAAATTGGTATTTTAAATTACTCACTTAAACTCAGAATCTAATAAATTAGTTGTAAGATACAACCCCTTCAGAAATTAATATTAATCCTTCAGAACATCTCAATATTCCAAACCGCTCGGATACTTGATCGCATCATTCAAATTGATCATTAGCGTTACTCGGTATTTGTTAATATATTTTTGGCGGTATATATGTTACATAAATTGTATTAGTACTCGTAAGTATTACCTAATATTAACTTCACAAACGCAAATTACAGACACTTAAAGTGAGATCAGATATAATCATTTTAAAGCAGCATCGACGGATGTTTTGAAGGAAATACTCTAAATGTCAAATACTCCACCAATTCTATATGATATGGGATTAATTTCAGGTTATAACTTTAAAGGCTTTGATAAATTGTTTTAGCGATGTATTAACCATAAACATGTAATACAGCAAAATAACTGTTTAGTTAACGTTAATTAATTATTCCTTTGAATGTAATTGATGGTTCTTAAATTATCAGCCAATTATGGCAATGAAATATTTGGAAAAAAATTAAAGAAAGCTTTTAAAAAGATTTTATGAACTTGATATTATACTAAAATTACACATATAAGTTATACTTTAGGTTTAAAATGTTACAAGAGATAACTTTACGTATACCCACAACATACATAAGAAACTGACAAAGAAAATAACGGAATACCTATTAAGTAGTTTTTTATACCAAAGTACATCTTGTAAATTTGTTAATTAAAATTAATGGCAATAATTGTAATTGAAATTCTAATCATGTTAGTATTTAAATTTTTCAAATATTTTTAAATGCACAATTGTTGACTTAAGTATGATAGACTTTAAAGTAACTTTGCAGCTTAACATTACAAAAAAAATAGAACAAGGTTTAAAAATGTACAATAGTTAACAAAACTTTCTTTTAGAAGACATTTTGAATGATACCTCAGTCCATAAGAAAGCACGAAAAAAATTTTCTTGCTTATACCCTGAACTTTATGCATACACATTTTTATTAGACTCTTTAATCGTATTTGATTAGACTATTTAATCGTTAATTAAACGTATTCAAGTTCTACTGCCATTAAATAGAATCTATTTCTCATTAAATAATAACATAATAAGAAATATTTTTACACATGTTTAATTAATTGTTTTATATTATGCATGCAAATTTTTATTAGACTCTTTAATCGTATTTGATTAGACTATTTAATCGTTAATTAAACGTATTCAAGTTCTACTGCCATTAAATAGAATCTATTTCTCATTAAATAATAACATAATAAGAAATATTTTTACACATGTTTAATTAATTGTTTTATATTATGCATGCAAATTTTTATTAGACTCTTTAATCGTATTTGATTAGACTATTTAATCGTTAATTAAACGTATTCAAGTTCTACTGCCATTAAATAGAATCTATTTCTCATTAAATAATAACATAATAGGAAATATTTGTACACATGTTTAATTAATTGCTTTATATTATCTCAAAAACGCCTTGTTTATCGATATTACAAATACCTAATGACATGAAACATGATGTGAAAATAAAAAAAAAATTAGCGTTTAAATTTTAACAATAATTAGATTGAATCAAAACCAAGAACATCAACTATTTGAACATCTGTTATTAAAAATATTGCCTACATAATAAAAAAAAAGCCAAATCGAAGTGGGACTCGCTCACTACAAGTCTTGCATCTAAAATCTTATTAATTGTAATAAGTTTATTTTTGGTTCGCCAAAATCATCTATGGTGACTAAACCAATTTTGATAACACCCGCTTGTAAACTACCTATTCTTCTTAATTGAAGACTGATAAATATTACAAGTTATAAATAAATATTTAATACTTATCGTTTCCTCTATCTTGTTTTTGGCTATATTCAGTATAAATAAGAACGTAATTATTAAAGAAAAAATGTAAATAAAAGAAAAAAGTAATAAGTGTTAACTCGTTTAACTAATTTTTAAAACTGTTGTATACTTGTTTTTAACTTTTTGTCAAGATTTCAACTTTGAAATTTAAAAATATCTACTTTGAATCAAATTTAATTTAATGTATAATAAATGACAAGTACAGAAACGATTCAAAAGTAAAGATTAAATAAGTGTGGTTACTACATATTTATGGAATTTTAAAGTGCATTAGTTATGCTAAAGCTTTTTCGTGCGACTTCGGAAATAATTTTCTGTGTATATGATATCCGTAATATCACAACACTCCCAGATGTTTATTCAATACATTAAAGAAACCATGTAATTGTAGACGGAGAATATGGAGATACAAATGGCACAAAATAATATGTAACAAAAAAAGCCAGTTTATCAAAATCTTTTCCTATAATATAATTGTATAACAGGGCAACAATTTTGATATAGTCGTTACCTTTCTGTTGAATACAATAACCGTTTGTTTATCCTTAAGTAAATTAAGAACGGAAATATGCCTGATCTAACCAAGAAATACCAAAAAATATTTAAAATGTGGTCTATACGTAATGAAATATTGTCCTAAATTTGCGGTAATGGCATTTAAGTTATTAAGAGACATAAATATATCATATTTAAAATGTGGTCTAGACGTAATGAAATATTTTTTTAAAATGGCGGTAATGACATTTAAGTTATAAAGAGATATAAAAATATCATATTAAAAATGTGGTCTGTACGTAATGAAATATTTTCTTAAATTTGCTGTGATGTGATTTAAGTTATTAAAAAAATAAATATATACGAAACATAAAAGCAAACACACAGAATTAAATTTAGGTTGAAGAGACATCGAAAATATATATAAACTTAAGCTCATTATGATAGACATAACAACATGAAATTTTGCAATTTCGATATCGAAACAGCACGTAACACTTGAGGCTTTTACGCAAACTTAATCGACAGATACGCAACATTACGCAGCGATACGCAGTTGCGATCCAGGTATGACGGATTAAATTTAATACAGCTATTTTAGACGTGATACGCAAAATATTAAGAGTAACGTTCAAATGACTGGGCTAACGGTCAGTCAGCTTTATAATACAGGGGATTGAGGATATAATTATTTTTGTTTCTATTGAGTAACACACACGGTATTAGTAACAAGTACGTTTGGTATGGTACGGTATTAGTAACAAATACGAGTTTATCTCATTTGCATTTCATATTGTTTCCGCCTTCTGAGGGAAATAGAATGTTTGGGGAAAATTCAGGAAATCATAGAGCATAATGTCAAAAAATGGCATAGAATTTAGAAAAGTAATAAAAACAAGTTTTCATAAATGTGTCCCATAAAATTAAATTAGAATAATATTGATAATAGTTTAAATCATATTCAGCTACAAACACTTTCAAGTATAAATTTTTAACATATTTTAGTCAAACTAAAATCTTAATGAAGAAGTGTGAACGATTTTTGTGAACGAGCAAATTATTTTTCTTTGTAATGGTTATTACCATTACGAAGAAAAATAATTTGCTGGATCCATCAAATAACTGAAAAGACAAAGGGCAACATCACTAGATGTACGATAAAATAACATGGTCCCTTTTATTTACCTTAGGGAAATTTGAACTTTATTCATGCTCTCTTATTTTACCTTCTATATCCAGTCATTAAAACTATGTATTTGACATGTTCAGTTAAGCATCTAACTAATAAAGTAATTTTTCAATTAACAAAACCAAACAAACTTTAAAGGAAAACGAAAAACATTATTTTGATATGACATCGTTGCGTCATCTATATTAATTATGTCCGCCAAGTGAAAAGCAGAGTATTATCTGAAGCCATTATTCGTCCGTAATAAAGTTATGGCAGCTACAATCTAAGTAAATTATAACTATTGGATCACGTTTAAAAGAATGATGTTATGTAGTCATTATGTAGGAAATATTTACCTAACTCCTAGACGCACCTTAATATTTAATGTATTCACTGCGTTAGACAGGTGATTATAAAATACATAATTAATATTGTAAAAAAATTTAAGGCAATTCGAGCTTTGAAGTTTTGTAATGAAAGAGGGCAGAATATATTATAGCTGGTCCAGTGTTTTTAAATTATTTTACTGCTGTTTAATTAAATACACGTGTACGCCTTAATATCGAAAAAAAATTAATTATTTACGTTATAAAATTTATTTTTAAAACCTAAAATCACGATAAATATATCATATAGAATGAATATTCTGGAAATAACTTTTTGGAAATGAAATAAATAAATGATAACAGAAAATGTTTAAACGTAAATATTTAATTAAAATAAATTCAAAGGGTAAATAAAAAAAATATTTCAGCCATCATAATTTTTCAGAAAACGACTTGGATAACGGGGTGTATGTATTTTTCTCTCACACTTTTGCTTACTCCCTCCGACAACACAGAAAATCTATTAAGATTTGCGTTTTAAATCGAAAGTATATCATAAATTCAAAGAAGTAGTTTAAAATTAAGTATATACAAGTAGTTTAAGATTTAATTACAGTCAAAGGTTTCATTCGACGTTAGGCACTCTCATAATAACCAACAAAAGGAGCTTGAGTTGGCACGTATAAATAATAAAGTAACTTTGAAACACGGTAACTAATGAGAAGTTGATATGCAACCCGTCTTTCCAAAACTATTGAAAAATATGCACGGAAAAATTATTTTCATGACTGTTTACATAAATTGATATATTACATATAATACAAAAATAACTGAAGCGAAAATAACGGACAATTTTGTCTTTTTCAAATTCCGCGACATGTCATTTTTTTTCGTCCATCCGTCCGCCCATCTAAGACGAAATAAGTATGTATTGTCTATGAATATTGAAAATTTTACTCAGTTTTATTACAAAGGAGTAAAGATTATAAAAAAATACGGTGATAAAGCGAAATTTAAACAATTCTAAAATCGAAAAGCCAAATGATATTATTAGGCTAAATCCGTAAAACCATAATTTTTTGTAAAGAATAATTTTAATATTTCAAATAGTATATATTCGAATCATGAAAAGTATAGCTCAGTAATCTCTAGCAGCGATATATAACAGAGAAAACGAATGAGTACAAAAATGTAAACGTTTTGCTAGATGACGCTAATTCCATATAATGTCGATATATTTTCTAAATATTTAAAACATGCCACTCACTCAAAATGTAATGTTTATTGTAATAATATTTACAATAATTTTCAGCTTTCAAACGTCACAATTGCAATTCGTGTATAATTAATTTAATTCCTGACCCATGTTCCTTATGAAATGATAATTTATATTCATAACCAGAATAATCTTTCAGTTTATAACATAGTATTAAAACCATTTTAAGCTTTCAAACGTCATAATTGCCATTCGTGTATAATCAATTTAATTCCTGGCCCATGTTTCCTTATGAAATGATAATTTATATTAATAACCAGAATAATCTTTCGTTTTCGGATCGGTTTTTTTAATAAAACCATTTTCATCTTTCAAACGTCATAATTGCCATTCGTGTATAATCAATTTAATTCTTGGGCCCATGTCTCATTATGAAATGTGCATCCTCTTTGTATTAATAACCAAAATAATCTATCACTTTTCACATTGTTTACCTAGTTTTATGGAGTTATTTTTTTATTATGCTACATCAGTGAAATTCGATCATAAGTTCTTTAATTACGAGCGCAGTGTTTGGATTAAAAAATTGTATGAAACTGTATTTAACCTTTTTTAAAAAGTTCTAACTTCATAAATGTTTTCCTAATGAATATTTTGTTTACCCGTAAAAGTGTTATTACTATTTTAGTGGATAATTTAAAAAATTCATCGAAAGTACCAATATTTATTCGATATACCCATTTTTCACGTAGAGAAATATCAATCAATAATCACGGTATGTTGGTAATCAAAGAAAATAAATTTCACTTAAGACTTAAGAAATATCTCTAAATTTACAAATTTCATCTTCAAGTGTGAGTGCATGCTTCGTATTTTATAAATTAGTTTACAAATTAATGTCAAAAACTACATATTAATTAGTGTAAAAAGTTACATATTCTGATATATCATTGGAAATTAATTTAATTTGGATTTTAAACGACTAAGTTTTTATTAAATTTGAGTCGTAATTCAAGATTCCAGGCGGAACTGGTTTAATATTTTCATTTTTTAACCATATTCATTTTTACACTATTCTCTTATGGTTTCTTGTACATTTTCTTCATGGGATGGTATCGCTTCAGGTATTTCTTCTACAGTTTATTTTTAAATAGTAGAAATCTTTCTCGTACATCCCTTTATTTCCTATATAATTCTCTTTACCTTTGCTGGAACCTACAATAGATTCGGCATCTGAAAATATATTTTCCAGTAGTCTCTCAAAAGTTACATTATTTTCAACATCGATATCAAATTACATGGCGTGTTTGCGTCTATCGGAAAAAAGACTAAAAGTATAAACAAAATAAGACCAGATTAGATTATACTTATTGGACATTAAATTGGTAAACAATTGCATACTTTAAATATAAAATGACTATATTTTGTGCACAAAGTTAAAACAGATGTGTGAATTTACATACAAAATATTCAGTATAATTATATGGATTACTTCATATAAGGTAACCCCAATCAATTTTCGAAATTGTTAAATAAGATGTAAAACAGGTTATTTTTGCTTTGCTAAGAAGATTATATGAGTACATTTACTTATTTCCAAACGATGTATATAGGAAAAATCTCATCTCTATACTGTTATGATTAATCAAATAACAATAGGTACAACGCCATTGATAGTTATAAAATTGTAACAACCTGAAGATACATAAGATTTATACGCTAATTATATTCATAGCTCATTTGCCCCACTGTCGTTACATCCGTAATCACGATTAATTATTAGGATATCGTATGAACCAGTTTTAGAAGTTTTTTAATTTATAAGTCGGTTAATTGTTAAATTACCTTTCTCATCTCCTCTCTATTTTTAAAGAACGAAACAGAAACTTTCACAATTTTCTTAATATTTGATATTTGCATAACTTTTAAATGATAAATAATTTTTCTGTTGAATGGTTATTTCTTTATACTATTGAACTAAAATTTATTACGTATATAGTTTTCCATTAAACATCTCTTTTGTCGTTAAAATAAACTGCATATGCATTTAGTTAAATAGATGCACAAGCCATTTATTACCTACTTGCCTTACACTGGAAGCGCATTAGGTGGCCAAATAGCGAAAACTCATAAGGAGAGTATAGAATTAAACGAAAGTAATAGAAAAATCCACTTGTAAAAAACCTAGAAAATCCACCAATTTAACCAATAGGCCAAATAAAAGTTAAAGTATTTAACAGGAACCGTAACTTCATTATTACCGGACTAATATAGAAGTGTAATTCTATTTGTATAAATAAATTGACATTTTAACTATCTGATATTTTTGGGTCATCGCGGCGCTCGCTATATAATTAATTACATAAGTATTTTAATAAAACACTACATAGATTTGAGTTGACTAATCGAATGTTTTTTGTGGGGATCCTCACATTAATGATTTCATCGCTGAATTGTCAGCTTACTCACTCTGCGTAAAGTCTTCATCAATTAATTCCTCTTAAGACTTTAATCCATCTCTGTCTAATGCTTTTACTCTTCCTACAATAAAAAATAATAAAGACGTGCGCTAATATAAAGACGTGCGCTACCTTGATGTTACTTAAAAGCCCTTGAATAAATTACGCCTTCAAATGTAAATGTTCTTGCGTCTGTTTCCTTGTCGACTTCAGAAAGTGCGGTCATATTTCTAGAGCGTAGTTCAGTAGGAATATATACATACGTACATAGTCTTATATTTGTTTTTCATTGCTTCAACTTATGAAAATAATGAAATTTAACCTCATTTTCGATTTCTAATGTTTAGAAGTAAAATCTCGAGGTGTGAAAAAATTAATATTACACTTAATGTTTTCCTAATAATCATAATAAAAGTTTGATGTAAAAAAAAAATTATTGTGAGTAAACAAAGTTGTTCAAAAACGCACATTATTATATTTTTCTTTCATTTATTCAACCTTTTTCCTTAAACGAAAGTAAAGGCTCTGTACATAGATGGTGTTGCGTTCACCATAAAAATGCCATTAAATATATTCAAAAGGTAATTTTTTACACTCGCTATTACTGTATTTACATTAACTAATAGTTTATCCCCATTAAGTTTAAAGATTTATGTACTATAATATGTATATCCCATTATTTTAATAAGTTTTAAGTAATTTAGTTTTAGTAATTTTTTATTTATGTGTCTTTATTGTCTTGGGTTGGTTGTATTATTTATGCTTATATTAAATCCATTTCCATCTAAACAAACCCTTCAAACCGACTTTCACCCACTTCTAATTATAGGTCCCTTTGAAACTTTGTAATTCTGATGATAATATATATGCATACTCAATGATACCATCGAGTTAATTTGATATTGGAGAAGGGAAGTAGTTGTGATAACTTAGTCCTTTGTTTTGAAAAGCGTGTTTTTTAACATTTTTTCTTTCCAAATCATAAATATTCTTATTTTATAAGCTTCGCAAATGAAACAAAATATCCAGTTCAGTAAGATAAAATATTACGATACGAAATTCCAACTTTGAAAGCTATTTGTGTCCGTGATTTTCCTCAAGTGTGAACAAGTCGATTACGGATCACCTGCGAGTGAAAAACTGCACAAATGACGGACTAATAATTGACTGCAAAAGGATATGATGAAATTATTAATTACCTTGATTAATTACGGGACCCAAAAATATTACGATAAACATTATTTTAATACGTTGTGAAGATAAATGTCGTAACGTAGAAGTTCCAGTGTAGAACTTACTAGGGCTAGAGTAGAAGGCGTGTTTTATTTCTAACAAGATTAAATGTTGAATATATTTGGCGTTAATTTTGTAGAAATTCATTATTCACAATTAAATTGTGAATAAAGATTAAATGTATTAAATGAATTGTGAATAAAGATTAAATGTATAAAGATTAAATGTAGTAATTTAATTGTGAATAAAGATTAAATGTATTCATATTTACATGATCATGTATACGTATATTATCAAAACTTTGAATGGAAAAAATAATTTTAATTAAAATGTTCTGTTCAATTTTTCTGTCCCGCTAGTCTGGTAAATATTCACTGCATTATGAATTTGATAATAGCTAACGTGAAATCTTTACTGTGTGAATATACTAGTTCTTTGTATACATTTTAATAATTTTTTTCATAATACCACAATTTTTGCCGTAATATAACGTTAATTAAATTAAATATAGATCGGTATTAGGATGACGGTGGACAAACCAGCTGTTCTTATAGGAGATGACACTGAAATTCCATTGAAAAAGCAATTCGTTCTTAGGATATGATGAAAATATATTTCAGTTTTGAAAATAAACTTCTCTTATAATTTCATTCATTAGTCACGTGGATGCTATTTGTTTCATAATTGAATGTGTTTAACTTTGGATTTTTGGTAAAATGAAAGTTAATCTGTAATATTGTTGTGCAACATTTTTATGATTTTCAGTCATTATCCCGCTAGAGAGACGATTTATACTTAAAGACTGCTGACAGAATTAAAATTCAAATATTGAGATTAGTAAATTGTAATTAGTTCCAATCAAAACTCTATACGTATCAGAATGATTGTATCTTGAGCGCACCAGAATTGTTAATGCAAGAAAGCATATAAATTGTCAATACATTAAATCAAGTTACCTCAAGAAATTATATTAAAGAAATATATTTACATTATTTCATCATTTTGGCAACGTTATTCATTGATTCATTTTTAGATTCATGTACCCTTTTTTTATAAATATAGAACGGAATATTTTGTGCAATTGAAAGAAAATTTAATAAATTGTAACGAGCAGATGTCAGTAGCTCTACCGCGAGATATAAACCATTTAATTATCTACAAATACAGAGCCACAAATTCTAGTAACTCCTGCTGTCTTAATTCGCGTCCAATATTCACTTTTACTCTCAATAATATATTCTCATCATATTCTCTCTTAATTTTAAAACTCCATAATTAAATGTTTCTTTTCATTTATAACGCATTTCCTGTTTATATGATATAAAAGCCGTTTATTTCATAATCTTCCCATATATATATATATATATATATATATATATATATATATATATATATATATATATATATATACACACGATTTTTTACATTAGTTTCCGTTGATCTTTACCAAATGACAAAAAGAGGATTATTGTATAAGTTGATGTGTTTTAATTTTATTAGCAGACGTCTCACAAACGATATGACAGTAATTCCATCATAAGAGTCAGATACATGCAAGGTAGAAAATGTGGAAGATTTATAAAAGGTAGGTTTGGTAGATTTAGTCAAAGCCAGCCATTTTAAACGTGACTCTGAATATGTTCAGGATATATCTTAAAGGGGTTGGCTTATGTCAGGTGAGCTTGTAATAAATGTTCTGAATATAGATGAGAAATACATCCAAAATATTTTATGCACAATGTTAAACTTCAAGTCTTCCTTAAAACTTCGAAAAATATTTCCGCATCGACAAAAAATTTACTTGTTCATTATTTCGAATAATACTTCCAGAGATATAGGGGATGTGTTTATAAAAACCCTATAACAGATTGATTATTTTCATTTGACAAACACAGAGTTAGAAGGATTTTGTCTTCATGAATTTTGAAATTCAAAAGCGTGAATAAATTGACCAGATTGATTATAGTTTATAAATTTAACCGTGTGTTTGACCTAATTACTAAAGCCTCTTTGCATTATTTTTTTATGGTTTATTTACCTCTAAATAAAGGTTTAAAACAAAAAAAATAAGGAAACACCTTTAAATAAATTTGTATCAAAAATTATACATCATTTTGCCAAAATTAGAGTCAAAATAAACAGCAGACGTAATACGGTGTACCGTCCGTATAGTTTATTTTTAAACTCGTAAGTTTTTCGTAATAAAATAAAATTTATCTTTCACCATTGCCTTAAAACATTGGGTAAATATTTTTTCAACAATAAAAATAAAAATGGTATATATTATGAAAACTCGTCAAGTTTATAAGCTACAGAAATATCTTACACACAAGTCTAAGAAAGAGTGGAGTTTGATCTTATAGTAATTTAAATGAGTTTTGTCTAACAATATGATTGAATTATTAGTAATTTAATGGAGTTTTGTTTTACAATAAATTTTTTTGCAAAAAATTTGATTCCGCGATAAGCCAATCTGCTTAAAATTATAAAGTAAGCCCTGCTAAACATTTGGAAAAATATGAAACTCCTGGTATATATAATCTACCGCGTATTATTATAAGTCTTGCTTAACATGAAAAATTAAATTAAATGGTTTTTACTTTGAAAGATAATGAGTTTGAGTGGAAATAGAAAAATTTGATGCTCATTGAAGTTCGAAGTAATGTTCGCAGTTACTGGACATTTCTATAGGTAGTGTGATAAAGTATTTGAATTTGGAATGGGGTTAGTACAAACCTTCATAAAAGTAAAGTAATATGTGCGTTTTAATTAAAATATGTAAAATATATTTTAATATCAGATATATTCGTCAACTAAAAAAAAGCTTACTCATTTTTTAAAACCCCACAAACTTTGAATTATGTGTAAAAAATCTTAATTAACACCGTTTACAGTGGAAATTAAATATGCTCATTATTGTTTTATTAAAAAAAGTGAAAAATAAAAGAAATTTCTCTAAAATTTTTCTACGATTTAAACAAGTTTTTATTTGAATAAATTTTCTTTTTAAGGAACGACAGCTAAAAGTTAAAATTTGTCAAAATGTGAATACTCTAATTAAACAAATATTTGAAAATACCGCACACTATTAGAAATGTAGCAATTTATTTAAAAAAAAATCTCCTTTGCGCATGTGCTTGGTTGCGCATATTAATAAAGCAAAGAAATTTATTTCACGCGTAAAAAAATTGTCAGTCCATTAAACAATTTTTAAAGAAAACAAGGTTTTTACTATACAAAAATTACACAACAATAAAGTGTATTAAAATATATTTATTAATTTCAAATTAACTGACAGTGTAATTTTAGAAATGAATAATTTAGTGATACATTTTGTGAACTATTCGTTTTGCTATTAATTCATTTTCATTAATATAATAAATTTATTAGGGTAAGATTATGTAACACTGTGAATTAAGGATAATGTGTATTTGGGAAATAAGTGTTGAATTAAGATAAAAAACGGAAGACAAAAATTGTATAGAAGAGGTAAAGAAAAAACATGGATGAAACGAAATGGGAAGAAATTTTTTAACCATAATATTTAATCATTTATTGCTATTAATATTAAATTAATATGCATCAGTTATACATATTAAAGTTAAGAAAATAATCGACTTCAATAATTATGTCACAATTGCAAGAAAGAATAACACATTTTTCGATTTTCCCTGTTTTTATCACTTTCCTAGTTTTAAAAATAGCCAAAAATAGTTTTTTAGTTATAAAACAGAAATGAAAATTGTTTATACTTTTACGACCAATTAATGAAACAAAGGAATTTGAATGTTTTTTTAGTGATATAGTGAATTACGCAATGAATATATTTGAAAAGGGATTAGTATAGATCGATATCAGTTTTTTCCGGGAGAAAGAGAATAAAAATATCTGTTTGGGAAGAAAATTTCACTACGTTGAATATTGTTTACAATAAAATAAAAACTCAGCAAATAAGTTTAACCAATGTAAACAGAGCTACAAATTACGGAGTAGTAGTAAAACTTATCGGGTCAGTCGCATATTTTAATGCTTCCATTGTAAATCCTTGCATAATTGTGTGGAAATTGGGAGAAAATGTACCCATCAGATTTTTACAGAGGATTCTACAGAAGCTGTGTATGGATGGGAAGGATTTCGATTTCAATTATTTTAATGTAAATTATATAGATAGTCGAAATCTAAAATTTTATTGCAAAGCGGGAGGAAGAAGACAAAACATTTACCAAAAGATAAAACCTCTATTTTGGAAGAGGTATATTCTGCAGTAAGACTACAATAAAATTCGCACTTTGGTAGATAAGAAGGAATATATGAATATATATATATATATATATATATATATATTTGTGTATATGTATATATGTAATGGTCTACAAAATAAAAGAAAATTGAACTGTACTTTCACATACCAACTCGAGTCTTTTTTTGGTTATAATGAGAATATGTTATATAACATTAAACAACCATTGATTACAAATTCAATCTAATTTTAAACTTCTTTGAATTTATGATATCCTTTTGATTTAAAATGCAAACCTTAATAGGCTTTCTGTGTTGTCGGAGAGATCATGGTAGATAAAAATAAATACATGCATGCATTATGTAAGTCGACATCTGAAAATATTATGATCGCTGAAATGTTTTTTCTATTCCTTTAAATTAATTTTAAATGAACATTTACGTTTAATACTTTTATATCATTATAAAGTGATTTTGATTAGAAACAATTATATTCAAATATTCATTTTATGTGGTCCATTCATGGTGATTTCAAACATATTTATAAGTCAATTTGACACTAAAAAATTGAAAGTAACAATTTTTGCGTTATTAGGAATATATATGTGAATAAGCACTAACATTTCTGTAATTAATTAAACCTCAGTAAAACAATAGGTGCGATGACAAGTTACATAAATTTTGCATACATATCGTTCACATAACATCATGGTCATAAACGTGACTCAACAGTTATGAATTAATTCGATTATAGCCGCTATCACTATATTAAAGACGAACGATGCTTTCAGGTAACACTGTCTCTTACCATGGCAGACATAATGAATAATATAATGCGCAATCATGTCACATCCAAATAATATATGTTTTCTTAATCCTTAATGTTACATATATATTTTTGGTTTTGTTAGATGAAAAAATATGCCGTTAATTGAGCACTAACTTAACACGTTAAAAACAGTTTTAATGAGTGTGTACGACTGGTAAAATCAAAGGCCATGAATAAAGTTCAAATGGAACAAAGGCATATAAAGGAAGGCGGCTTTTGTTTTAACATACACCTGTTAATGTTGTTCTTTGTCTTTTTGAATGTTTTATGGTTCCAGCTAATTACTTTTCTTTGTAATGGTTATTACCTTCCAAGAATGAAGAAGTATCATTATAATTTTAGTTTAATTTACATTAAAAATTCTTACTTGAAAGTAGAGTCGCGAATTAATATAGTTTATTATCGAAATTATTCTAATTTTTATATTTGGGGCTAATAGATAAAAAGAGATTTTCACTACTTTTCCAAATTCTGTAGCATTTTTCTATTTTATACACTTTGATAGTCTGCATTTTTACCAAGTCATTTTTTTTCCCTCTTTATACAGGAAGCGGAAATAATTGGTAACCCAAAATAAATATACTCACAATGTACCTGTTGCTAAAACCGTGTTACTTATTAGAAATAAAAATAGATATATCTCCGATTCCTCTTCTTAATAAGCTAATCAACCGTTAGCGTAGTCCTTTTATCGATATTTCAAATGTTTTGCGATTCAGGTCTAAAAATGAGTAACTGTATTAGATTTAATTCATCATACCTAAATCGGAATTGGCTTAGAAAATCCTGCCTGTTGTTATTATTTGCCAAGTATATTCGTGTTATAGCTATATAATATTACGTACCAGTCGGAGATTAAAATGTGCAAACTTTCATTTTATTATTTTTAATACAGGAGTGTATAAATAATATATAATAACGATAATATATATATATATATATATATATATATAATATATATTAACGATGTTTATTCCACCTAGATTGAATTCTATCTGTTTAATTAATGAGTGATTACATTGTTAGTTTTTAATGATTTCATATTCTCTAATATATTTAATGCCATTGCTCTAATTGTAAAGAAATTATTCAGTGTATATAAACTGTTTTTTAAAATACTGTTAGATACTTGTAGGTTAGGCGAGACATATTTTAATTTTTACTTAAAAAGGAGTCAAAAAAAGGTAACACAGTTTGTTATATTATTCGGCAATGACTAGTGTTTTGATGTCTGTAACAGAGATAATTCTTTTCCAAGTGGTCCAAAAATTTTAACTTTACTAGTGAATCCATAAAATTCCACAAATACATGGTAACCAAATATTTCTCAAGTTTTGAATAACTTCTCTACTTGCTATTTAAAACAAAATAAACTAAATCTTACTCAAATTAGATCAATTTAAAATTTCGAAAAGGTACTGAAATCTTGAGAAAAAAAGAAAGCTTAAATGAGCTACTATATATTATTTTAATTGTTTCATTCACAGTTTTCCCTCTAATTATTCCATTCTTCTTTATAAAGTATATTGCTATATAAGTTATTTGTTCCAACAAATGGAACGATAAATATTAAATAAATTATTATTATTCGTAATATTATCCAGGTTTTAATTAAGGATAAGTGTGTGTGTGTTTGATTGAAAGTTTGTTCAGTCATCATATACAATTGTGCGAACCAATAATTTACCCATTACGATTGATATATTTCTAGATGCAAAACCTGAAATCAGTCAGTTCTACCCGAATCTCTGATTATAATAAATTATACGTTAATTTTACTTGACTCCACATCGTATTTCATGTACATACATATTTGTAATACATCGATAATTTAAGCGTTATTAAGATAATATTAAGCAATTAATTAAATAAACGCACAAAATTTTC
Organism: Druceiella hillmani; assembly: GCA_039881145.1. Lineage (NCBI taxonomy): Eukaryota > Metazoa > Arthropoda > Insecta > Lepidoptera > Hepialidae > Druceiella > Druceiella hillmani. The sequence goes on from JAYKKI010000082.1 coordinate 10,171,672, forward strand.
CATCCCATAATATTAATAAAAATTAAAAAAATTATATATATCCATTTAATGGTGATAGAACTTTAATTAGTGGTGAGAGATACGTTTAATTTGATGCTTAAATGGTATATTCATTGGCGTGCATAAAGTTCTGGGTATAAGCAAGAAATTTATATCATGCTTATAATTGTATGAACACCATAGAACCAATGAGTTCTAACAAATGAAATATAAAGCATTATATATTTAATAAATATTTAAATTTTTAATTGTTATTAAAAGCTAACAGGAATATAACATTTAATGGGATAAAATGTACGGGAATTCATGTTAAATACATTATATTACTCCGCGTTAACAAATATCTAAGAAAAATCACAAAGCATCCCTTTTTTCAGACGAATTGATAATTTCGAGCCATAACTTAACGAGATTTCTTAAATATATTTAACTTATATTATGGTTCGAAAACAATTACAAAAATTGTATAATTGATCATTATTTTATATAAATATTTATTTCATTTTTTACCATCTATTCGATTTCTACCGCATTTTATTCTAATGCAATCAAAACTTAAATTGTGAAATTTTCTCACGTACGAAGGCTATGTACATAATGTTATTTTCAATATGGAAATTTTCATACATTTTCTAATGCAGAACACATCGTGTTATGGACTTTAGAACGGAGTGGCGATAATATCGCTTAGACACTCGCTTCCACCGCATTCACTTTCAATAGCAAGTTGAACTAACGGAAAATGTAATTTCGTATAGAAATTGTTTTAGTTAAAAATGTTATAGTTCAGAAAAAGATTAGGATGTTGGCGCAATATTAGCCGATGCAAGAAGAAATATAAGTGTATTTTAAAAAAAGACAGGAAAAGCAAAGGATCTATATAAAGAAAATTAAGGTGTGTTTTATATTCCAATTCGTGCGACGTCTGAATTTGAAACAATACACCCCTCCAATTTAGTTTTGATTTTTACAATATACACGTCATTGAAAATATCTTGCCCTAAGCTGCACAAGCTCCAGAAGCTCCAATTTTTCATTTACGTAATACAATCCAAACAAAAAATAAAACTCTATGGTTATTAAAAATGTGAATAAAAATATGTAAATCTACAAGTTATCGTAAAAAACAAATATTTTGACATCTAACGATAAATCAAAGCCTGAAAAGGGGAGGTAATCGTGAACAAATAAGCAACAGTTTCTGTTGAAATAATTTTAAACTTTAACAGAACTAGCGGGGCTGTCTCGGTTTGTTCTAAAAAGGACGGATGAAAGTTTATGGCGACATCACGACCGTACATCGTGAACTGCCACCTTTTAAGTGAACCCACGATTTTCGACAGAGCGGTTTGATATTTTCAAGTTTGAGGTATTCAAATAATTGAAACGATGTATATATCCTGCTCCTTTTTCCGTTACCTTATATTCAGTAAACATAAATTATGAATGAATTATACAATTTATGAAATAAATCCTATTTAATTTCAATATGTTATACACCATTAAAATTGTCATTGAAATAACTAAGAAGGTATCCGATATTCCAATTTTTTTTAAATTAATTTTCATAATTCTTTCACATATTTTTTTTCATATCTCATCCATTTCAGTTTTTTAAAACTTTATTGTTGTGCATTAGCCTACTATTTCATGTAGGCGAATGCGCAACAGTATCTTTTACATTTTTTTCCCAGATTTATTCATAGTTGCTTGAATACATCTGGGAAAAAAATGTATAAAGCGAACACCCAGAAACTTTGGTGCTAGTATCCTTGATGTATGAGTGACAAAATTCATCGCGATAACGTAAGGTATTTTATAATTTCAATCAATTAAAATACCTTACGTTATCGCGATGAATTTTGTCACTCATACGTCGGTATGTGTTATTTCTTTTAACAGGTAAATTCACAATATCGCCACGTTCATAATTCTGCCTGTCATGATAGGTACGGAACTTTTAGGCCTTTATACATATATTACATACTTATATCCACACAAGTCTGGAATTGTGGAACTTCATATTCATCTATTTGGAAGTAAGTATTAAATATAGACATCTCGTCATCAGGTGACATGTAGCAAAATAAGGAAAACAAAATGTTTTCCTCTAGCGAAGAAGAAAAATTTGTTTGCGCAATCTCATCGAATGGGATATTATTGGAAAGGTCTTTTAAAAAAATATTTTGTTCGCATTTTTCATTTTAAGCCTTACACTAAGTTTTTTCTAATATTAAGTTGGAAAGTTACATTAATATCTCTCATATACATCTTTACAATCTTGCGTTTAATAGTAAATAAATAAAAATTAAAGAAATCCAAATACTAGCATGATTTGAATTTCAATTAACATCACGAAACACTATTTAATACTCTAAGGTTGCGTTCTTTGGCAGCTATTTACGTGTATTTTGAGTATTCGAAACTGGGTTTACGGGGGCTAAACTGGGTTTTTGTTTATAGCTATCTATTTTAGCATTTTATATAAAAACTCTAACGTACGTATATTTTTATTAGTATAATATAAAATTCTTAACAACCATTTAAAAGTTTTCTTAAATTTTTTTTCCAAAAATTGATTTACTGTAATTATGTAAATATATAATTATATAATATACTATAGTATATAAATAAATTGGCTGATAATTAAAAATGATCAATTATATTCAAAGGAATAGCTAATAAACCATAATTAAACAGTTATTTTAGCAAACTAAATGTAAAAGGTTAGGATACAACAATTTAGGAAAGCCTTTAAAGTAATAATCTCCAATTCCAGGTCATGTTGAAATATTTGTAACATTTAACCTTAAGAGCATTTCCTTCACGACTTCAGTCGATTCTTATTTAAAATTGTCTTCTCCAATCTTACTTTGGGTGTCTGTAATTGGCGGTTATGAAACTTAATGTTAAGTTACACTTACAAGTACTCATATAATTTATGCAACGTGTATTCCTGCAAAATATATCAACAAATACCAAGTAATGCTGATGATCAATTTGAACGGAGTATCTGAGCAATTTAGAATATGAAGATTTTCTGAAGGATTAATATTATTTTTTTAAGAATTTATAACTTACAACTAATATATTAGATTTGGGGTACATCCCGGATAAATTAAAGTGAATAATTTAAAATTGCAAACTAATTAGATAATTATTTTCTAGATTTTACAGGTGTCACATAAAATAATGTTAAGCGAAAGTAAGAAGATAAAGAATATCAAGGTTAATTCAAAACTTCCCCATGTATGTTGAGGGATTTTTGGCAGTTTTCGAGTTAGTAGTTTTTATTTTTTTTAGCTAAACTAATATATTGAAAGCAACGCAATCTTTGTCGACATAAATAATTGTGATAGAATCTTGATTTGTTTTTATTAACTAGATGTTTAACTGGTGTACTGGTAATCAAATTACTTCCTTACATATACCTTAAAATGGTGCCAAAAATTAGCAGACACACAATATATTCTAAATACCGGATTTTGAATTTAATGTTGACCAAAAACCTTGTTATTTCATCAGTTTTTGTCTGTAAAAATTTATATTTTTTATGTAATATATATAAAATTGTATGTAGAAAATTATTTTGAAAGGTATTGATATAAATATAGTTGTAAAATATAATTTGAATGTAAAATATTTTCAAAATTACAACCATCTTGATTGATACGAATGAGGTGCAGGTGAAAATTCATTGATCATTGTTAAATCAGTTGTATTATTTTTTATTGTTTCTCAGATTTCCCTTATATTTCTTTTCAATTCTTCTAATCTACGACATTCCTTACGAACGCCAACTCTTTGTGGAATTCTTATTTGGAAAACTGAACTGGATTTAAGTCGGGACACTACGAACGCCAAGTTACAGATTGGCTGGGAAATCTTTTGTTTACTTGAAATTAATTTCTTGAATTAAAGATTAGAATACACCATCAGTTCGTAATATCATATTTCTGTAAATGTGCATCTCCTAGAAATTAAATTATATTTTATCTTAAAAATGTTATGCAAGACTCCTCATTCAAGCAATCTGATATTAGAAATGAGTCTCTAAGAATTTTAATCTTCAAGTTCCAATTACCGATTTTTTTTATCGATCTTAGATTTTGGGACTCTGAATCGAAGTTCTACTATTTTGTCACTCGTCTATGGAGATATTAAATTATGAACCCTTCAGATTACGCGATGGTCAGAGAACCGTTTGAGGCCAACCTCCAGGTGCTTCATGTGTCCTGTACAATCCTGCTGCTTTCGAGTCGTTTTGTCTAGCATAACCATAATAGTAATATATTTATTCATTATCCCATGGTAAACACAAACATGACAACTCATTCCGGAAAAACAGTGGCGATTTTCCCTTCCGAGCAAAAATTAAAAAATATGAAGTTAGGTTACAGTTCAATAATTCATTACTGTCACTAAAATGTTCAATTAAATGAAACTAACGCAAACAGTACACTTAAATTTAGGGGAGGGAATTGAATATTTTTTTAAAGAAAATAAACCATACAATTATGTTGTAACGGTAAATATAAGTACAGGCAGACGAGTGAATAACTTCTTCGGTTTGTTTGGTCGGTACAAGTAGTAATACTCCAAAAAAAAGGTTATTATTACATCACGTTTTACTTTTTATGCTAAATTCCCCTGTAAATATTTTCAACTAAGAATTTTTGACGTATGTTAGTCATACTTAAATTATAATGAAGAAATTTGGAGTTTAATGACCGTTACGAAGAAACATAATTAGATCGATCCATCAAATACTTGAAAAGATGAAGGACAGCATCAGCAGATCTGTGATAAAACAACAAGATGCCTCCACTTTTATATGCATTTGGATCGTTTTAACTTTATGCATTCTGTCTGATTTCATTAAAATTGTGGGATTGACGCGTTTAGTTAAATTCCTAACTAGTAACGTAATTTTTATTTAACAAAACCAAAATATATGTAACATTAAGGTACAATGTAATTTTGACATAATAACTACGCCATCTACTATTAATTATGTCCGCCAGGAAAAAAATCAAGGTTACCTGAAAGCATCGCTCGCCTGTAATACAGTTATCGCAGCGGTAATCGAAATAATTTATAATTATTTGATCTCGACGAGCATCGACCACCATATTTTATATACAAGATTCTAATAAGATTTATGTAAGTTGCCGATGCACTTGAAACGTCTTCACCATGTTACACTTATGTTTGCGAAAAATGTAATTATTATGCAAAAAAGTAGAAGGTAACTCAAGCTCTTAAGATTTGTTGTGAACATAGGAAAAATGGCTTATATCCAGTCAAGTTAATTTTTTTTAAACTGCTTTACGAATGTTTAATTAAATAGTTACAAAAATATTAGTGCTTATTCACATATATATTTCTGAATACCGAAAAAACATTTTTTTATTTGTTACTCAAAAATTTCGTTTTAGGGCGCATTACAAAACATTGAAAATAGTCCACACGGTCAAAATCATCCACTCAACATAATTGATTTGTGTTAGAGATAAAATCCTATTCTATATTAAAATAAAACTACCTGAAAATGCGTGAAATTGTATTTCCGAAACCGATAAACCTTATACAATCCGATATTCTTTTTCTCGTTTCCTGTTACAAAAATAAAGTAAAATATTAGTTCTTGTAACGGAAAACGAGGAAAGGACTATCGGTTCTCCACACAATGACACTTATTGTATTTGACATCATTGGTGAACCCGATATCAATCTAGTCTTGAGTTAGTTTCTAGTAAATAGTAGAGAATGTGTATATATATATATATATATATATGTAATTATAAATATGGTAATTTGATGGTTTAAATATATTAACTGCCAGAATAACGTGTTTTATTTATACTATCTATTGACAAGTGTATGCTTGCTGAACACGAAAGACGAAATAAATGTGTTTCGTGTGTGATTAATAGAAAATGTTGCTCAGCGATATCTTACTAGAGTATAAATAAGAAAATAGAGTCAACTTGAATCGATTCAAAAATCGAAATATTATGCTAAATGATGTTAGGTGCCGCTAAATTTACACAACCACAGTTTGTTTTGTAGATGCTTCAATTTTAAAAGTTAGTAGTAAAATACTTATGTCAAATTGTAATAATTTTTTTTCTTCCTAATTATATGTGTTCGAGTCATTAAAATATTGCTGTGATTTCTGGTAGTGGAATAGATGGCGCTAGGTGACGCTTAATCCAAAGACAATTTATTTTTATTAATATTTAAAACACGCTACTGAATTAAAATGAAATATTTTTTTAGTATTATAATAATTTTAAGCTTTTGCATAACATTCGCGTACAAATAATTTTATTCCTAGACCCATGATTTACCATAAAATGAGCAGCCTCTTCATATAATTACCCAGATTAATTTATTTTTCCATCCTTATGTATTTTGCATGAGATTCGCGTAGAAATAATTTTATTCCTAGACCCATGATTTACCATAAAATGAGCAGCCTCTTCATATAATTACCCAGATTAATTTATTTTTCCATCCTTATGTATTTTGCACGACATTCGCGTACAAATAATTTTATTCCTAGACCCATGATTTACCATAAAATGAGCAGCCTCTTCATATAATTACCCAGATTAATTTATTTTTCCATCCTTATGTATTTTGCATGAGATTCGCGTAGAAATAACTTTATTCCTAGACCCGTGATCCTTTATAAAATGAGCAACCTCTTTATATTAATACCCAGATTAATTTACATTACCATCCTTATACATTTTACATGACATTCCCGTAGAAATAATTTTATTCCTAGACCCGTGATTCATTATAAAAAGAGCAGCCACTTTATATTATTACCCAGATTAATTTATCACCATCCATATTTATACCCAGTTTTTACTATTTTGCTATGGAGGTAATGTCATATTATACTTGAATTAAAATTTCATATGTATTTGTGTGAAACTTTATTTAAAATGTTCAATTTCCCGAAACATTATCTTAACGAAAATTGTTTTACCGCAAAAGCGTTACTATTATTCAAGTGGACGTTTTAGAAACTTCATCGAGAACGTCAATACTATAATTTTAAAAAATTCCAAGAAATTAAAAAAAATTACCTTGAAATGTTAGTGTATGCTTCGTATTTTATTATTTGGTATACAAGTTAGTTGCAAAAATTACAAGTTCAATTATTTCGTTAGAAATTAACTTAGTTTGAATTTTTAACAATAAAATATTTGAGTCAGAATCTAATACTCCAAGAGGAATTTTACATTTTCTTCATAAGTTGGTTTCGCTTTAATTATTTCCTCTACAGTATATTCTTATAAAATAGAAATTTTCCTTCTTAAAGAATTCTTTTATTTTCCCTCAAATTCTCCTCATCTTCATTAAAATTAACAATCGATTCGGCGTCTGAAATTACATTTACCAATAGTCTTTCGAAAGTTTCATTATTTTCAACTCCGTTATCAAATGACATGTCGTATTACCGTCTGCTATAAAAAAGACAAAAAGTATGAAAAATGCAAGTTTAGGTTATATAATACTTATTCAAGATTAAGTAAATAATTTCGATTAATATTGAATAGATATAATCATACATTCTATAAATATTAAATGACTATGTTATATATGAATAAAGAAAAAATTGGTGTTTGGATTGATATGCAAAAATTTCAATGTAATTACATGGATTATTTCGTATTTTTCATCATTTCAAAAATTTAGCACAACAAGCAAGTAGTAAACCCACTCATTTTTCTAAATTTTTAAATAATATATGAAACAGTTTAACAATTTTTTTCCCTAAAAGGATTAAACATTTACTTAATTCTTCATAATATTTGTTGGAAAAATCATGCATCTATACCGATAAAAAGACAAAACTTCATTGATAATAATAAAATGCTATTAACCTGAAGTTACACAAGATTTGTATGCTAATCAAACATTCAACTGTCTGATCGCGTGGTTAGATCTGTGATCAAAATGATTTAATGAAAATCGGTTAATTGCTAAATTATCCTTCTCATCTCCTCTCTATTTTGAAAAGACGAAACAGAAATTTTTATAATGTCCTTAATATTTGACGTTGGCATAATTTTCAAACGAAAAATGTTTTTTCCACAGGATAAATATTTCCTTATTTTATTAAAGGCCAGTTTATAATTTCTATTATTTTCCATTTATATTTCCTTTTATCACCAAAATAAACTGCATGTAAACTTAGTAAGCCATTTGTTGCTTATCCAACACTGGACGTGCAACAGTTAGGAAGAGAGCAGTGACCCTTAAATTGAGTAATTAATTGTGAGCAGGCTGCGTAACATACGAACAATGCTGAGTAAAGTAATATGAAGATACACTTGTAAGGAAGTTGATAATTGCATCAATCTACAACAGGCGAAATAAAAACTGCAATGTTTACCAGTCACTGTTCCTCCATAGGCACTAGAGTCATATGAAAGTATAATTCATATTGTATAAATAAATTTATTTTTAACCTTCACGGCACCTGCTATATGTTTCATTACATTATTATTTTTAATAATACCTACATATTTGAGTTCCTTAACCAAAAAATCTTTGCTGGAAACCTAACACCGATGATGTCATAGTTAAATTGTCAACGGGCTCACTACGTGTAAAGTCATCGCCCATTGATTCCCCTTACGACTTTTATCCTCCATCCAATGCTCTTATTCTCCTCATTTGACTGTAAAGACGTGCGCTACCTTGATCTTACTTAATAGCTCTTGAATAAATTACAACGCCTTCCAATATAAGTGTTCTTGCGTTCGTTTCCTTGACGACTTCAGAAAGTGCGGTCATACTTCTGGAGGTTAGCTGAGCAGGAATATATTACGTATATATTGGGAATATATTATGTATGTTTTTTTTTATTTTTCTCTGCTTCTATGTATTAAAATATTGAAATCTTATCACATTTTCAATATGTTATATTTCGAATTAGGATTCTAAGGAGAGAATAAACAAACCTATCGAATCGGCTTTCATCCACTTTTAATTGTCGTGTACATTTGAAACATTGTAAACTGTTTTAATTCTGATGATAATATACATACAGGGCATCATCGAGTTAATTTGGTGATGAAGGAGGGAGATAGTCTTGGAAATTTTGCATTAGCTAACATTAAACTCATCGAGTTAGGCTCTTTTAATTTGTCTCAATGGGCCCTTTTATTAAGAAAGTAAATTTTCTACTTTGATAAATTATGAAAATGAAACAAAGCAATAAAATAAAGTTGTTCGATGCGAGTTTCTACCATTGAAAGCTATATGGGTACGTGATTTCCCTCAAGTATGTACAAATTAATTATGAATCACCTGCTAGTGGAAAACTGCACAAGGGACGGAGTAACGAAGGGAAGGCCAAAGGATATAACAAAACTACCCATTTTCGTGACTTGTTATGGAACTATAAAATAGTACAATACGCATTATTTGATTACGAACCGTTGTAAAGATGAAAGTTTCAACTATGTAACTTCAGTGTAGAACTAACAAGGGTTGGAGCAGGAGAAACGTATTATGATATTTGCTCACGTAAGAGGATTATATTTTTTCATGTTTATACCATGCATATCTCTTCATAAACTTAGATGGAAAACAAAATGTGCATTTGATTTACGATTTGATCACGTAATTATGAAATTTAAAAAACATACGTGAAAACTTTTACTATGCAAGTAAAGTAGTCCTCGATACATATTTTATTTCATCCGATCATAATATTATAATTGTTAATGTAATGCCACATTAAATAAACTCAATATAGATCAGTAGTACGGTGATGGCGGAAAAACCGGCTGCTCTCACGTGAAATGACACTGAAATGGGCGGTTCTTTCTTGGAACATTACAAACATATGTTACAGTTTTTAAAGTAAACTTCTCTGGTAATTACATTTCTTTAAAATTATGTGGTTGCTGTTTACCTCGTGACTAGCAGTTTTAAATTTTGGATGTGTGACAAAATTAGATTTAACCTGTGACATATTACGCAATAATTTTTATGACTTTTCAGAATTACCACAGTTAGCAATACATAGGATTGATACTAAAAGACTATTGGAAGAAATAAGATTGAAACATTGAGATTGGGAAACTGTTATTAGTTTCAATCAAAACTGGTTTTATTGAAATTATAGTATCTTTTGCGAATTACCATTATTAGAGCAAGAATGATTAATAACTGTTAAGAAACATTTTAAAATTAATCGATTGTGATTGATCACATCACCAATTTATTCATTTTTAGATTCATCTGTCCTCTTTTGTTGGCAAGTATAGGACAGACAATTTTATGCAGTTGAGATTCAATGGAATACATAAAAAATAGTATATATCGCCTGGATGTCAGTTGCTTTACCGCGAAACACAAAATCCTTAATTATATATTCAAACACGGGGTCACGAAAATCTTAATTAATACCTGTTGACGTATTAATTATCATATGAAATACACTTTTTCTTTTTTTAATTATAACTTTACATCCACATGATCATCCATTTCCTCTCTAGATTTGATTCGCCTTACATGAAAAGTAGTTTTCCCTCTTAACTAACAAACTCTGTAATTAAATATTTTCTTTCATTTTGATATTAAAACCGTTTCTCTTACATTTTTTTTAGTTGCAATTAATTTCATAATATTAAATACATTTGTATCTAACTGTTAACTTGTAACTGGCTATTAAAATAATTTTTTACAATAAAGTCTAAAGTAAATTAATTTTAAATTAAGTCTAAAGTAAGTTAATTTTAAATTTTTAGAGGAAATAAAACTTACCAAATGACAAAAGAGAATTATTAACAATTCCAATTTTGTTATTAAAGCACACGTCTCACAAATGATACAATATACACAAGAGTTTTTATTTTATATTCAATTGATTTCCTAACGTTAACTACATGAGTATTTAACTAATAACTTGTCACTGGTTATAAAAGAGAATTCTTTATAATAAAGTATTAAGTTAAATTTCCAAACGAAATAAAATTTATCAAAAGACAAAAGAGAATTATTAAATACGGTCATGTGTTTCAATTTTATTATTAGAGTACAGGCCTCACAAACGATACGACAGTAATTCCATCATAAACGTCATATACACGGGAGATAGAAACGTGGAGGATTTAATAAAGCCAGCTTTGGTCCGAGCGATGATGGATTTAGTATAATCCAGTAATTTTAAACGTGACTCAGGACATGTTCAGGATATCTTTCAAAGGATTTTGCTAATGTAAGGTAAGCTTATAATGAATATTCTGAACCTAGAGGTGAAATACATAATTTCCTAATAAATTAGAATAATAAGGTTATTTTTGTTGAGGTATATTGTGCGTCTGAAAGATTTGACACGAAATTTAAAATTTCTACTCTTCGTGATTATTACATACAAAAATATGGTCAATCTGTTATAGTATTCTTCATTCGCCTGTCTATTAAGCTATTAGTTGAGCTACTAGTAGGCTAATTAATTTAGGAGATAAGTATAAAAAAATAGTTTCAAAATTTAAAATATTTTTGCAATTACTATTTTGGTAATAAAATAATAGTAATTTAAAAGTATTGCACTTATAATATTTTTGTTTTTTTTTGTAGTTTTCAAGCAGTTCTTGGTCTCGTCTAGAGTAATCATTAGACGAAACTATTTCTGCATCAACAAAAACTTTACTTGTTATTTTGAATAATGCTTCCAAAGATAAACGGAAACGTGCTTATAGATATAATATATGAAAAATTTGTGACCTACTTTTAGAGTAACCACGTGATAATCTTTTGTTTTATATACTCAGTGTTAGAAGAAAAGCCTTTCTCTTTTTTCACTCTATGATTCAAAAGTGTGAATTATTTTAAAAGATCGAGAGGAGTTTATACATTTTGCCTGGGTATTTTGAGTTAATTATTAAGACCTATTCAGATCTTCAAATAACTTGTCGCTATGGTATGGTCCTTACGGTTATCGCTATGGTATATGGCCTAACGGAAAATAGACCACTTAATTCTTGTGCATTTCTTTCAACAATGAAATTTTTGTTTTTTAATAGTAATCTTGAAAATAAAATATTCGATAGAATAAACTTTTTTAAATATTAAATATATTTGGCGTTAAATTTGTAGAAATTCATTATTCACAATTAAATGAAACTACGTGATGTAGTATTATTTCTACTTTCTTTAAGTTCTTTACCACGACCTAGGTTTCATTGTATTACAACATCTTCAGGTGGGCTATTAGCAAAGATTAACTCTTAGAAACACCCAACAGCATTTATATGTTTCAAGTACAATAGCGGAAGCCTGGTTTGTGTGGGTTATGTTAGTGAGTTTATTGTAGGGGAGCGGTTTAGGTTTTATTATATTTCCGAGAGTTATACCATATACCAGTATTTTAGTGAGGGTAATAAATTCAATTGTTGTTATTATATGAGGTTGTACAATGCAAATGTTCTGGAGTATGTAATAAAATTAAATGGAAGTTATTCTAGGTAATTTATTTATACAAAAGCAAGGATATCTGAAAGTTAGAACAAGGTTATACCACTAATTCAACGTATCTCCGGTTTTAATTATTCATATATTTATTTACATACATATACATATATATATATATATATATATATATATATATATATATATATATATATTATATATATATATATATATATATATATATATATATATTTATTTATATATATATATATATATATATTTTCTTTTTTTTATTTATTTATTTCCTTCAATTTTTTTTTAACTTAAGAGATAAGAACAGCTGTATAAGAGTTTTATCTTGAGGACATCGAAGGTCATTATAATGAAATTCGTGCAGAAGTTGAAATATTTTTTTCTAAGCTTTTCGCTATAGTTTTTCATTATTATTTACTGATCTCTAAACAGTGATTTAAAATAAAAAAAGAGAAAATAGTATTCCAATTAAAAATACTTTTAAGCAAGTCCCTGTCAAAAATATAACGGCACATTTTCCAAATTAAAGTCGGAATAAACAAATTGATTAAGATGGCTCGATTTTATACTAACATGGATCAAGGTAAATGCAGGTTTTGAGCTATCAATACAATTATTATACACATTGCACTGTTTATTGCTTCACTAATACTATTAATTACTGAACAAAAACATCGAGTTTCATCGTGAAAGAATTATGTCATTTCCATGGCTAAAAATTTGTCTCTTGGCAATTAGAATCACGAACTTAGTCTAAATAAAATTTCATAAATTTTTTTTCAGCTCGTTAAAATTTCATAATCTACGTGTGTATATGTTACTTTGCCGCATAAACTATATGCATGTCAAATATCAATTCATCATTTAGTTGGATAGTGAGTAGGTAGGTAACTAAAAAGTGAAAATTAAATTAACTTTTGTGTTTTTAATGTTGTTTAGTATCCTTAATATTTTGCAGTTAAAAATGTTATTAAAGATACTCCTTTTCCTGACGTAAATACCGCTTATATATAAAATAATTTTTATTAAAAAAACGTCAATATTACCTGCCAATCCATAAATTAGAACCGCCTTTTTTCAAATGTTGATTAAACTTATGTTTCATTTGGTGTGACAGATCACCTTTTTTTTAAAAGTTATAACAAATAAGTCAAAAGAATAAATCACAGGCTAACCTCACATCGCTGTTATTCGGTATTGATGAGATGAAAATCAAATTGTTTACTAGCTTTAATCCATCGGTTATAGTGAAATAGTTTCCAAATATATTTATTGAAATTACTTTCTATAATTCATAATATTACAATTATGTCGTACAATTAATTTTGTAAATTCACAACTCTATTACGTAAAGGGTTCCTGTCATTAAATCTTACTTTTACCATTCGGTGACTTGACAATTATTCGCGCGGGGTAACTAATTCAAATGTAATATGAAATTCATATAAATTAACTGGCCCAATCTATGCTAAAAAATCCTATCTATGCTAAAAAATCTTTCATTTTATTTAATAATCTGCTAATAAAATATTACTTGCACACACATCAAATGGTATATTTTTATATCTCATGCAGAAAATCATAATGTAATAAAGCACGTTAACCTACATATATATATAATAAATAACGTACAAACATATTCATAAATAGGGGAAAATCACGTAGGTAAGTTTTTTAATTTCACATGCTGTGTGGGTAACAAATCAGAAATTAAATTCTAATACAACTTATGTTTTTTCAGAATTGTATATGAAACTAACGTTGCGTAACGTCAGACGTTATTCTGCCCTTTGAAACACGGAGTCATCTATCAGGTCGAGATATTGTGATTTCCAAATATCTATTGTGATCTATAAAAATAAAATGTGTTAATAACTTGACTGTAGCATCCTTATCAAATCCTAGGCATGAATCATTATCTTGACAAAATCTATATGTCGTGTGAATATGACCTCAGTCGGTCAAGTCATTCAGAAGTTATATGATCGCTAACAGACGCATCAACGATTATGTATAAGATAATTTTTAGATATTTATGAAAAGGTACACAAAAGCTCCCCCTCCTTATTTACGAAACGGCTAAATTTAAAGTTACGAAAAGAGAAACAGAATTATGTTAAATTTACCCAAAGTTCAGTGGAAAGCTATAAAACTGATCTTAAAAGAGAAAAACATTCGCGATAATTCTACATCTGTGAAAGGATATATGGAGCAATATATTTACGTAGTGAAAAATAATATTAAAATTTGTAAATAGTTTGATAGAAATACTGATAAATATCATCTATGCTTAAGTATATAGGGAACCCCTCGTAATCACTGAACTCTGTGAACTCATGAGTTTTATTTATGAATAATAACAATATTGCGTGATTATTGAGAAAAAGTTTCAAATTTTAAATTGATTGTTAAGTGCAACTATTGTTCCAAAAGTATGGTACTTTACTTAGTATTGAGCGAAAGGTGCGCGATAAAAAAGTTATATAAATGCATAGCACGTTTTGTAATATTTTACACTTGCGTCTATATAAGCACTATTGTCATATTAGAGTATAAATCAACATATTTAAATTAATAGGTAGAAAACCTGGTATCTTTTATTTTATGGATATTTGGCATTTATTTGTTCTCTTAGTTTCTAACCCAACAAATTATAAAAACAAAACTGTATAAAAGCTCTACTTTACTGTTTTCGCAAAATGAATATTATTTTCCGAAAGATCAGCAATTAAATACTGCGAGTAAGCAACAGTTCATTTATTTTACAATCCGTAAGGTTTCGTACGCATATTGAAATTGAAACTTGGGTAAGTCGCTGTTATCTATATATCAATTTAAGAGTAATTATGTTATTCTTAATCATAAACTCTGTGTATCAGGTTTTTTTGAAATCACGTCTAGCCGTTTGGGCGGAATTTAATAAGAAACATCCAAAGTCACATTACGTAGCTGTTAGTTCGCGACACGCTATTTGAATATGCCAACCAAAGGTAACATCTGTTTTCTCGATTACGAAGTTATTATGGAACAAAGGATTAAACAATATAATTTTCACCTCTTTTAAAGTAGTTAGGATTTTAAATATATTAATTTCATTATAATTTAGCATTCGAATTTACTTTGAAATTATATTTTTATAATACTGTGATTCTATAAATTTAGATCCCTTGAAATTGGTGGTTTATTTAAATATGAAAACTGTATTTGGGATATGTGAATACAAGAAATTTAAAAAGTTATAGTTTCAAAATTAATCGCAAATATATTACAAAAGGAATTAATCACGCAAGAGAAGATGCCAAAATTCGTAATTCAAGTCTTGACTTCAAATTCGACGAGTAAATAATATACGAACAGTGTTATTTACAATAAATATTGTAAAAGTATTCCTGACAAAATCTGTCCCTCAGAGATTTAAAATAACACCAAAAACAAATTTGCTGAAAAGAGAAAAGGAATACAGTCAAACTTACAATATGATAGCTATTTTTCCAATATTCTCTATGAAACAACCCTATTCAATATTATTTAGCGGTTTCGTTCAAAAACATGTGTTAAGGGTATTGTTGTTTAATAAAGTCAGTGTGTCTATAATATTTGTATGAAAAAAATGTCGTTTTCCGTAACTCATCAATTTAAAAGTGAGCAATTCAGTCAATAGTATAAATAATGATTACGGAATGCTTACACTAAACATATTGTGATACGATACGTAAATTTAAGTACCAAAATTATTTTAGATTCCAAACTCTCTTTTTTTAATCTCATCTTAATCTCAATTTTTTTAAGTTTTTCTGACCCAAAAATTCAACGAATAATATATTTCTTTTCAGGTTGTCAAAATTTTAACACTATTATAATTGATAAGTGTGGATGGCAGTTGCCTCTTATATAGCGCTTTAAATACAAAATTTTACTAAAATTTATAGTTGACATAGTACTATTAAATAGATAATGTTAATGGAATATTTTATTAATGTCTTTATTATTTACGCCATTAGTAACTTCATTAATTGTGAGTTTCATTTTTATTTTTCACCATCGAATTAATTTGACTTTACAGTAAAAACCACGTTCAATCACCGACACTTCTTTCAATTTTATTCTCTGCCTAAACATTGTATGTTGTAAAAAAATAATTGAAGTGGGTTAGTGGCAAAGAAATGGGAACACTCGGCACGTTTTGCTTAGTTACCGCGCTATCCAGCTAGAAAGACCATAAACTGTGCTGTTGTTTAGTATTGAGTCGTAACATCAACAATAAGGAAAGCGATTAATGTAAACCCTTCGCTGGTGTTAACTAGTGCGAGAACTCTTTGAGGATGCAGTCACCTTGAGAACAACAGATGAAAAATTGTTATTTATGAAATTCCTTTAATTTTTTATTGCAAATATTTGAAATTCTCTTTGAGGATGCAGTCACCTTGAGAACAACAGATGAAAAATTGTTATTTATGAAATTCCTTTCATTTTTTATTGCAAATATTTGAAATTCTCTTTGGGGATGCAGTCACCTTGAAAACAACAGATGAAAAATTGTAATTTATGAAATTCCTTTCATTTTTTATTGCAAATATTTGAAATCCTCTTTGAGGATTCAGTTACCTTGAGAACAACAGATTAAAAATTGTTATTTATGAAATTCCTTTCATTTTTTATTGTAAATATTTATTTCAAAATTTTAATAAACCGCGTGATCGTTTATTTTTGAGTTATAACATAAACAATGGGAAGAGCGATAACGGGAAACCTTCCTTGTTGGTTTCGAGTGGGAGAACTCTGTGAGGACCCCAATAAAAAAATGTATGTGATTTTTTTTAATTTTATTAAATTTTTAAATTTTAATAAATTGTCATTCACATATTTGTTTAACCGTTATTTAAGCCACTCTTCAGTTTGAGTATCGGTAAAATACTTTTTATCCGATGATTCATTGAAATAAAAGACTTAAATTTCTACTCAGAAATGAATAGTTTATTAGGACATAATGGCGATAATTGTAACTTGACTGAAAATTTAATTTTTGTTTTCTGATAATTTAAAATGTTTTCCAAAATAGTAAGTAGGTAAAAAATTATATTGAATATATTAGTATGCTAATTACTATATTAGTAAAAAAAATCGTCTATCAGCTAGAGAAATAAATGAGATGAAAAGGATTATATTTATGTTCATTATACAAAAGGGATATACGTTGCAAACAAAAATAATATATTATAGGAAAGAATAATTTGCTTTATAGAATAAAACATCAAGCCAAATTGTCAGTTAAGGGCTTAATGGCCACATTTATTTGGTCCTTGGCTGCCTATATGATACAACGACACAAAATATGCGGTGGTTAAAATTAACACTAAAATGCTAAAACTGAAATGCTAATGAAAACATTTAACACAAATGAATTACTTATTAACAAAAGAATGAATAAAATATGTATCAAGTAAATTGAGAAAAGATTTAGAGAAATACATCAGCGTCGATGACGTCATGACAAAATGGTAAATTTTTTAAAAGGCGATGAAAAAAGAAGACGTTTTCCTTAAATTAATCTTCGTTGTTATAATAAATACATATATTATAGGAAAGGATAATAATTAATACATTCATACGTAATATATGTATGTACATATATTATAGGAAAGAATATGAATTATATTGTAAATTGGCAGTTGTGTCATTAATATCCGTATAGTATTTCTCGATATGCTTATTAAAGAGACAGTTGTGGAATAAAATTGAGTAATTTACTAAAAAATGTTCCTCAGTAAATTTAGAGCTTTCAGCTGCCAAATGGCTCTTTTAATATCTTTAGAAAGCTAACATCCATTTATACTTATTTGTCAATAATGCTTCAAACAAGTACTTTTGAAGACCTCTTATTAAAATAAAAAGTCCAGCAAGGGAGTGAGGGAACGGAGAGGGCCCGTTTTCTAGAAAACTCGTTTACATGCAATTTTTATAGTCGTGGAGGCGTGGTCAATTAAGCGGCGGGTTTTTATTACAGAAACATTAATTAGAAGCAGTAAATCGGCAGTTTTGTACTCCTTTCAATGCCGGTCGTTATACCGTACTTTCTTCAAGAAATACAAACTTCAGAATACCCGGCTCACTAAGATCTGAAACAATTCGAAGAGGTAATCAGGCTATGAAGATCTGAGAAAATATTTGAAGGGTGAGTCAAGCCCTAAAGACCAACCCTAATAGCCAACTTTTGTAGAAATTCCAAGAACTTTCCATTATATTTTGAGGAATAAATGTAATTCCATGATTATTCTCAGTTTTCAAGATATCCGATCCCGGATTGTAGCATCCCTGATATTGAATTCATAGTTCCGTCCTATTGCTATCAAATAATGTAAAAGTGCACGTTAGATTCTTGTCATTTGAAATTTGCTCTCTCTCTCTCAACACATTTTTGTATATTTTACCATTTTTACTATTATAAAAATTTATCAAATAAGTGGGCTAGAAATATGTTGCATTCTATCAAAAATAGGCTCTAAAGATAAGACCTGATATAGAACTTCAGTTGCTTATAGGAGGGTGCATTAGATGCCATTTATAAGCTATTAACCATAAAATATACTTTTGCTGGAGGTTACTTGATAACTATTCAGATTCATTTAATGTCATCAACCATAGTTTAAACGAATATAGAGAAAAATATTGAAAAAATACTTTGTTCATTTGGATATAAATAAATAAAAAAAAAAAATTAAAAAACAGCAAAATAAAATAAAATTAAATTTATTAATTTTAATTAAAATTTACAAGGAATGATTATTTTAAATTTTTGTGCTCCGGAGGGAAAAAATCCTTACCGAAAGTACGAAAAAAACAGAGCTATAATCACGATTTTACTCAATTACAAAATTCATATCTCTGTCGAACACAATTTTCTCAGAAATCATTCAAAGGCAAAGGAAATACATTTTGGCTATCGGTCGCTTGGAGCATCAATTGAAAGGGCAGTCTACAAGAATTCCAGAATTAGTTTAGTTTTTTCCTCATATAGTTCGAAAGATACCGGTGGAAATGTTAAAAAAACATATAAGTTCCCTAAATTCTCTCTTCTCCCCATGTTTCAGAAATAATAATTGATAAAGCAAAACGGAAGCTAATGTATTGTTTATCGAAAAATGATAGCGTCAGTTCCAGATGTGGCAATTTTTTAGAAGTTCACCGTTAAATACACTTAAAATGTACCACGGAATATATTTATATCGTGAACAAATAATATTGCTATTTGGAAAAATAATAATGTAACAGCTTTGCTATGTCTTCTTGAATTTTTAAATCTTCCTAAAAATCTAAATTTTATCTTAACCCTTGTAATATGAGTTCCATTCTTAACTAATAAATATTATTAACACCTCGAAGCGGCCAGCTTACTTATATGCAACACATGCGCTTGCACTTTTCAAACATATATATTTCATTAAAACGACAAATGCATGGACGATTGTATATCGTAAGAATGGAAATAAAATAAAGAATGGAATGATTATATGTTTGGTCATAATGTACATTTAGTTTTGTCGTTACGAATTTTTTTACGCGTTAGAGGGCAATCATAAAGTTTTTGGCTGAAAAAAACTTACCGGCAACATAATTTTTTATTAAAATAAGCAATTTTTTTGTTCACGTTTATGTTTAATTATTGTTTTTAATTAATAACGAAAATTGCGTTCTACAAAAGGCATTAACATTTTAAGCTTTTTTTTATTGAGAAATTCCTTTTTATTGTGTGTATCAACTGGCTATTATAGAAGTGAAGATTTCGTTTATCACTTTTCATCCCTTTGTGGAATATTAAACTTCAAATTGACTCACAATATGAACCTTAACTCCATTTTTTTGATTAGGATTTTGAAATGTCTGGAAAAATTAGAAGCAAGTACAGAAGTTTCAAATATAATTATTTCTGTCACTATTTATTGATTATTTTAAGGGAATGAACGAAATTCCCCTTTGTGGGTATTCAAAACGCATTGGGCTACATTTGTAAAGTTAGTTCTATTATATGTACATTAATAGCATGCTATACCATTCTTCAAAAATTATATCGTAATTCAGTTTAGTCGAAAATGTTATCGACTCAAAACCGAAGATAACAAATTTTATAATTGGCAAAAAGTCACAATGTCACGGTCACGGGCGAACCGCCCTCTCTCTGACCTGACCGAGCCTTTACGGAGGCGTCATAATTCAAATTTTATCGTTTTCCAGGTAAAACGAAAAGCACATTACCGCGGCCCCTACTCGTGTTTGAGCAAGCTGAGCTAATTAGCGGCGAGGACCTAATGGCTTTGGGCAGGAAGCGTTTCCGAAATGAATTTCGCACACCCTCACTTTTATCATCCTTGGCGTGTGAGACTGGTGAGCGTATTTGAGAAATGCTTGACCTTCGAATTGATTGCTGAGTAATTGCTTGGGAGACTGAGATATAGATACCGTTAATAAATTGTAAATTGAGAGAACAAATTTCGTGAGAATATTTCCTGTTTTTTCTATATATACTCGTATTTCTAAGTATAAATATTCTTTGCTAAATAATGCCATGTCAATACACAATGTAACAAAATAAAATATTATGATAAATAAGTAATTAATTATTTTAGTTATTCTTTAAATATTTGCCAATTTTAATATTAAATAAATATGTACTTATATTAGACATTTTTATTCTATCGAACAAAATAATCTTGTGGCTGTGGAGATATTAATTAAATAATTAAATAAAATGAATAATTTAAAAAACTTATAAATAAAAATAAAAGTTCTGGGATAAAATCACGTTTGTAAATGGTAAGTTGGAAAAAGGAACTGTGATTAAAAGAATTAAAAAAGTTTTTTTTTAAAACAGTGTAAATAATTGGATCAAAATCTTGATTCCAAAGGGGGTAAAGTTTAAAATTTCATAAACACATCCTTAAGAATGACTAGATTTACCTTAATGGAGAAAGTGCTTAAGGCAGCACTAAAGGGCGTATTCATATCACTAAACGGTGTATTATTTAAATTATTATCTATATTTTAAGGGACAAAATTACTGCAATACTTGATAATATTATCTATATGGTAAATATTTGTATTTATTTCAGATTCATACGTAATAAGTTCATAGTAAGGAAATTTTTGGCATATATTAAAAAAGTATCAATGTATCGCGTCATTCGAAAGAAATAGTTGGTCTACCATTGATCCATGGATTTTTATTGATTCTATAATTATTATTCGAAATATCATTCATGAAAATATTTTTCACATTTTCCATGAATTTTATACTACGAGAAAAATAGATGAGAATGCCTAATAGAGACAATTAGACTCCCCATACAAATACTATGGTGTGTAGTAAACATTTTAATAGAAAATATTTTGTAAAAATTGCACACCGACGTAATTTGAAAAAAGACTCAGTGCCTATAAAATTTGTACCGGTGTTTTTATCAACATCTTAATTCATATTTTATTATTTATAATTAGGCCTCCTATAAACGTTTAGTATCTTCTCATTGACAGTTCTATTGCTATCATACCTGAAGATTAGCAATAGTTTAAATGTATATTTGTGCGTGAATACGGTCAATGTTTAACAAGCGGACTGTATCATTGCAAAGATGGGACAATCTACACACTTTTTAGTACATGTGCGTATACTGTATGTCGTGTCCGTATAACATTAATGAAAATTGTTGTCATGTATATAATTTTAGTACAAAAAAAATTATTTAATTTAAAATATTATTGCAAATATTTACGTGTTTTACATGATATAATAATAAAGTGTCTGTAGTAGAATTCGTAGCTCTATTGGTCTGTCTTTCCATTAACATAGTTTTTGTTTTCAGATAAAGTTAATGTCAGAAAGCCAATATCCTCTTATCTATATAAAGATACGTCACCTGAGCCGTAGGCCTTGCAGCCATCAATATCATAATGAAAAATGATTTTATTTTTGATGTAACAAGTAACAAGAAAAATTAAAAAAAAGAATCCAAACATCAGGAGCTTAATGGTTAAATCAAAGAGAGAAAAGAAAGAATTATGACACTACAGTCCGTGCTTGAAGAATTCAAAAAACTTATAGGTTTTCAGGATAACTTAAATGACCTTACCAAATCATGCAATACTAAAACGTTGCAATTTTTAACAGATATACACAGAAGAAAAAAAATTGTAAAATATTTCTTTTTTACTAAATATAATTAATTTTCACTAACTCTTATTCTAAAGTCCAAGGTGTTATACCTCATGTAAACACATTTAGGAATATAATATCAGAGAATCAATGATGATCCGGGCTTTACAGCAAAATTATTCAATAAAATAAAGAAAATTGGTAAAGAAAATAATTACTTGTTAACATTACTTTTGATGAAATTACCGTTAGGAAATTTGGTGAATTCATTGACAAACATTTTATGGCTATATTGACATAGGCTATGATTGGCACGGAGCTGAATCAGGAATTAAAAATCAATGTGTGGTTGTGGCTGTGAATAGTTTTTGGAAAGTTCCAGTTTGTTTTTTTCCATGGAGAAATTTTACGGCTTTATAAAAAGGTGAATTTATTAAAAATTTGCTTTTTACTTACCGAGACTTCATATGTAGCGGTTTCGATTACATTTGACGAAATTACTTCAAATCTTAACAAGGTCAGTTTACTTAGAACAAAATTACACATCCAACCATATAATCCATGTTTCAGAAACAAGCCAAAAATATTATATTTTACTCGATCCGTGCAATTATTACAATTTGTGATAAATATGTTTAGTACAAATTTAGAATTTATATTTATTACGCAATTACCGGTGTAATTGTGTAATAAATTCAAATGAAAAAAGGTCTGAAGTCGGGTAAAAAAAATTACATTTTGGCCTATTAGTTATGTGAAAAAAAAATTAAATTGATGCTAATGGAGCAATTACTCTTGGATCTAATGCGACAGCCATTCAGTACCGCTATGATTTTTTGAACTTTTCACAATTTCAGAATTCCAAAGCTACTGTGCTCTTTATTAACCTCATTAATGATATATTTTAATTCCAGGAAATTTCTTCTTTCTGGGCCTAATAAAACATTTATTTCTAATAAACAAAAAGTTTTCAATAAAACCGACCAAGCATACAAATATTTTAAAAATAAAAAATTTGAACATGGCACCGTCATCATGTACTCTACGAAACGATTAGATTTAGCCTGGAAATTAATAAACATAACTAGTCTATAATATTTATAGGTAGACTCCATTAAAAAGCCACTTTAAATTGTTACCTTTTAATAAAATATCACAAGACCATTTGGAAACAATTCTTAGAAGGGTACGTTCTAGGTGTGGTTATAATAACAACCCAACGATTAAATAATTTATAAATGCATACAAAAGTTACTATGTTATGCAGAGTAAAAGTTACTATGTTATGAGTTGAAATTAAAAAAAAAAAATACTATACTTTCCAGTATATTTTCCATCGCAAAACCCTTTAAAACTGCAGTATTATGTAGTAAAATTTGAAGGAAATTTCAATTGAGCGATAATTTTCTAAATGCCGTTCCATGTGATATTGAAGACGTGTTCTCGGTATTATTAAACAGATTGCATTCTGAAGACTTGTCATAATTTATTAAATCGGTTATCAAATGTATGGGTGGATTCGTATTCAAAAAAATATATACGTCGTAATGTTTGCAGAGATTCATTGGTGCAACCAAGAACTAATGAGTAATTTATAAGTATTAAAAATGTTGCCAAAGAAAAATTTTGCCAAAAGGAAATTTCGCCAAATTTTGACAAAGTAAGGGCTTTTTGACTTATCAATCCATTAAAATGTGTATTTGGTAAATACTTAACATGTAAATATTATTTTATATTTACGTTTAAAAAATCCACTTTAACTTGGATAAGACAAGTTTTATTAAAAGAGTTTTAGGAATTATACATTTCAATTTCACTAACAATTTTTTTGATAATTTAATTAATCATTCATATGATCAGGGCTCTCTTAATAGGCACATATGTCCATTAATAAAATATATAATTGAAAATTATTTCACGATAAGCTTATGTAAAATATTTTCCATTATATATTTTATTATAACATATAAAACAATTTAAAAAATTGCCAAAAGAAATTTTAAGAAACCATTTGAATAAGATTATTATATTCAAAAGACAATGATTTCTACAATAACTAACAAAAAGATGATTAAGAATCGTAAAAATACTCTCTTAAAATACCGTATGCGGTACTCGTAACAAAATTCTTATTTTCGTATTGAATTGTACAATTTTGTCTCGTAGTTGAATTGTTTAATAGAAATCACTACGACGTGCAGTCTCAGTAATAACATTGTATCAGAAACTTGCGTTGTTTTTAATTAATTAATATAATTTCTCTACAGTTAGTACCTAAAAGTTATACAAGTAATATCTTATTAATTTAACTTTAAAATATCACTACATGTTTTTATAATTTTCTACATACATACTGTGTGCATTTTCTACATACTGTAGATATTTTTTATAATACTTTTGTTTCATTATTTATCCCATATTTAAGCGCTGTTGTAAGATTTCTAGCCGTGATATTCTATCTTATTTACAAATAAACTAAAAATATAAAAAAATAACTTATATACGAATAAAACTTCTTTAGGCGCATCTGCGCACTTTTTCCAAGCAGTAAACGAAAGTGAATCGTCATGCTCGTATCGGTGACTATGAATCAGATAAAATCGGCTACCTTTCATGTCGCCCAAGTGAATTACATTTTTAGGCATACCACGCACACTTTTTTCAGATATTTAATTAAATTTAAATCTAAAGTATTTATGACATATTTCAGTTTCCATAAATCTATTGCTTCGTTCTGATGAGAAAATTTGGTTCTCTTCGGTATCGGCCAAGCGAGTTCACTGTCTAACACGGTGTGCATTATTTCAAGAACTACACACACACACACACACACACACACACACACACACACACACATATATATATATATATATATATATATATATATATATGTATATAAGGATACATCAGAAATGTTATTCACAGGGAAAATAACACACTCAAAATATTAAAGGTTCAACAAATATTTAACGCTAGAAAATATAATGAGTGGAAATACCTAATACGAGCGATTGCGTAATAATTTTTGAGAACTGATTTAAAATTATGGACCATTCTCTATTCATGAACCATTCTCAACAATGTGTTAAATTGAAGACAAGTTCGTAATTATGGGCCCAGGAAATAAATCGTTAACAAAATTTGATCACATAAGTGCTCTTTTTTGCTCTTTTGATAGCGAAAAGCGATGACTTAAACTCACACACATGTACAATTACGCCCACAAGGGCAATTCAGTTTCGATGTTGCGAGCAATGTGGGGTGTGTTCGTCTATTCGTAATATATTAAGTCTATGGGTGGATGACACATAATTTCTAAAATAGATATAAAATTTTGATCGTTCATCTGGCTGAGTGTGCAGAAGTATTTTCGCATAGTTCTCCAACAGTTTTCAAATACAACAGGCAAACATTTGCTGACAAACGGTCTGCGGTAATAATTTTTTTTTAGTTTTTAGAATAGAAAGGCAACACTTTTTACCAGCACTTCGTCTCTTCTTCATCTTTGTGGGTAAATCTCCAGAAGGAAACACCCATTGCACAGACAGTCTCTTAGTTTCTGGTTCATGATAGTATATCCAATTTTGATCACCTGTGATAATGTCGTATGCAGTATTTGAGTAACCTCTGTCGTATTGTCTCAATAATTTGCTATATTGTGAATATCCCATTATTCGACCAAAGCTAAAAGAAAACTAACACTTCCCTCGTATATTACGTATAACATTTTTTCGGAGAAATAAATAATGTGATAATACCAAAGATTAAATGATACAATTGTAGTCACATATATGAATGGAAAAGGAAATCCGGTTAAACAATCTTAAGAAAAGTTTTTTTTAAACATTTGGAAGAAATGTGCAGAGTGTAAATATCTACATAGCTATACCAAATTTTCTAACCAAATTGTGTAAATATTATTATATGTTAAAAAAATACTTAAATTATTAGGACTACACTTTAAACTATTTAAAAGGCATTCCCAGACATTTCACGGAAATGTAAACATTTGACATAACTATTTAGACAAACTTGGTTTCAAAAACATTCCTTGGAACCATGCACCTAATAACCACTGGACGTGGCATACTTGGGCAACTACGTTAGCTGTAAGCAGGTTAATATGTGTGTTATTTTCAAAACATCGAATATGTCAATTGCACATAAGTTACAATAGCGAACGCATCAAGTGACAAAATCTCAAATTTAGTAAAGTTGGGCATAATATTTCGTTTGTGAGTTTATAACTTTTTATATATTATCGTTTATTTCAGAGCTAAAAGGTATTATTATTTATTTATCATTAGTAATAGAAATTGACATGTATATTTTTATGACATTAGTGAGGGATATAGACTAAGCGCTGATATTTTGGCGATAAAATTACAACTGCTAAAAAAGAAATGTGAAAAATGCGAATTCACATTATAAACATATCTTTATTTCTTGTTAAAAGTAAATGCAATTTTGGTATACCTAGTGTAAGAGTTTAATTATTGAGTAATTGGAAAAGGGACCATTCGTGTATTTTTTTTAAACGTAATTTAACAGAAAAAAGTTTGTCACTTGGATAACTATATTAAATGGTAATTATTGTGTTTTTTTTATTCTCGCAGATTTCTACAGGAATCAAATATCGTGTTTTTCCTTCAATATTTAATCAATTATATTTTTCATTCGTTCTCTAGTTATATTTTTCATTTATTATATTATCATTAATGTTTTACTTCACTGTTCAATTTTTTTTATAAAAACATACTTACATAATGTACTTTGACATGATGGAGTATGCCTTGAAAATCCGAACTTACAATGACGACAACGCGTAACCTTCATATTTTAAAAAATATCGTCCCGTATGAATATGGCATATCCATTAGTTGCATGCTCCGAATTGTGGATAATGTTTAGAATTTTTATTTTGTTAGTAACTGAGTGCAATTTATGGTAATATATATATTTATGTATATATATATATATATATATATATATATATATATATATATATCTATAAATATATATATATATATATATATCTATATCTATATATATATATATATATATCTATATATATATATATATATATATATAAAAGATAACTTAGATTTTACATCATACCGATCACATACATTTTCAAACATGTAGTTTAGATTCATTAAAATGTAATAATGATAGTAGTAAGTACTGATGAACTAGAACTTAAATTCTTCCTTTTTTTGTTATATACTAGGTGATTTTCTTTACTTGAATTATACTTATATTTGTATGATTTAGATGACACTCAGATTTGCCTGTATATTAGCCAAATTTTATCTCTGGTAACCTTGTAAAATTAGTCGACGCAGAATTACAATGAAGACGATTTTTTAATTTGACTATTAATACGAAATAGAGATAACATACGACGTTGTGCTCATTCTTATAATTGTTCATGCAAGTGCTATTAGCTTTGTGCTATTAGATAATTAATACTATCGAATACTGTTTATCGATATTGACACAGCCGCAATAATTACAATTTAAAGCACATGTGATAGTTATATTAGCTGATATAATAAAATAAAAATTGTGTGGAGCGTTAGCCAATCAGCAGCGAGTACGATCTCTTTGTTCGTCTCAAATTTTTATTCTAGTTGTTTAATAGTGAATTTGTTTAACTATTCATCCGGTGGTTATTAGATCGGCGCTTAGAACACTTCGTTTTCTTCATTTGCTTTATGACTTGTACATCATATAAAATAGTTATTTCGCTATTTTCTTTATTTCTTAAATAACAGTCTTTTCAGCTATACAGTTTTAATAATCCGTATTTCTTATTCAAAATCATACGACCTACATTTTCAAATGTATTTATATTTATTTGATTACTCTGCGTGTACATTGACTGAAATGCCAATGTCCAATTTCGCAACGAATATACCGAAGAAAATTTATTATAACAAATTGCACGATTTTTTTGGAAGTCTTCATGTCCGTTAATGAAAAAATATAATTCTTAAAAATTAATATCTTTCCAAAGAACATTTTATAATATTTTTATTCCACATACCGTAACATGTTTTAAACAAATTTTAAAGAAAAATTAAATATTATATGTAAAAGAAAATCAATTTTCAAATACATTTTTCTTGCCACTCGAGGCAGTACCAATTTTTACATATCTTTCGCCGACAAGCGTCATCCACAATCAAAATATTCATTCACAACTAACCACAGTCACCGCTGCACATCGAAAGCCGCACATACTTCATTTTTATTAAAGCTTTAACCGATGAAATATGAAATACGTAATGACAGGCACATTACCGACAAGTATTAGGGGAAGTAGATAATTTGGGTAAGAGCGCAGATGCGTCGTCGCGTGGAATCTCGCGAGATCTCGCCACATGCGTGTCGCGCCCTGAATTATCAAACAATACGTGATCTATGTGTGTATACAGGCTGTGTCATGTTTTAGAAGGAGACTCCACTTTATTCTTTAAATTACAATTCTCAGTGCTTTTAACTTAGTTTCATTTTGCCTTAAAATGCAGGAATGGTTCGTGTCGAACGATTCGTTACTGTACCCTCTGTTACAAATAGGATGAAATGATTTTCCTGTTGACTTTGGTGTGAAGAACATATTAAAATAAGTTTACTTTTCTTAACTACTTTATTTCCATCACATGACATTTATCGGGTTAGCATAATCACGAAACGTTGTTATATTTACAGCTGTATTTACATATAACTGCACAGCATGGTATTTCGAAACTTCTTAAAGATTATAGTTTTTCTTTAAAATTTTACCACATACGGAAATGTAAGTTTACGAAAGTATCGTTGTCGATACTTATGTAAATTACCTGAGACCGCATGTTTTAATATCGTTATATGCCTGTGAAATATTATGGAACCATCTCTTAGTACTTTATCTGAAAACAAAATGGAAACTTCGTTTCAGAATCGCTTTAGGAGTGTACTTACGAAGAAAATGCAAAGAGAAAGAAAACATTAACATTTGTTCTGAGTAGAAAACATTTGTTCTGAGTAGAAAGTAGATCATTTGAACTCAAGCTGTTAAGTGCACATTACTGTAGCATAAAACATTCTTGTATTTTGTAACGTTGTTCTTTGGAACTAGAAAAAATATACAAATTAGAAGAAAGACATAGAAATCAAAGTAAAAATTGTCTTTAGCGTGCGCCGGTATTTTATATTTCAAATAAAAATTACCGAACTAACTTTTGTTTGATACATGACATTTTTGGTGCTATTTTTTATTTACAATACCTAATTCATATGATTGAATTTGATACATTACTATCAACGAAATAAATATTCATTAAAGTAAATTTAATGACTTATGTTTCAAGTTATAGTAAACAATTATAATTATATATGGGCAAAGTAAAAAAAATAATTTAAAAAATTATTGAAAAAAATTTAAACCCTACTGCGTAACTGACTGTTTGATAGGACAAATAAAAAATAAGGATCACAGTTGACTTGGAATTATGAAACCTGATAGTAGGCTGCTCTCAATTTTCAATCTTAATGTAACACAATCATCACAGAAAAATGTATATTCATTTAGGTACGTCAATGCACATTTGATATAAATAAACAGGTGGGAGACTAATAGCAGACAGGTGAAAATTCTCAAGCACAACATATCATTCTTTAAACAGGTAATTAATCTTATTTAAATATTTATAGTAATGGTAGACCGCGGAATGGAATGCCAGGGATTTTAATAGAAATAATAATATTTTTTTTAATATTTTTTTTTCCGGAGTCATGTCTTCATTAACATAACATTTTTAATTATTTATTTGCTATTAGTATCCAATCCTAACCAGCTATAACTTTTGAAATCTTATTTTTCTATGGCTTACCTCTATAATGGACAGATAGACATTATCACAAAACTTTGGTGTTATGGAATTAGAAGTAAATGTTTCTTTGAAGTATCTTTCGTTAGCTCTTATTTTCAACAGTTGCATTTTCCGAGTACCATAGTACATGTTTCTTCGCAGCTTATTTTCCGTATTTCTGAAGTGTTGTATTCTGGATTCGACTACGCGATTATTACAAAAAAAAATCAATATTTATTACAAAAAAAAATCAATATTTATTACAAAAAAAAATCAATATTTTGACTATTTTTTGCCTAGGAATCATCCCGTCATGCATTGTTAAGAATAGCCCATAAGTAAGTCTACATGGCAACAATAATGACATATATAGATTATGATTTTAAGAAAATAAATACAATAGTGTATATTCTGAGTTACGAAGGAATATAATGATTTTTTTTTCAGTGACTGAAAAACTATGACAAATTAAACATGTAGAACATAGAAACATGCAGCCAAAAATGTTGAAATACGCAGTCATATTTTTATAATTTCTTTATTGGTACTAACTAACATCGCTAAACCATTAAAACTAAGCTTCTTCAGAATTTTTCAGTTCCATTCTATTTAATTTTATATTCATTTTCTTTTAGACTTTTTTCTTTCTATTTCAAAATGTCGGTGAAAGCGAAAAGAAGAAATGCAAAGACTTAGTCACATTATTTTGGATTAAAAAAAAATAATGAAAGCGCCTCTTTAAGTTTTTTTTGTTTTCTTTGTTTTAATTTTTCTATGTAGTATAGTACATTACTAACAACTAACTAACTTATAATGAAAAAGAAGTTTATCATTTCATTTCATGGTTAGCATATATAAGTTACTAATTAATATTTCTAGTCAGCTTGTGACAGATTATATATTCGAATGTGATGGACAATTGGAAAAGTGGCAATAGGTTTACAACTATAGTACTGCAAATTAAGGTAGCGAAAAAAATGTTTTCAACATAAGTATAACAGATATTTAACTACAAATACATTTTTTTAATTTAATAATTTCAAATAAAAATAAAGAAACTCTTTTCAATTTAGGAAGTGAACCCATTCATTAGCTTCTAATTTAGTGCTATAATAACAACTTTTAACCACATAATTTTATTAATTTTCCCGATTTGTATGTCCCAGTCAATTGGGTGATGTATCATAAGGTCACAAAGGCACTTTTCGCCGTTGTTAATTATGGTAAGTTATTTTTCATGTTTTTAATCTCTGTTTGGATGTTTTCCAACTTCCATGACGTATTCTGTTAAAGAAACTTATAAACATACTCTTTTATTATCCCAGCCACGTCAGTAGATTCAAAGAACTCTCCTCCAAACTAACACCACCCTTACAATTTATAAATGTTCAACCGCTGTAAATCGTAACTAGAAATAGATATTATTTGAATTCAAAACTTTCCATCCGTTATAGACATTATACCACATAATGTTTCTAGAATTTAATCGTTCTATTTTTAGTCGTTTTCGTCGATAACTTCGTGATTACATCGTCGTTCGTTCACTATAACGGACTTAGAAACATTATTATTAATGAGTAACTACGAACGACATTTATGTGAAGTAATTGTGGTGTGTGAAGTT
This sequence comes from Druceiella hillmani, assembly GCA_039881145.1. NCBI lineage: Eukaryota > Metazoa > Arthropoda > Insecta > Lepidoptera > Hepialidae > Druceiella > Druceiella hillmani. Next base: position 10,203,776 of record JAYKKI010000082.1, read on the forward strand.
GTGATAAGTATGGGTATATGGAAGAATGGAATGGCACTAAATAGTCTTTGAATGTAAAGAGTCCACCTAAATAAGCCGTTTGAAAAACCGATTGCTTTTAAATTGATTTTAGTCTAAATAATAAATAATTTACAAAAATAATTTAAGCGTTATAAGTTACTAGTTAGAGTTATTAAGAACTAAGGTTATTCAGATTTACTTTTATCTGGTTCATTAAGCGGTCTTAAAGTCATGGCATTTACAGATGCTATTAAAATTATTGCCTATAAAATAATTACTGTATATACATAATTATATATGTATATATATATATATATATATATACATATATATATATATATATATATATATATATATATATATATTTGATAATAATAAAAAGTGTTATATCGGTTGCCAACTGATAGATTTGGTGTACTTTGTAAAAAAGAGAATAAGGTATTTGACTAAGTTTTTTTATTACTAAAATAGAATTGGTAATAACATGAAAAATATTTAAAATAAGTATATTTTACTTATACCCATTGTTAGTTATAACGACTTAAATAATGACGAACTACGATTCCCGCGAAAACACTCCGAATAAAACACAACTGGCTTATGACGTCACTGGCCAGTTATTTAGCATTCATTATAAGGGAGTTTATTAAATGTTTTTAGTATCTCGTTAAATATTGCGTTCAAGTTATATATTGCATATTATAATTTTCTCGTTTTTTCGTGCAGAAACTAAATTCATAATAAATTTTTCAACTTAGTGAACAAACAAATTTACATTTTCCTATCCAGAAGTTTGTAATTGTATACTACATGCATTATTTTTTTAACTTAAGATTTTTAATAAATGTTCTCAGCAGTTTTAAAACATTTTTACAAAAAATGTCGACATCAGTCCAACACGCTATTTGGTCCTAAACGTTATCACTTTGAATATCCCCAAAATATTTGTGATTCGCGTAATAAAGTATTAATTTAAATTAAAATTTGCGAATATCCCAAAAGGTAAAGAAACATTACTTATGGATACTTTTCATAAGCACTTTTTATATGAAATATCTAGTAAATTATATCTTCTTTCCTTTTTCGATATTCTAATATAGTAAATAAGGCAAACCCATTCTTTTTTTTTAATTTCACAGTTTCTACATATACTATCCTAAAATTCTACTATCCTAAATAATTCATATACTATCCTAAATATATATTATCCTAAAATTCTAATATAATAAAAGTAATAGGACTTGACAGATATTTTTTCTAAAATTTCAAACGTTTAACCACTCCTTATTTATTGTAATGTATTAAAATTTAACGTGTATTGTATGATTACTTCTTTGTATATGTTATACATTTTATTGAGATTATTGATTTTGCAGAGAATTTGAATTTTTCAAATCTATGTGACACTTTTATTGTGTTTTACATCCCAAGTGTTATTTAACAAAATTTAACTAATACGTCCCATAGCTTTTAATCACAATAAAAAATAAAAAAAAGATATATATATATATATATATATATATATATATATATATATGTATATATGTATATATATGTATATATATATATATATATATATATATATATATATATATATATATATATATATGTATATTGGAATTGTAGCAATCTTAATTTTAAATATATAAGTATCTAGTGCGCTTAGTGCCCTGGAATCGAGGTGATTCCATGAAATTTTAATTTGAACTAATTTTTTAATAGAAGTTATTATATAAAATCAGATCAAACATATTCTACTTCAAATGTCATTATTTTAGATAAATAGAAAGTAATATTGAGTTTCATGACAAAAATTCAACTGTTCTGCTTTGATATATGGGTTGTATGTATATACAGACTGGAAAAACCTTTCCATCAAAATTCTTACTGAACTTACCCGATTTTTTAGCTTTCTTTTTCTGTTACCAGAACACAATCGGAAAGAAGTTTTAATTTAAAGGCGTTTTCATTCAGCGCTCTTCCGTGAAAATCTTCGATGCATTTGATTCATTGCCGTTCACATTAAAGTTGTATTACAAATAGTAAAAACGTATATTATTCACGTCTTTTATTTTTGTCAAGCAATTAATATTTTTTTTAAATAATTTAATACTTTCATGAAAAAGAAAATACAGATCCCACACAAGTTAAATTGAAAATTGCTATATTTGTTTATTCATCCACTTTTCTTCACTCAGTTTTATTTAGTTTTTCTTTTATAAACTCAAGTCATTTTCTGAAGGTCAGTGGTAGTAAAAAAGCTAAGGCGAACTTGCAGTATTCCTTCTTCTGTCTTTGAAATAATTACGATGATTTTTGAGAAAATATTAATAGTGGTAACTTTAAGATTGATTTATCCAAAAGTGGGAATTAAAAAAATTAATGATAAGCCCATTGGTTGTAGAAATTGTGTGATATTTCTAGGAAGTTTGAAACGTTATTATTTGACTAGTCCTTACTACATTAAAAAGTAATATCATTTTAGAATTAGTTCTGAAATTTCCATCAAAGAAAACTAAAACCTTTTTTACTTGTTTTTGTTTTATATTGTCGGAAAAATTATTGAAGCATTAAACAAATAGAGAAAAGTTTAGGTACCCCTACTCTCTCGCGATGGAGCTGCTTCTTTTAATAAAAAATTTGCAAGTCTTAAAATTTTAATTTTAATAAATGAAGAAATTATCAATTAATATTGCGTGTATTTGCCTGCCCCACCATCGCAAATTATTTTCAAATTTATTAGGATATATTCAGGATAAAAAAGATTAGTTTTCTTCAAATATAAAATTATCTTAATACTCCTTTATTTCTCCTTTATTTTTGATGGTCGAATAAAGCTCGTTCTAAGTAATCTCACATGGTTCGTTTACATACTCTACTTTCTTTACATGAGTCGACATAAAAAATATAATTACATTTACTACCGCAATTTTTGAAAATAAAGCGTGTCCTTCAAATATTATACAAACTACCTTATTTCTAATAATTATGCTGGTATACTTTCTACTTTTATACTTTCAAAATTCCAATTTGATCTGTAAACGTAATAATACTAATATCCTCATTCTATGTGTTAATTACCATTATCTATGCTATTACGGTATAAGCCAAGGTATTTGTATTGTAACTAACATTTTTGACGAATTACCTCTTTAGCCAATGGACCAAAAGAATTATTAAAAAACAATTAATTTCAAGGACTCTTACTCTTACTGCCACGATGCTTGTGATATATTGAAAAAAAAATGCCGATATATTGATATATTTTTAATAACTTCGTTTAGCGCTGTCATTGTAGAAGAAACCTATTATCAAGGAAAAATACTGCATTACTCCGCTGAAGAACTTCCCACATATGTATGGGTTATATCCAAATTTGTGTATATTCTGGAAATCACACTTCTTATTTAATTAAGAAGAAAGTTTGCACAGAAATAGCATGGGTTAAGAACTAGATTAACTTCGTAAAAATTAGTTGAATAAAACAAGTTAAATTATTTAAAAATGGCCGAGTTCAAAATACAAAAGGAAATCACCAAAAATTATCCTATAACAAAAACAACACAAATTATATATATATATATATATATATATATATATATATATATATATATATATATATATATATATAAACGGTCATGTTATTACAGTTTATGGCATCTCCGTTAAACGTCATTTCGTTTTGATAGTAATTAATTAAAAACAAACTAAGTAAATTATTAATTTCTGTTTTCAAACAAAGTAAGCAGATACGCCATTTACATAACAAAATACACCCATAAAAATGTAATAATAAAAGTTTCTATTAGAAGAAGAGCTGTGATTTTTATGTAATGAGATTAAATATAAAATTTCCAATAATATTTAAGTTTCTACTTTCTAATCAACAAGAAGGCTTTGTGTTTTTTCATAAAAATAATATAATTAGTTTGAAACAATTTTTGTTCAATAAAGATTTTTGTCCTTGTTATTTTTTCAATATCAACAATACAGGTAATCAAAAATTTTCCGAAATCCATCAATACGCCTGATAATTATCATCGGCTTCATTTCCTCTGGAAAACTTCATTCATCATTTCATACGTAATATATTTGTTGCTAAAATTATGTTAAAGGCTGCGTTGTTATAGTAATTTCTTATATACAATCTTACAAGTTTAAAGCAATCGATCACGAGCAAAAAAAGGCGATTTAAACGATAATTTGATGAATCCGAAATGTCTCTAAGCATTTTCTAAGCATGATTTATGAACGTAATATCTAAAATTACTGAAATAAAAAAGTTGGTCAAAGAAGTTAGGAATTAATTTTGCAGAATTAGAGACATTTTTAATTTATTGGAAGTTTAATGCAACAAGTAAAAATAGTAACAATCAAATAGGTATTCTTTTACTATATCTACTATTGATTGTTTTATTCAGTAGATTAAACATATTTTACCATGAAAATAAACTTGTTATCGACCTTCATAGTCCTTGCATCTAATACTACCTATACGTGAAATATTTTATTTTGACATAACTATAAAGCAGCCATATTTAGTTCTTAAAATGTAAAGAGAAACTATTTTTAACGTTGAATAGCTTATAATAGCATGAATATAATATCCCAGAAATCACACCATGTATAATATTTACATGTATACATATACAGCGAACATGTTTACATAGCCGCGTACGTATATCTAAATCCCGACTTAGACCGAGGACAATGTTGCGTGACAGGAATTCTTTACGACGCTCGTCTGTAATTTCACCCTTTGCCTGAATAGTCAACAGGAATATTATTAGGTTTGCCAAGTCTCGTGAGATTTGGCGATACACGCAAGACATCAGTGGTCGCGTTTTCAATGAAATATTGATCAGTGCGACCTCGGCGCGACGCGCCATTTGTCTTCTGGGAGGCTGCGATCTCTTATGAGCGCAATATGTCAATGGGAGGTTGCCAGGTAAATACGCGATGTGAGTTTGTGAATTTGTGCCAGCCTGTTAGAAGTGTTCGGCTCTGGTCTTCGTTTATTTATCATTGTACTGGATATTTCCCTCGAACCCTATAGCGCGATAATCTTGTCGGCATAACATTAAATTCAAGATGTACTTTCTTTTTCTAACGCCCACTCCATACTTTTCTGCTAGATATTAACATAAAGTAGATATTGGATATTGGATGGAAATTTTTTGAATTTTTTTACAAAGATTTATAAAGCAAGCATCTTTTATTATATCATGATTTTTTTTTCATTTAATTGTTTTCTAGTAAAAAACAGAAGTATCCTTTAAAAAAAAATTATATCCGTCTTGGTATAAATAAAAATATCTTCATTACAACCCATGGTATGGTTATCGATAATTATGGAACAAATATTAAATTTAATTTTTATTATTGCATAAAAATTAAATTTTGAAAATAAATTTTTCTACCCCATTTAACTTAAAAATTATAATTCTTTTACTGCATTCCCACAGCTTTTTTGCTTATGCCTTTATAGTTGCAAAAATCAAATTTACAAAATTTTACTGACAGCCGGAACTACGTGATGATGAAGGAACCTAAAGTAAATAGTAAAAAATGAATGCCAATGCTCAAAAACTGCTTCTGATTTAGGGATGAAATATTAATACGTTAATACAAGGAATGATCTATTCGTATAAAAATTTGGCCTATGTCAATCTGTGCGCCAAACTTGTTCAGAAATTACAGATTTATAGAGTTGCAGACATTCTTCCATCCAATATTTTTTATTTGTGATACTGTTAAATATTTCTGCTAACCATTAAAATAATACCAAAATATTAAGATATTTGGTATTATTTTCTAAAGAAAAAAAATATAAAGAAATGATAAAGACCGTTCTCCCTCAACATATATCCAACATCACCAACCGACGTGTAATTATTTGTTTATGAATTGTTTGGTTTTCTCATAACATCGCACTTTTTGTCAAACAAATTTTAACTTTGATTTCACTGACTGATTTTTAGTCATAATTTCCACATTTTAATATACAATTCTACATGTTAAACGTACATAATTTTTATAAAAAATGTACATCATTAAATTTAGGTTTGTCCTGGTTTAAATTTTTTTTTGTATTTATCTTAAATTATTGATCTTGAACTATTATAAATAATTTAATATAAATATTTATCTTAAATTATTAAAAATTTATCTTAAATTAATTATTAATTATTTTAATAATTTTGTAGAAATCATATTTGGCTGGAAATGACTTGATCTGGTTTCGTTAACAAACAGTTATCTCAATATTAATTTTTCTGCATTCATTTTATAACTTCTATTGTTTTTTAGCTGATCGATACATACAGAAAAATATTCATCTAAACAAAACATTCACCAAAAATTATATTTCCATCTTATATAATATTCCGTATTCTTAACAAGCATGCACCCCAATTTCACGAGTTATCTCAATAGGTTCAAGTTTCATATTGTGAAGAAACACTCGAAATCTCGTACCTTAATTCTCACAATCACAGGTGAGGCTCGTTAATTACATTTTATGTTATTTAACAATGCCAAGTAACAAAGCTTTGTCGACCACGAGTCTCCTAATGAACTCCTTTGTATCTACGCCGTAGCCCTCGTAGACGTGGAGTCATTGTCGTTACGTACATTGTCCTACGGACATATCTTTGATTAAATCAGGAACTCTTTGATCGATGAGTTCGAATAATATTTTCAACAGTGTGGAAACTAATTATTAGCATGTTATTTAACCTTCCGATACATAAATTTTGATGTTCGTTTCAAAGTGATTGTTTGAAATAAATAATTATACAATTGGTACATTTATAATCTTATATTTTAAGGCCTACTTCTACATTATTTCCTACTGCTCTCATATCCTATGGCTTCATAGGATATGAGAGCAGTAGGAAAAAATATGCACATACCCATGTTTAAATTAGAGTCAATTAAGAAAGAAATAACTAGACACTTCTTTATAGTGAAAAAAGCAATGCTAAATGCTTTTAGTTGTGATATGATATGTCCTATTATGCTACGATGGAAGGTTAATAATGTAGAATGTTTTATTTTTATGTTTTTATTTGAATTTTAAATGTAAAATTATGGGTAATAGAATAATAACTTAGTTATTAATAAATACATTAATGCATTTATTATTCAGAATAAAAAATAAACCTTTCTGAAGGGTAGATTTTCATGCACATACTTTTCCTCTTATAATCGTGTACACCGGTATCTATTAAAGATTGCAATACACTGATCAAAAATTTGCTGGACATAAATTGCTATACTACAAAATCAAAATTAAGTATAGCTATGTTCTATATAGGACTATTTACAAATTAAAAGGATGATGTAGTTAATTGTGATTAAATTTTTTTCATGTTTACCTCAAAATAGTATAATGGAATATACTATTGTGAGGTAAACATAAAAACGAAAAAACGAAATTTGATATTTATAAAAATTTTAATTATACAAATTTATATCTAGCAAAATATAGAAAAAATATTTTTTTTCATTTTTTCCCATTCAATTTATTAGTTTATTCCATTTTTGATGTGATTAATTTATGATGATATTAAATTGTTTTTTTAAGAATTTTTAAGTACCATTTGCGAAATGTGTATAATGACGCTTTAAAATTACTTAAAATATAGGGCAAATGCAAATAATTTCATTTGATTTGTATCAACAATTCCATAAGTTATAGACCATTATAAAACTCTTATTCGTACGAATTTCAAAGTGAATGATTTTTTTTAAATATCCCTAATTAAATAGGTCTTTTAAAATAAATGATAAGTTTTACTTACCACTTTTAATTTTTGAATACCGTTTACCAAATATTTACAATGACGCATTAAAATGACTTCAAACGTGGGTCACACTCAAATAATTTCGTTCAATTTGCGTGAACAATTTCATAAGATATAGACCATTATGTGACTCTTCTTCGTGTGTATTCCAGTACGCTCCATGACATATTTATTTACTATTTTTACCTACTGGAGGGTATAAATAAATTTTATTACGTGATTGATTTCTGTAGCTCGAGTTACAAGTCTGCAATATTTATAAAAAAGTGACTTTTTTTATATATCGTTTTAACCAACATTAAAATTGACCGGAATCTATTCAGAGTTAAACCTACTTTTAAAAACTCATTTAATATGTATATCCTTATGATGGTAATATTACCAATTTATTATATATAAATTGGTAGTAAAATACTTTTTTTGTTTTATTTTTGTAAGGAAATACGAAAAAGAAATCACTAGGAAAATCATTGATACGGTCAAAATAATCATAGAATAAAATATAGTTTGTTCGAAATTTCGTCCTTTTTGAAATACAATTTGTATAAATTAGTTCAACAAAAAATTCCTATTGCGGAAAAAAGCAAATTGTAAATTTGAAAATTAAAAAATGTACCAGCTATGAGAACGGTTCAGTGACTATAGTCTGGCCGGCCAAAATTACGCTTAACTACAGAAAATTATTGAACGACCTCCACGATTCCCATTTCCGGAAAAAACTATATCTGGCACGAAATTGGACATGTTATGAACGAGTTAACGAATAGGGAACTTATTACTCGAACCTAGATGCTAGAAGTATCACAATAATCAATTAATTTAAATATGAAATGATCAGACTTTGTAATAAAACGTGAACTAAAATTGTATACAACGGAAAAAAAACTCGAGGTTAAAGCTGTGGCCAGGAAAAGTTTATAACTCCTGTGGAAAGAAAAAGTTTACAAAGTTCATAACCTCTTAAAACTAAATAGTGATAACTCGCTATTAGGAGTCAATCAGTTGTGCACCTCTCATGTCATGAATATTTGACGATGATGATCAGGAATCTATTGAGGTAGATGTATTCATAACAAATTGAAGCAGTTGTAGCTTTGCATTGCCTGAAAAAGAAGAAATTTTGCCTAATCAGTTGAAAAAATATCTAATTTTCCACCACTGCTAACCATCACTCTTATTACTAAGCCAGAGTAAAAATTGAACCAAACTTTTACAGGATTTTTGTTTTATTAAGCAGGTTTTGGTGATTTTTTAAAATTATTTGAATATTATAATATTGGTTGCCATTTAGATTAATTATTAAATTTAAAAACTTTCAATTGATTTTAGTGGCTATCACCCGGCTGTGGCTCAGAAAATTATGAGTTATTATTCCATCTAAAATTATTGCTCTTAAAATAATTAAGATTTTATACGTTATGTTTCGTTTACACTAGAATTTAGTATAAATATATAAAAACGTGTTTTAGCTATTTTAATTGAAGCTAGTTTCTAAAAAAAATAGTTTATGATTATTGATTCTATAACTTAAAACAATACGTGACATCAGAATTGTTGAATATATTTTCCAATTTCGTTAAAAAAAATGAAAAATTATAAATAATTTAGTAGACTTCTTTTTTGTTAATTCTTCTATTTGATTATCCTTAATATTTTGTAATGCCATGTTTTCATGAATCTCATCTCATTGAGATCAATTTTATGATATCCATCATTTTTTTACTCCTCTGTGTTAGACAGATGTTTTTTTTCATAAACATTTTAATTCTGAACCAAAACCGAGGATTTCTCTCGCCATTTGTAAACGCAATTTCTGTGTTACTTTATCTTGCAACGAAATAATTTGTTTCTGAATAATTATCACGGACGTATATTCTGTAATTTATGATTCACTTATCTTAATTGAATCTAATACAAGTTGGTAGTTAATTAGAAGATACAACAATTTTAATTTCATTACGTAACTTCATAACTTTTTAGAAACCAAATTTGTTTATCAAACTTAATTAGTTTTTATATTATATTTCAAATAAGGAGGATAATAAATTTCCACCAAAACTGTTCAATGTCCTGAATATATGTTCACAATGTTGTCATACGGTTCATTTAAACCTAGGTATTTATATTATTATTTTAGGAAATATACGTATATCTAAAACAGCTTATGAAGAAGGATACAAATAAAGAAAACAACTGAAATGTGGCGGTACAAATCCCGGTTAAAAATTTTGTATCGTGACCATACTATTTAAAATATTATTCTAACATTTATAAGAATTTCTTTTATGAACATTTTGGCGAAGTACGTATTTAACGGGTTTTGATTGGTTTGGGGAAAATTAATTATAAAACCAAGATTATATTATTATTACGTCTGTATTAGTTGTTGCTTTCTTTGCCTTTTTCACTGTTACTATCAGAGTAATGCCTTAGAAAATTTGTAAAATAACTCCACTAATCCCATATTATGATGTATTCGCTCAGTATAAATGTCGGCGTGAAATCACATGTGAAGTGAAATTTCTTAATTATATATGATTATTATTGTGATGTTTCTATTAATTAATGTTATTGATTTACATTGTTATTATTATTTTGTGACGTTCTTTACCTATACGTTATACCAAAATTGTTTTTAATATTATCCCTCTTAACGTAATAAAAGCAAAAACATGTCTATTTATTTGTTTGCCTTTTCTTCACTTTTAAATGTAAAATAAATTTCAATAAAATTATATATATCCACAATATACATTCTGAATTGAAATATAAGTTATTTTTAACTTTAAATAATGTATATTTTAAATTCAAAGATAGGCTGTATTTAATAACACTATGTAGATTAAAATATATGTTATATGTAAATATATGTTATATGTAATCATTTATAGGAACAGACCGGTAAATACAAACGCTAAAAAAATTGTGCCCATGCGCGAAAAACCGATTTCATGGCGAGAAATTACTGTTTTTAAAAATTAAAAACAATGAAATATGTTACGGTACCATGCCAAATGCATTGATTAATTATTGCTGGGCGTTTTAGTTCATCGCAAAAAGCGCACGGCAAGCCGCATAGAACCAAAACTAATATAAAAGTCAGGTCTGGCCAATTATATTTGAAATAACATTTACCTTGTAACTATAACTAGCATCATTGAAGCTACCTTTACTTTTCAGAAAATTTATATTACATTTTTTTAACAATTTCGAAATTGCGATCAAAAGCCACATTATAACAAATAAAAAAAAATCTTTTACGTTGTATGTTCTAAGGCCAAATAATGTTTAAAATTATGTTTAATTATTATATAAAAATAATGATATATAAAAAATATATAAAAAATAATATAATATAAAAATAAAAAACATATAAAAAATAATATAATAAAAATTTAAAAAGGTATATAAAAAATAAAATAATAATGTTTAACTACATGACTAGCATCATTGAAATACGTAAGTATTCCTGTAAAGACTATTTTTATTATATTTTTTCTAATTCAATTTTATAACAAATTTAGAAAAAAAATGTTAATATCTTTAAATAATAATTTATAGTATTTTTTAAGCTCAAATATAACTTGGCTTCAATTAAAATTTTAACATTGATTTCAATTTATATCGTAAATATTAACACACAAATTCGTAAATATATATTTAACCAACACATTTCGTAACTTAGCGTTACATATCAATAAAATACTACAAAATTACCCCTGAGAGTTTAATCCATCAATTAAAAAGTACTACTCTTCAAAAGTATCAGATGTCGGGTGAAATGAAATTATTTATTTTATTAAGCACTAATATGTACTTCTTAGCATAATAAATATTTATATACATATATATATATATATATATATATATGTATATATATATATATATATATATATATATATATATATATATATATATATATATATATATATATATATATATACTTTACCATTTAGATATTCGCCGAGTACAGACGAATAGGCGTATGTATACAACGTTTTCGAGTGTATCCGGGACTCGCCACGATTATATAAACGGGTCTTTTTGTGGTCGTATCCATGCACGAAGTATTCAGCGAATTTTTCGACGATAATCTAAACGAGGCATTGCAGTTCTTTATTTAGATATCTACAGGTTAATAATAGTACATTATTGCATTAATACTATGTCCAATTTCAAGTACCTACGTCAAGCGATATCTGAGAAAAAAAATGGGCAGACGGAAATTCGGGCTCATATGTGATCTTATGAAGATAGCGTTTTTGGTATCTCACCCAAAAAGCGAGAACAACTAACATGAAAACTACCTACAGGTACTTTTCTGGTATATACGGGAACAGTTAACATAAAAAAGTCGAGGTAAATTTTTGGTTCATGTTCATGCATTCTCAATTCTAATAAATCTATCGATTTAGTTTGCTGTAATTGTTTCAAAAAACCATAATATTTGATTTGATTTCTCCTCACAACTCGATTTCTTTGATTTCTCTTGATTTCTCTGAACTTTGATTTCTCCTTTCTCCTTCCTTGGTTCTCAATTTCGTTAAAATGGTCTCCAATTTAGTCTATGACAGCAAAATTAGCACGGATACTTATCAATAACTAACGACCCTTGAACAATGTCCCTTTCATTCGCTGTCATAACAACCGAGTGAATATTTAATTTCGCAGTTAGTCTCGGCACTTCAGAGCTTCGTGAATAAAATATTTTCTTTCTCGTTAAAGTGGACCTTCGTGTTTTTCTTACGTAAACTCTAAAATTATTAAATTTAGGTCGCAACTAATTTAACTGAATATTTTCCTGTGTGTTCCCATTATTTTGTTCTATTTTTTTAAAATTAAGTCCTACTTGTGGATTAGGAGCATATATATACTTAAGGTCAAAAAATGCCAATTGGGTATGTCCAATTTGGGTATGGATAGCAAAGTTTCTGTCATTTAATTTCAACCTATTATTATTTTTCACAAAATATTAATTTTTGTAAGTCCCAATAAATCTGTTATTATATATGAAAAACATTTTAAAATTTAAATTTGAACGAAATTTAAAAAAAATCAATAGAACCACTCTACCATGATAACAACGTTGAAGTACACCGCATTCGGTTTAATAATGTTTATCAAGATTTATTTTTATAAACATTACTAAACCAAATACGGTGTACTCCAAAGCTGAAATAGCCTTTGAAGTACACCTCATTTAGTTTAGTCATGTTCATTAAGTTGAAAAAAGATGGTGTTGATGTTCTACGTTTTCTTCTTGTAACATATTATATCACAAAAAATATGCGGTAGAAAGTGCTTCTTTATGTTGACGATTAGTTCATTTTTACCTACATATGTTATGCTCAAGTACCTACATATGTTATGTTCCAATACCTCGCTTGAAATTTAAGAAAATTTGGAATTTTACTCAATTCCAAAATTTAAAAAATGGAGGGTTTAAATGTATTTTTATTTAAATGTTTAGTAATAAAGCAAGCATATTAATTTGTACATATTTTCGGAGCTAACACTAAAAAAAATATTCAAGTGAAAATTCTGGGAGAGGTGGGCAAGCAAGTATAACAAGGGTAGTGGTACTTTTCCAGTTCATTTTCGTAAAATGAAAATATATTTTATTGCTAAACTGAAAAATATATTGCATTGCTAAAATAAGCACTCATATTTTTTTTTACTATTTCAATGCATTTCTTATTCATCGCTTATTTGAAGTCGGTGACTTTTTTGTTAAAAATTATATTTTAAACAGCTTTCCCGTAGTTATATTAGACATGGATCAATGTTGCATATACTTTTTAAAAAAATACTTTTATATGCATATAATATGCATAATTAGCCAATCTTGGCATATTAGAGGGGAAATATATAAATGACACTCCAAATATTCTCACAATTTTTGTGTATACATATATATGTGTCGACAATTTACGCATAACCAGCTAAGAACTCAGCGTTGCTAAGAACTGCTGTTCCTTACAGAAACCTTTCTTAACCCTGTGAAGAGGTAAAATAAGAGGGATATCGATATAAATAACAGTATATAAAGACATCTCCCATTACTTTCGTACAAATATAGATATTTATTGACATGTAATGGTACATAATATTCCTATTAAATTATTTACAAAATTTTAATGTTTAAGAATGAAAATATATTGCCTGCAATGTTTTAACAGGCGCATATTTAAAAAGAAATATTTTATTAAGTGATATAAGCTATACAAATTAACAATTTGTGGATCTTCTTCTTTATTTATGCTGTGAGATTTTGAATCTTGCCAAGTTTAAGATTCTAGGTCAATGGGAAGTACCCTATAGGTTTTGATACAGTTGCGAGTGTTAATATATGCGGTATATATAGCTGTATTTTTAGGGTTTTTCTTGATTACTTTAACTTTGAAGCTGTGTTATCGTTTCTTTCACAGCTTCAAGGGGCTGTAGATTTAAATATTTGGCATTGATTTCAACTTGACCTTTCCATGCATTCCCAAGACAAACCGTCTTGATACAGACTGTTTGTCTTGGGAATGGACAACGAAGTGACCTTGTAGGTGCTACTTTTTATCCTTGTAAGGTAAGGAATCCTAAGAAAAAGAAATAACATAAAATACTACACAGAAATATTATTATGGTCACACAATTATTTAAAATATCCAAATAGTCATTGAATAAAAACACATAAAATTATATGGCAATTAAAAGAAAAAGAAAGAAAACGTAGCACATTGTCCTAATACTCGTTTTAAAAACTAAACTTTTTGGTTCGCCTCAGGAAATACATACCTACACAAGTTATTGGCAGGGCCCATCTCCGAACATGGAACATTAAGTTGCCCATATGAGAAACACGTTGTTCTTAAGTCGAAGTAACTAACGGACTGCACCTATGACTTATTGCCTGTAAAGGAAAAAACAAACCTCATTGACTTCTATGTTTTTTGAAGTCTCCAGAGGCTCGATTTCCGGCACATCTCTTTTTAAACCTCTTATATGACGGTTCCAGAAAATGGCGGTTTTTATTAATAGGGTTGATTCAGGTATGTGTTACCATACCGTAAATTTTAATCAATTTTTGTGTTTGAAAAATAACAAAAGAGTACATGTATAAATAATCTGTCACAATAAAGCTCTCGTAATACGTTGCTAGGCATAATTTTTCTTTATATCTACACCCGGCGTTTTACAAAATAAATATCACGAGAGCAACTACCTGACGCATGCACACGATGAGAACGCGTGCTGTTGAATAGACGTGCGATATTGTAAAAAAATCATTGAAATTTTGATGCTAACAAATGAAATACTGGTAGTTAATGGATTATGTTTACTTATTCGTTTCGAAAAATTAAATACCTGGAGTTAATTATCTTTGTAATTACTTTACGTTAAAGGCCCTCAATTTTTTTGTTTGATTGTAAAATGTGAATAATAATTAATTTTAATTTTTTATCTATTAAAGCTAAGTAAACTGGTAACAAATTATATTTAGCAGGTACATAGATAACAAGTATTATGTACTTGCTTAAAGCCTTCATATGATTTACTCTCTTAGTGAGTAATTTAATAGAAAACTTTTTTCATTTGGTTCAAATTTAGTCGAGTAAATAATATAATTTCATGTATTTTAAATATGTGGAGCATGATATTGTATGAGCTTTTCCCAAACTTCAAGCTACTCTAATTTTGTATCGTCCTGGAGAAATGACGTTATATCAACACTCTGAACTTGTAGTATTTTACCTGTGTATGAAGTTTATTTTCAGATTATATTTAGAGACGAAGTAGACCAGGTAGAGTATTAGATACGTTATAATTACGTCAATGGAATGCTGCGTACATAGGACAGCTTTACCAACTTGCGTGTAATATCAATCAAATTAGTTAAATTCAATACAACAGATGTGTGTCTTCATACTCTTATATTAGACATACTGTGACTAGCGTGCATGTTATCCTAATTCGATTGACAAAAGATTATTTGCTATTAATGGCATTAACAGACAATATATGTTGTTCAATAAAATGTATGGACTTTTCAATTCTTAAGCTCGCCTAACTGTGTTCCTTCTTCGGGAAGTGAGGTTATTTGAGCATCTTAACCGCATTGTAATTTTGCTTGAGCATGAATTTAATTTTTTAATTCTATTCAAGAGCTAAGTAGGCCAGGTAGTATGTTACAGGTGTGATAACTACAACAATGGTATGTTCTATAACGCCCTTGCGGATTATACGCTCTTGTTTTAACTTTGTATAACTCGAGGGGAAACCAATCCGACCATTTTTATAGAAATTATGAATATATAGTCGCTATATATTTACTCTATTTTATTATCTTTATTCCTTATTAAGGTTACTGGCACCTTTAAGGTTACTGCCTCCAATGATCGTGCGTAACATTCTTAAGTAAATTTTGTTGTCACCGCTCCTATATTTTAACATGCTGTTCAATATAAATTGCTCCACACTTTAAAATACAGCTACAGAAATCTATAATTTGACCAATTTTTAGGATTCCGTACCCCGTGATCTTATAGAGGTGCCGTTTTACCATGGCAGATAAAACGGGGTCCTTATCGAACCGCACACGTGCTCGCCTGTTCGTCCTTCGTAACCGTTATTTTCGAAAACTATGTATCATAAAAACTTGGAATAGTAAAAAAACGTTAATATGCAAGAAATCTTTATAGTTCAAAACAATAATGTGCAAAGTGAGATAGGGGCGGGCTATTTTCCACACCCCACCCTCCAGTGAGGTGGGAGAGAGGAAAGTGATACGGGAAAAAGAATAAATCACTCGAAAAAAAAATTATTTCCATATGAAGTGTGGTATGTGGGGTAAGTTGAAAGTATTAATTATACAGAGGTCAAAAATATATTTTCATAAATTTAGAAAATATATTAGGAGATATAATGAAAAACGTGTAAAATATATTGTGTAATATAACGTATATATATATATATATATATATATATGTATATATATATATATATATATATATATATATATATATATATATATATATATATCCTCTATACGCAAGCTAGATTTTATTTCACCGGTTTTTATAATTTCTCCGCAAAATAAATATTGTTCACAATAGACAGTTACAATTTTTTTCTGATCGTTAATATATATACGTTAAATTTAATGATGAAAAGAAATTTAATTTTAAAACACCTCTCATCGCCCCGGTTTATTAGATTGGTCCCAAGGCATACGGTCATGGACGGCACGTCGCACCGCGAGCATCCGGGTTCGATTCCCGACCGCTTGTCGAGCAGGGCCACACTGGTGTTCTTGTTGGCTTTAAAAGATTGGACTCGAAGCAAGAAGACGACCATATATGTCAATTTTATACATTAAAGTGCGTAAATAAATAAATATATTCCCTTATGTAATTTTCATAGACAAGAAAATTGAGAAGTTATTTCAACTAAACAGACAAAAACATTAAAATTAATCTCGGGCCATTACTTACTACAAAATGTCTTAATTATGTCATTTCTTCAGAATTTTATTCCCTACACAATTTTATTCTATGTTGATTCTTATTATACACAGAAAGGCAGAAACTAAATAACTGAGCATAACCCTTTCCAAAGCTCAATGAGTAACTTGGAGTCCTTTCAGAAGGCCAGGAGGCCAATAGCAAGGGGCTACGTCTCATTTAACCGTTTGAATAGAAACAAATTTAATGGCGACCACATACTGAAGGACGCAGAACTGAACATCTAATAATTAGATGGACAGATACCTGATAAACACACAGATACAGATACCTGAAAAAAACAACAGATCACAAAACTGTTGGATGCAAGCAGCACAGGACCGATTTTTACAGGAATCTTTGAGGGAGGACTATGTTCAGCTTTGAACGTCTTCCAGTTGATGATGATGATTAGGACTGCAGTAAAATCAAATACCTTGTTGACCATTTAATGACCAACAAAAAAATTTCAAAAAATAAAAAAAATAGTTGACGTTAATATGAATAATGATGTGCATGTTAAAAGATTAATTTGTTTCTTAGTGGAAGTGACATTTTTAAATAAATAAATAACAATTTGCGTAAATCTTAGGATACCACGGCCCAAAAGGACAAAACTAATGTTATACCCAGCCGTGACCTGATCATAAATATGTGTTAAGTATGTATAACCGCGTACGAATTTTTAGAAAAAGGTCCTTCCTTACCTCCTTGTCCTTTACTTTATCCTCTCCATATTTCGGCCACTTGTCAAATATTTACAGAGAGCACTCGATATAGAAGTGACCCTTTTGCTGATATTTATTACACAAATTAGTATAATGATCATTATTGACAAAGACCCAAATACTTTTGTGTGTACATAGGTAGGGTATGAAAGAAAATGAAAATCCACAACCTTGCTTTTGACCCTTTAAATGTACAGTGGTTGTCAATATCGAAGAAGGAAATCTGAATTTGTTTTTACTTATTAAATATTTCCACAAATAATCGAGTATTTTCTGTTCGTCTAGCAATTATGTTTTTTCAACATATCTTAATTGTGATTTCAGTTCGGTATGGACTTATCTGTTGCGGTACATTTTAAAAATTCCTTGCCCATCTCTGTAGATAAAAAGGAAAGAAATATTACATTTCCTTACTCTGTGGATAAGTAATCATACTCTTCACTGTAGTTCGGGAATAAATGACTAGTAATATTTTCTGTAACTATTTAAATTTTTTTGTGGAAACTTGTCAAAATTATCAACATAATACGTAGTATTATTTTATGATAAGACATTATATTACATGATAATAAATGAAAGTACAAAATTTCATTCAGCTGAGGTTGAAAAAGGATTTAAACCACATTTTCCTTAAATATTTAAACTACCTTTTTACACAAAGAGAAAAAGAATTGAGTATGATAATTCTGCAAGCTTCCTCTTTAAAATTGGAAGGAATAAAGTGCTGTATGTTGACAGATTTTTTGGAATTCTTTTTTCTTTTTGCCTTACTGTTCAACTATCATAGATCATATTGCCTGCGTATATAATGATAGAGAGGTTTTAATATATTATTGCCTGCCTATATAAAGACACAAATTTTAAAATCTTTCCTTCTGCTTGTCTAATACAGTCAGTTCCAAATATAACACAGTTGTTTATATTTTTTGAAGATAGACGAGATTCATGTTTACTTTACCAAGAAAAACGAGACTTTGTCAAGCATATAAAATTCTTTTTGATTATATCAAAAGATCCATTGCAATTTAATTGAAATTTTTAACAAACAAACTTTATTCTCTTTCTTTTAATAATTATTTACCATAAAAAATAATAAACTTAAATTCAACAGCCTCATTGCTTTAGCGAGTACATCTATTTTGCTGATCGCAGACGACTGTACTCACATTTGATATTGGCAAAGAACCCCTGATGTATGTCTGAGTAGCGTTTATATTCATATGAGTCGTACATCGGGGGCGCCCATACTATATCGATCTATCAGGCTCCTACTGCGGGCGCGACCTCCAATGGTGTGCCACCCCTAGAGCGGGCGGAACGCTGCATTTGTGAAATCAAGTTACACCTTACAATATTTAAAACAATTTTTGTAAATCATTTAAATTGATGCGTAGATGGGATTTTCTGAAGCAGAATTTTACTAACTGTATATTTAGATGTATTATCTTCAACTCTAATTAACTTATCAAAAATACAATTATGTTCTATTGATAATATATTGTACTAAAAAGTAATTAAATGTATCACATAAAATAATGCAATATAAATGAATTTCTGTCCATAAATTTCAAGTACTATCGATATAAAGAATACTGTACATAAAAATAATTTTCTGTCCACAAATTCCAAGTATTACATTGATATAAAAAATACGTCATTACCCAAAGGTGTGTAACGCTGTATTTTGATTTATGAAATATGAAAGTTTACAAATTTTCTTCCTCTCTTTCAGTCCAATTTTCTGTCTATTTCTCTGTTACTTCTGTTACTTTTTTGCATTCATTCTGGCTTTTATTCATGTTAAATAAACACTAATACGTTCCACTGGGGAGTTCTTATAAAATATGCCCAGTATTTTATTACTCATAACTAGTGCATATAATATTACTTATAAACTATTTATTATAAAATAAATTTTCACTTTCTCAGTATTTATATGATCGATATTATCTCCCTGTGGTTAAGTTTCGTTTCAATTTAGATCGGATAAACATTTACCTGGAACCAAAAACAATCTTATAATACACAATGTATTCGTAACGTCATCTACGTGAACAATTTGAATTTATGTGTAATACTTTGATTAGTAGAAAAAGTAATCTTAAATGCCTTCTCTGTAAATATTATCATTCTTTCATTTATATTCCTTTGGTTAGTAAACTATAGAATTAGAATGGGATAAATAATACTATTGCAGTATACTTGATTACGAGTTCAGTACAATATGCTCCCCAGTTTAAGATTATGTATAAATATATGATGAAAATGAGAGTCTGTCTCTAAACAATTTATTGAAATATACTATATATATATATATATATATATATATATATATATATATATACACACAAAGCAATATTCTTGAACACTGATATAGGAAATCGACCAAATATTGTAAATATATTAATGTACATATGAGACTAAATTACTGAGTATATTTTAAAAAATTTTAAACAAAATATAGTTATAAAGACTTATTAAGAAGAACAAGAATAATTGTATAAAAGAAAAATTAAGGAAAATATAATTTAAAATAAAATGCATAGTAACTTTGGAAAATAAGTATCCCTATAAACCATTAAAATGTTATTTTCTCGAATTTACCATTTACTGACATTCCTCTTTCTTCTCAAGTAATTCAAATATAATAACGTATAAAAACGGGTATCGGTCTCAAATTGATCCCAGGTCATCAAATATTACCTTCTTTCAAACTTTCAATTACTTTTTTTTATTTACTCAAGTACTAATAAATAGACAGGATTTAAAATGCCTTTGTGTAGTACAAAACAAACTAATATTCATTTAAAAATATATCAATATTTTTATTAAAATTAAGCAAATAAACTATTTTTAAGCTTCTGTAAATTAAAAGAAAAAACGAAACTTTTATTTAATCACTCACCCTTGCGTTCTTCCTTTGGTTACTGCAGTTTTCCTCATGAACTGTTTGAAGTAGAAACTTAAATTAGGCACAGTAGTAAAATATGAATATACCTCAATAATTCAAAAACATTCATTTAAAAATTTTTAGGAGGCAGTTTAAGTACTCAAAATTATTTTTATTTACCTTATGTACGGCGGGGTAATTTTCAAAATGGTCAAACTTAGGGACATAAAAGTATCAGACCTTCGAAGATATTTAAAAAAACATGAAAGAAAGTGTGTTCCCCTCATTTACGAAATATATTAGCTTAAAATTATGAAAAAATGGGTCCTTAGAAACTCATGAGAATGTTTTAGGAAAACTATAGGGATGATTGTCACAATTTTTGAAAAGCGTACCATGTTTTTGAGTCTGTAAAGGATAGAATAGGCAATATTTTTGTTTGTCAGAGACTTCACATTTGGTACCGTAATTCATCTCATTACCCTTCATATTACAGTATCTTTATTTTATAAAATATTCATTGAAGAATGAAAGGGGGTTAAAATAAAGGTCCTCAATTTTTTCAATTTATGTATCACGTGGGACATTATTTTAAAGGGCTTGTAATAAAAATGCAAAATATTTTTTCGCAGTTTTATATAGCATAAAAAAATAGACCTTAACTTCCGGAGTCAAGTATTATTAAACAACATACTTATTAATATTTGGATATTTACGTCGTGAAAAATTTATGTTTGTAAATAGATTGATAAAAATACTATGTGGTCTTAAATATTTATAAATTCACAAATATGTACAAAACCTTTATAATAGGAATTCTACTAGTATTTGACATGTTTTTTTTAATCATACTTTTAATAGTAGATACGCTATAATATCTCTGCTATTACAAATTACAAATGGTATTCCCTTTGATTGTACAGCAGACCTTGACTTGTTAGGAAGCAAGAAAAATTATCTATTTTTAAATTCACTATCTAATCAAGGGAATAAAATCCATCAGGTTTATAAGAAACCGGACTCCCCTCTTTAGGATAATCTTAGGTAAAAATAAAACTTTTATTTTTGGTTCTTAACGTTTACTATCTCTTCGATAATCTGTGATCTTAGAAATACCCGTAGCGCTTTGCGAATTTATCTTAGTAGCTCTTAAAATACTTGAATCACTACTAGATGTATCAAAAATATTTTATTTGATACGTACTTTAAAAAGACACGTGTGCGTTAGAACATACACGTGCTCTATTAATTGATTGAAAGCAGATATAAAGATTCACATAAGGTATATACTATTACTATAAAAATCCACATAGGGTATATATTATTATCGGACTATTATCAATCTAATGCTTATTTTTATCTACTTCACGAATGTTTTATTTCTAAATTTAGTCAAGAACTCCCAGCCGCCCACGGTTATGATAAACGTAATGAACTATGAACATCTATTATGTGGAGGTAGACGAAAAATATGCTCTTCACTGACTTTTTGCGTAAAGAAGATTATTTACTAAATTTTCCGTTCTGTAATAAGTAGAAAAAATATTTTAGGTATCGCAAAACAGCATTAAGTTAAAAAATTTAATTCAAGTGTGACGTACTTATGAATATGACTATAAATTTGAAAGAAGTTCGATACAGACTTAAAAAACTATGAATGAAGAAAAAGAAATATATCAGTCGGATAATAAAAATTAAGCCAAAATGTACATCGATCAGGATGGAAAATTGCGGTGTTAACTTAATCTCGACATTAGGAACAAATTATTACGAGGCATTTGGATATATTCTATGTCTCTTTGTCGTTCTGTTATGCCATAGCATGGCATGATTGCTGTTTTTGCAGGCCTCATGACGTAAAATAAAAATAAAGCCAAAACCAAATTTAAACCTAAAGTGGGATAATGCTGACGGTTGAAACGTAGATTAGAAACAACTGAGTACGAGACGTGCTTAATTTTTTGAAAAACAATTTTTCCCAAGTCCACTATCGCCATCTCTAAATTACATCTTTGCAGTCTTGCTAAAAAAAAACTAGATTAAAACTTTTATTTAAAATTTTTCTGTCTTCTTTTAGTCCACCACATTTTATTAATGTGAACCTCATTTTAATATTTCCATCGGCCTTGTCTGGCATGATTTTCGTGTCATCAAATTTATCGTATATACTACATATTGCACAAGTTAATTTTCCCAGCTTGACCTGACCTCTCCACAGAACAGGCCAGTCTGTTAGTTTATCATGCTTGTAGCAACATTTATCAAACCTCTGATTATATATATATTTTCTAATTTTTTTTTTACTCAAAAACCTAAACTTATGAGCATACCTAGAGCATACTTATTCCTTATTAGCCTTCTTAGAAATGGAACATCATCATCTAACGACACATTTAGATTATATTTTCATATCTATGTAAAGTGCCTAATTAAATTCATTCAAATTTAATACGTTAAACTGTACGCGTAAACTTTAATTGAATTTATTAAAAATTAAGTCAAATTTTGCATTGAATTTTAATTTAAAATTATATATTTCTCAAGGAGCTTAGAGCTAAAAATTTGTCAAAAATTAAGTCTTAAAAACTGATAGACTGAAATCCCATTCGATAGGGTGCGATATTTTTTATAACGTGGTCATCATCTTATTATTTCAAAAACATAACCTATGACACCCTTTCAGTAAATTTATCGATTAATTCCTCATTTAATTAAATTGGTTTAGTCTTCCTTTAGTTACAACCAAATATCCATGTATCAATACATCCATCAGTATACTATTAATTTCATTACCTTTTCTTTGCTGCTTTGTAGTCAACTCAAAATATTGTATGTCGATGAATTGTTGGTTCTAAATAAAAATTTTATGGAAAAATGATGTTTTATAATCATGAACATAATTTATAAGTAAGACAAACATGAGAGCTGAATAAAAAAATATAGATTCAAAATAAAAGTAGAGGAATAAATATATGCAAATATGACCTGCATATTAATATAAATTTGGCTTCAATTAATTTCGGGAAATGAAAATAAATGACAGAATATATCTTGGTCGGAAAACCTCATTCATTAAAAAATTTATAATTTTATTTGTGAATATTTATGTGCTTTATTTTTATGAATTTTTACTAAAGTTTCAATTAAATAAAACAGTCATTTTATTACAAAGAAATATGAAACTGAGAACAAAATATATATAGAAAAAATATCTTCCATATTTTTGATATTACAGTAATGAGAATCGACATTTGTGACGATTTTTTTATTTATTTTCTATTACCATAAGTTAAAATCGATTAGGTAAATAAGTTTAATAAAAAAACAAATAACTTTACAGATTTAAATATTAACTTTTTGACAAAATTTTAAAATAGTAATAAACCATACATGTAATAATATTGTAACAGAGTGTTGTTTTAAAGAGTGATTGATTTAGCATACAAAATGATAGTAGAAGCCAAAAATCATGTTTTTAGAACTTTTGTCTTTCTATTTTTCTATGTATCTCTTAATTTACTATTCATTCACACGAAATCCATTGAACGGATTTTGATGAAATTTGGTACTTTATTAGTTTATGTACTCATGCAACATATAGAATATTTATCTGGATATTATAGATTTGAAAACACTCTGAATTGGTGAATGTTACGATATTGATACTGCTAACGCCATCTATTAACGTTTTAGTAAACTTACTGCTTTTAAATATGTTACGATATGGTAATTCCAAAGCCATCTATTAGCGTTTTTAATAAACTATATGCTCATAGATTAATTACGATATGTTAATGCTAAACCCATCTATTAGCATTTTTAATAAACTTTATGCTGATATATAACTTATGATATAATATACTTAAAACCAATCGAAAAACGTTTTTGAAGTTCCGTGAGAGAAAAAAAAATTCTAATAACTTTTCTTATGCCGAACTCCATGCGAATGATGTCACATCGTCAAAGTTTTAAATAAGTGCTGTCTCGCTAGAGTTCGCCATTAGGCATTTAAGGTTCAAAATGTTTAAAGGTTTTTTTTTGGATTTTTTAAAATTCGAAAACTTAGTTAGCATTTGATAGTAAATGAATTGTAGATACAAGGAAAAATTGACATAAATTATTAGTTTTTTTTATATAACTAACAAAAAAAATATTACAAGTAAAACAAATAAAGAAGTACATAAAAATTTAAATACATTTTTATTTCATTCTCTTCGAGTGAGTAATTAGCCTAGGGATAAAATCTTGGAATCTGAATACAGAAGTTACTTAATCCGAATCATGCGGAGTTTTGTTTTTCTTTTTTAAACTAAAATAGAATAAAAATTTCTTCAGTCTAATTTATGATACTACCGAAAAAAAATATCGATTTCCCCTTTAATAACGTATTTTCATTTCACAACCACCTATAACATAGAAGAATGTAAAATGAAATGAAAAAATACTTAATGAGTATACCTTTATATTGTTACTTGTGTTTATGAAAGTTATTGCCACATCAGTAAAGTGGTAGCATTTGTACTCGAAAGAACTAGGTTCAAATTTAGGAAATAATTTTTTTTCTTTTTTGAACTAAAATATAACGAAAAATCTTGTTGAGTACATAAATTCCTAAATTGATGTTTCCATTAATATATGATTTGAAATATGCTTATCTAAAATATTTGTAGGGCATGAAGGTTTAAAATTATTCTTCCTAACCTATTTTAATGAATTATGCTGCAATTTGCTATTATTTCTATTTAATTAAATATTTAATAATTTTAATTAATAATAATATATGGAACCCACCTATGTTATTCGTCACTCCATTTTAATAACGGGTATATTCGAGTAAAATATTATATCCGATCTTTGCACACAGACCTCTTATATTCTTGGTTTTTTTTATTAAAAATAAATAATAATATTAATTTTAATTACTGAAATAAAAAAAAGAAATTATTAAAAAGGTAACGTGAAAATTCCTATTGATGGTAAAAGAGTTCAAATCAACTCCAATTACAGGCAAAGTGCAAAAAACTTTCCGCCAACTTCCTCGCTACCTTTCGTTTCTCAAATATTACCAAAGAAACGTCACTTCCCAACACATCTAACTACATTATAACCTTTTGCCTTATTCCTTATCACCTGAACGTAAGAAACTTTTTCCTCAACTTGTGGATGATTCCCTTACAATTGTCGATATCGCCAACTTTAAGATAAACCAACAGAGTACCAGGGCAGCGATATCTCCCAAATACAGCCAGCAAACGAAATGTCTTCCGGCGCTTTTCAATGGCCTGCTTTGAATAAATTTCGAACGAGGTATCGAGATGGAAACATAATTTGCTTTTAAAGCTCATATTTTTATAGCTATTTAATATTCAAAAATGTATCTGCACAGGCAGGCAAAGTATATCGTTATGCTCGGGGTGAATTGGGTATCGATTAATGAATATTTGAATTGATTTATATTTAGGAGGGAGTTGACTCGTAAAAACTAATGGGTAGGTGGGAATGCTTCATAATTTATATGAAATGCTCATCTATGCTATATTGGTTTTTGGGTGAAGCGAGTTAATCTAAAAAGGGGCCGGTGGTGATTATAGGGACGGGTGTTTGCTGGAAACTTTTCCATTTAATTGAGAAGTTTTTTACACTCTAATTAGTATTTTTTTCCATTATTTTAACGTTTGTGTATTTCTCCTAGTTCATGAAATCGATTGCTTTGAATGGATATCCATGAATTTAAATTTGGAGATTTAATGAAAATGTAATGGTCCTATTGCGCCCGAGGGTTGAAAACGTGGAGATTTTTTCTCACACTGAACTACAGTAAGGAAATAGTAAGTGGATTACAGTTAAGAAATGTTGTATGGTTCCAATAAATGCATTATATTCTTATTAATAAATTGAATGGTAGTAAAGCTTATTACAACTATAATTAAAACTTCCTTAAACAAATTTTTTCCCTGATATTATTGATGTACGCTGTCATAAGCATTCATTTTTTACTTTATTTTAAAATTAGTAAGATGAGTTTTAATAGAAATATTTATATTCTTCAATTTACTTATATTATATTTCTAAACTTAACATCTTCCCGTTTGGTTTAGTTTAATATTAAAATAAGGTTCAATATATAGGTGTACAGGGACGAAAACTGATGGGATGGAGACTGTTTATTTTGACAATTATTTTGGGATTAAATTGAGTTAGATGAGGAATAGAAAAAAAAATTACTAAGCTATGTTTAAATCTATATATATATATATATATATATATATATATATATATATATATATATATATATATATATATGTTTTATTCATTTTGTACTTTCTAATACAACTAAAAAAAATAATAAAAGACCAAAGAAAAAATATATTCTATGAAAACATATCAAAATTTATTAGAGATTAAATAAAAATAATTTGTCTACAGCAAATTGCGGGCAATTTTTAAACCGGTTTTGTACGGTTTTGTATTTGCCAAATTTATGAAGCATATGCGATTGAAGAACAATTTTTTATTAACTGTAGAGCCGTAGAAGTGTAGAACCGTAGCACCGTTGACATATCATTTGACAAATAGTCTGATATTAAATTCGAAGCAAAAGTTGTGCGACGTAATTATGCTGTACATTGTCAACACATTGATATTATCGCATAAACTCCGATTTCTCGATCGAAAGCATGTAGAGATAGTTCTCTTTACTACAATTACAGTAGCTCCAAAATGTCACAAACGTATCTTGAAAGTGCGATTTGAATCTATTTCCCGCCATAATTTTATTTCAGTGTTATTTCTTTCTTACCCTATCCAGAGAGTTATC
Source organism: Druceiella hillmani (assembly GCA_039881145.1). Lineage (NCBI taxonomy): Eukaryota > Metazoa > Arthropoda > Insecta > Lepidoptera > Hepialidae > Druceiella > Druceiella hillmani. The sequence continues at coordinate 10,231,510 of JAYKKI010000082.1, forward strand.
GTTTGATGTGTTTTTTAACCTAAGTGAGTAATATTATCAATAACATGGATTACTTTTTATAGTGCAGCTCTTTTACGTATGAAAATTAACTTATGTAGAAACATGAATTATTGCAGATGCACAGCGTTATTTATTTATCCATGTGTTTAAAATTTCCATTCACAAGATTAATATACAATGCAAATGAATTGCTAAAAGAGTAATGTATTACGTCCTCCGGATTACAGGGTTTGAAAGAGGAAGTAGTATCGTAGTAGACTGTAATCTATTTCGTAAACTAAAATAAAGTGAGTACGTAAATAGGAAAAGGGAGTAAGTCACGGGAAAAACATTTTCCGATGTGTAAAAAATAATATTTGTTTATTTTTGGTGTACAGTACTATTATTAATAAATCATGCATCAAATGAAGTACGTGGGCTTTAGTTATCAATTAATTTTTAATTTATATATTTCGAGAAATTATTAGCAAAGTTTTGGAAAAAATTTCACAATTATATCTTAACTACATTAATAATAAAAATAAAAACTTTATATCTCCCATAGTAGATATACTGTGAGTAAATGTATTAATTACAATATAAACGTAACAATTACAGTAAAATCTAATCCACTAATATATTCACAGCTATCGCTTTCAAAAGTACAATAGGTAATGTATTACTGCGGTATGCTGAATAAAATTAGGCATCAAAGGATAATGAAAGGTGACTTGATAAATTCATAGCTATAAATTGCTATTATACGCACCACTATTATACGTTATGGTAGTCATAATCATGTGAAAACCTTGTAACTATTGTTTAGTTCTACAATAAACCAAGAAATTATGAATTATATTTTGAAAAATAAATTAATAATTTTAATAAAGATTAATAACAACAAAAAGTATATTTTTCTTTTATATATTAAGTGGAGTATATATCTAGAAACAAACCTGCTAAATACGAGTAAAACTCGCAAGATTTAAAGGTACTTAATATATCTAATAATTTCTTTAGTAATATCAACATTAACTTTCACAATGTAGATTTATAACAAAACATAACACTTGCATAAAAATAAAGCAAATATTTCACTATTATGAAATTTAGAACGATACCAAAAAAATTCCGGTTAATTTTAATTCTTTTATTCTATAATCTGGCATCAGTAATTTTTGAGAATATGTGAGGGACATATTTTTTGTAGTTTTTTTTAAATGATTAGCTCTTCGCACGTGGCTTCGCTCGCGTAGATGATTCGTTTTTTTTTAAACTGCAGTCAAATTTTTGACTAACTTCAAAACAACGAGGTTATCAGTTCGACCCAAATATATTTAATGTTATTAAATATGTTAGTCTCTTAAGGCTTCTAAACAAACGCGCAATAGGAAAGCATCTAAATGCAAGTTTATGTTGAGGAGCATTAATACCCAGTTTCAAGAAAAAAATTAAAATAGAAATATTTTTCCTATACAGATTTAACCCCTTTTTTCTCCCCCAGAGGTCGAATCTCGGAAAGTGCTGAAAACATGTTTCACTATTTCTGTTGATGAGAATTAATACCAAGTTTTCTATAAAAATATTTGATACAAACAATTTTTCTATATAAATTTTACCACCCCTTTTCACTTCCTTTGGGAATGTATTTTAATAAATGTCTTCCTAAACGATGCCTCCAGTGTAAAATCAACACCTTCTCCAAATTTCAAATTTCTATCGTTAGAGGTTTGAACTAAGCATTGATAAGCATTATAGTCAATCGGGACATTGTTTTATATTTAGATTTATTTATCTTTTATAATCTTTAGAACTATCTCACATGAAATTCTATAAAAAAGAATAGTTTTGGAAACCGTGCATATGCATTTAAAATTGTTATCTCCACGATACAGGAAATTAAAAAAAAGTTTGGAGTGTTTTTATTTTTTCTTCTGAATTTTTCATGTGAATATTTTTGAGTGTAATACCTATTAGGTAATACATTTTACAACTATGCTAACCGTCAAACGGCAAGTTTCTACGTCTGACGGCTTGTGAAAAACATATCAATCTTGTACGATTAATGTCCTTTATCATTATTCAGAAGCATGTAAATGTGTGCGCAACTTTTGAGACAACGAAGTTCGTTTGAAGTAAATATATTTGTAAATATCCTAATAATACCTCAGAAATACTAAAATCGTAAATATGTTTCTAACATCTAAAAGATATTTTAATATGAGAAACTTATATGAATACAGAGAAACAATAGTTAGTAATTAACTGTCAATTTAAATATAAATTATCAATACGTCTGTAACAGAAAAGAGTCTCAAATTATACGACACTATTAAATTTTGTTCAATGCATACATCGTCACCAAAGTTTTAAATATTTTGAATTTTTTATGACTTTTTTCGAGTTTCTAGAGAAGGAGAAGAATGAACAGATTTTTAGACATTTCTGAAAATGTTGAGCTATTAAGCTTTAATTTTAGCAATTGTTTACTTGAAGTCCAGTATGATCGTCCTGAAAAAGCAAAATCGTTTCAATATCTCTCTCATACTTCAAAACCCTCTCTTATACACAAAGTGAGTCATTACTTCCTACAGCTAAATACTCATAAACTTAAACCTTAACTTTCTATGTCAAATAGTTTCTCAGAAAAATAATTGTGACAGACAAGGTAGTTCCAAAGTATAAACTTATCGAAACAAAACCCAAAATGCCTTGAAATGAAATTATTTTTAAATTTGGTTGATTGAAAATTACGGAGTAAGGAATACAAATCCCTATGAAGCATAATATTCCAATTGACAATGGAAATTCGACTGGGGTGTGAAAATCCGACTGGACCGTCGAACTTCGACTATGGTGTGAAAATTTGACTGAACATTGCAAATGGAAAGAAGTGTGAAAATTAAACTTAAATGTCAAAATTCGACTGGAATGTGGAAATTTCATTCTTATTTTACTTATATATTATTTCACAAATGTGTTAAAAAATAGTAATTTATACAAGTTTTTAGTAATAGCTAAATCTGAAGAATATGTTTTGAAAAATCTTACATTTAAATCCTAAATAATAGAAATTTTGAGATTTTATAGGTGGACCAAAACGTGGATGAAGGTATGGAAACGATGAAAATATAAAGTCTGTTAACTAAAACTTATAAATGATGACCAAGATTAAAATATTACAATCATGAGTATTATTTATTACAAAGACTGAAGCTAATAAACAATGCATATTTGACGAATTGGCGTGTACCATAATAAAGAAAAAACAATTTTGGAAAATATCTGTGACGTATAAATCATAACAATAAATTCTTTTATACCATTTCGCTTTCTACGAATACAAAAAATATAAGTAAGCGACACAGGTTGATAGTTTTCATAAGCAATAAATAAAATTTTAATCATATTTCATAAATATTTCCTTGATTTTGCTAATTTGCCCAAAAAAATTCTGAATGAGGATTTGATTTAAATTTATTTCGTTAGTTATGTCAATAAAAAAATCAAGATATTTTGTGGTTTTCAGCTCTTACGTGAATTTACTGAGAAAAAGTGTAATTTAGAACATAAACTTTTAAAATGAAAAAAAATGTTTCCTGGTTGAGCAAGTATTAAAATATCGACTCTATTATCAATGAACCAATTTTGAACTTGCCTGTTTTGTTAACGTATTGTATAGTAATTATATTTCTCTCTACAACTAACCAAATTAACAGCCTTTTTAGATTAAGAATATGTTTTGTATATGTGTGAGAAAAAAGGAGTCAAATAATAAAACTTTAATTTTTAGTGGGATCAAATCAGGAAAATATTAGATTAGCAATTAATTGACTAGTAATTGAAGCTCACAAAATCTATTTACTTTTTGTGTTTAATCAACAAAGTTAATTTTCAATTAATATAGCTTTGAATACCGTCTTCGTCTTTAAATTTTTGCCGACATGGATACAGAAATTAAATGTTTTCCTTATCAAATTCTTTGGGCTTTTGAATAAAAACTTAGGTAAATGAGAACAAAAGTTTAAACAATGGAAATAAATAATACTCAGATGGCGAGACATTTCAATATCATTTTGTTTGAAAAAGTACAGCCATTCAAGCAAAAGTCTTTTTTTATGTATTTCAATGTGAACGCAGAAGAATTTTGCCTCTCTTCTGAAGCTGTGATGGAGGGGAGGGGATGCAAGCTCATATGTTAGCAAAACAGAATATTTACTCACTTCTTCCCAACGCATGGGCTGCTTTTCTATTGCGTTATAAAATAGTAAGGTAGAATAGACACAAAACGAAAATTTAACTCGGGGCCTATTTAGTATGGCTTTTTAATTTTTCTTCTTTTAATAATCCATAATTTTTCTATACAAGACGATTTCTCAGAAGGCACTGAGAAAAAATATTATCACCCTCCTCTAAATCTTTGGAAGTAAGACCTGACATTGTCATAGGAGAATATATTTTTACGCATTTTTATGTAAATTTTGTAATGTTGCTATAAAAAGCGAGCTTTTCATTCTAAATGCAGTTCTTGAAACAAGAGCGCTCTTAATTCGGGTAGTGAAATATCCATAATTTATTTGTTTTCTACCCAATTAATATTCCATTAACTTTATAATCACCGGAAGCGCCATACTTAGGCAACACTGCTAGCTGTACGTAGGTAAAATCGGATATGTGCGCTATTTTTGAAAAATCGAATATGTTAATTGCATATAGGTCGTAGTTGCCAACGTATTATATCACAAAATATTAAACTGTAAAATTAAAAAGTGGAAAAGTCATAGTGAGATATCAAATTTGGAAAAAGATGGTGTAACATTTCATTAGCAAATACATAGTGTTGATATTATATCATTTACTTCAAAGTTTATAGTATTATAAATTATATTATTTATAAATTATTTACGATTTAAATTGATATTTACTTCTTATGACATTGGTGAGGGGTAAAAACTCAGCGCCGATGTTTTTTTCGCTAAAAAAAAGTTGCTACCATGAAAGATATGTGAAAAATGTGAATCAACGTTATAAGGATATCTTTATTACTCGTCAAAAATGTTTCTATGTGTCTTTTGTATATTCAGTTTAGTCATTGAAATTGGGAAGGCATCTTTAGAAGAATTCATTATTAAAATATACAGAGAAAAGTCGGTCACGTGGATAGCTACACTAAATTTGAATAATTATTGCTTTTATTATTTTCAGTGATTCTTAAAATTTATGTTTTTAATTTATTACCAAAAACCCCAAATATTATCTTTTTAATTGATTACTTTACCTATTGTATTTTTCATATTTTTCAATTACTTTCTACACATGAGTTTCATGTCTTATATTGTCTGATAATTAATATCTTATTTTTTATTCATATTTTTTATGAAAATGTACTTTTACAACGTACTTTTGACATGACGGAGTATGCCTTGTATATCAGAATTGCTTAAAACTATGACTATGGCTTATGACAACGCGTGAACGATACCGATGTTAAGTGTTGTTGATGTTAAGCCTTAAGCAATCATATTTAAAAAATGTGGTTCTCATGTATGACATATCAATTAGTTACTTGTGTTAGAGTTGTGGTAGAGTGTTATGTAGATAATGCTATATTTTTTAATTTTTTTTAATAACTAATATCAGTATTTTTTATAATTAATTTGCCATCAGGGACACATGGTAAAATTATAGTTTAGATTTTGAAATTTGCACTTTAGCAAATGTACTCAAGTACCGAGTCACTAAAATTTACTAATAATAGTGTAGAACCCGTTCTGCGACAAGTATCTTACTGGCTTATTCACGCACTAAAATGGGCTGTCTACCCGCACGTCTACTGTCGCTTCATTAATTTTTCTAAGTGTAACTTTGAATACATTTGGAGCACTAACTACTTCACATGGTGTGCGAATTGATACAGTAACGTCAGCACCAACCCCAGGTAAATTAGAATAAATTATTTGTAGTACTGAACCCCCAAAACGTTAAAGGGTGGCTCTTCCCCTGGTAGGTCTTTAAAAATCAGCGGCCCCGAGGTAGATTAGCAATGACCTTTTAAATCGTTCCCATAGTATTCCAATAGTATTCTGGGCGTAAAATTCGTCACGATATTCTTTATCGATTTGCTTTGATCCTTCGATCCGCGACACATGCAGAACCTTATGGTGCAAGTGGAATACTCCCACCGGATAAATCAGTCTTCATATAAATTTAATGGCAGCAGTCGTACAACATACCAATTTAATAACAGCATTTTACACAACCTATTATTGTAATGGTACCATTTTACTCGAGCTACCAATTTAATGGCAGCATTTAGACGATATACCGATGTAATGGAAGCATTTTACTACACCTACTAATTTAAAGGCAGCAGTTTGCACAACTTATCAATTTAATGGCAGTACTTAGACGAACTACCAATGAAATGCTTAGCATTTTACTTAACTTACCAATTTATTGGCAGCATTTTAAACGACCAATTTTTTTAGTCTAACCATAACATGATATATTAGTTTAACAATAATCTGATAAGTCAGATGTTTCACGAAGTCCACATAAGAGCCAATATAAATAAAACCGCGGGCCCATTTTATAATTACACCCTTTCACATAACGAAACAAGGTAGGTCGGTAAGACGAGATATTCACTCAGGAAATAACAAACGTTCGAACTTCTCCATATCACACTATGTCACTCTGGGTACTGACCGTTGCATTACCTTAATATGAGTAAAGAAGAAAGAAAGTTCGAAAAATAATTTCTTCAACACATTCATATTCAAAAAGCTAAAAAGACAAAGATACACAGTTAAAAAGAAAAATCATATGAATACGAACACTTACTGTACAGTCGTCGCATGTATCCAGCTATAAACTGAAATTCAAGTTCGTTAATTCCATGTAGAATAAAAAGTATCTCTTGTTGCTAATAACGTAGCAATTCATTTTAATAGCGATTGCTAGAAATGAAAATTCGAATACAGAAATTTTCATCTGGTCTAAATATTTTGCACGATTTAGAGACATGAGCCTTACAAAAACGTAATCTAGGTTAACTACTCATGTTCTAATGTCTTTTGTAGATTGCTAGAGTACACAATGATCATTAAATATGCTAAATTTCATTACCATATTGTCTAAGTAAATATTACACTCATAATTATTACGATATACATGATTTTTAAGTGTTTTGTTCCCTACATTTATATTTTCCTTCCTTTCCTTTAAATTAATAATCAATAGGTACGTTTTGCTCGTCGCCAATTTTAGAATACGCTCTGTAACGAAATATCTCATAGGCTCGTACATACACTAAAATGTACCGACTACATGCACATCTATTCTAACCAACGACTCTTGTATTACTGACGTAGTGCGCACGAGATTGTGTATGCGAGCCTGTGTTGGTAGAATGATTGAATGTGTGAATATTGACTCAATAAAGGCATACATTAGGTAGGTAGATAGTATTAGGTACTACTAATATACTAAGAAACATTTTAAATTCTCTATTTTTTTCATCATCCACTAGGCGATTACTTTACGTGAATTTGATTGAATCTAGATATTGTAAAGCATTATTAAAAATCTATAATGTACAGCATTATTGAAGAAGTCATCTGTATCAACCGTACAAAATTACACCAGGTAAAATTAAGGTGAAATTGTTTTTTGATTAAACAACTAAAACGAAAAAGATATAAAAGACGACAACATGTTCATTCTTATTATTTTGGTTGTGCATGCAAGTTTTTATAACTTTAAAGTTGTTATAAATTAATAGATTATTATTTTAATATTAAATGGTGATTTTTACCATCATGCAAGTTTTCATGATGGTAAAAATCATGCAAGTTTTTATAACTTTAAAGTTGTTATAAATTAATACATTATTATTTTAATATTAAATGATGATTTTTATCATCTAGAGAATTTCTTCAAATACATTAAAATTATTATTATTAGTGAGACCAAGTATATAGACATAATGTACACATTAAACAGAATAATCTTCTATAGTGTAATAAGTACGTAGCTCGGTAATAAAATACTATTGAGCGATGTTTGTCGATATATTAACAACCGAAAAAAATTAGGATTAAAGCACATGTCATTGGTGGATTACCTAACCTTTTTACTACAAAACGTGTGCACGGCCTTAACCAACCAGAGCGAATACGATTTCCTTGTGCCCCTCAAACTTTTATACTATTCATTTAATTTATATTGAATTGGTTTAATTACTCGTCCATTCATTAATAGGTCCATGGGGGTAGTTAGTTGTCAACTGAGCAGAATATCGAACGTTGCGCTCTTTTTATGCCATGCAGTAAATGTTCGAGAACTCCCTATACCATTCGAGAAATTATTTGAAACATGACGTTTTTATTATTCGCCTACCTAATAGAATCCATTACAAAAATCTGAAACATTCTCGCTCAATTTCATAACACAGAGCTCGTAAAACATTCAATTCGTATAGCCAAAAGTGTGACGTTGCATAAATAAATGAACATTTATGCATTCGCGAATACGATATGAAATATAATAAAGTTGAAAATCGTAAATCAATCAGTGGTCGAGAACAAAAGCGTGATTTATTCAGTGACGAAAGTACACGTAAAGTGCATTTTCATGTTACAGAAGAGAAACTAAAATTTTAATTCTTTTATCTGGTTATATTTTACGGCAACTAAATATCCTTTGCAGCTCGAATAGTATTCGGTTTAACCAATAAATTGATTTAGTTACTGATGGAATATAAAGATTTTGGTATTAAAAATTTTCCGAATGTAATACTTCTATTACTTTTTATGAACGATTCATTTATTATCATTTCAAATAAAGGAAACGCTCTTTTCTTTTATATAAAAGCTCTTTTCGTAAAAAATTTGCTTGAAATACTTTCAATATTTAAAATATCTCAATGAAATGTACATGTTCATTAGGGTATCTGGTCGAGATTTCTCGAAGCAAGAAAACTCGATAAATTTGCCCATTTTTAGGACGAGTAAAAAATGCTGAGAATTCAAAAACTCAAGAAATAGCTTAAATGTATTTTATATCGTAAACTTCTTCTTTACCCTTCATTCCGCGCCTTTGTGTCCTCTCAATCCATTCAGACTACGGTAAAATTAGTGTTAGCTGTGTGTTGCACATCACATGATGAGGCTTCGTTTAGGCGCGAGCCGTTACAAAAACAATATAGAAAACATAAGTTGCTTTAAGAAATTTGAAATTTGAGTGATTCAGTTCTTAACATGTGGATTGTAAATGTTTTTGGTTTCTTTTAGATTATGTCAGATGTTATTTTTATCGCTATAATAGTAAGCGAGTAATTAATTTTGTTAATTAGCATTCTAACATATATTTGTGTAAGTAACATATTTTCATGTTATATATATTTGTGTAAGTAACTTAAGATTCCGTCTAATTTGATGATAAAATGCATAAAATTTTCATACGAACAAAATAAGTAAAATTTGTAAGAATTAGCTTAATTTTGATCAAATTATCCGACTAAACTTCACATATATATATATATATATATATATATATATATATATATATATATATATATATGTATATATATCAGAATATGCGTTTGCAATATGCTATGTGAGACTGCTATAAATATGGTACCAATAATAACTTGCCATTGAGCAATTTCTTATATCAAGGTGGAATTATGGCAAAATCTGCACAATACAAGCTTTATTGAACACCTTTCTTCCCATAAGATGTCCTTTGAAGCACTATCGGGAAAGATGACAAAATGATGACATTAAGGGCCATTATAAACTTATTGGTTGAATAATTACAATCGAAGGAAGACGATTTGGCTACCTTATTTTTAGAATCTTTATCAAAGTTTAGAAACCGATTATCAGATAATTCAATAAATGTACTGATATTTATAAATCATACATACTGAGAATAATAAATAGGTGTGTTATATTATTGGCACAACTATCTACTAAATCACATAGTAAGACTCACAACATTTTATCTTAATATTAAATTCAAAAAAGTTTTTTTTTCATCTTAATTAGGTTATTTAAATGAGATTTGTCTAATTCGAGTTTTGTTAGTTTAATATAGGATTAATTCTTAACAGTGCTAGAAATTGTTTATTTGAAAGACTTAACCATTTTGGTTATAATTTTATATATAAGACAAATTATTGTTTTTGTTTTACAACATTTTAAACGAATATATAAAACGAATTAGAATTAAGTTGCGAAGAAGATATTTTTGTTAACACAATTAAAAAATGTTTTTAAATATATAATAAATATTATTGAATATAAATAAAATTTGTACTTCCTACATTTTTTCTCTTTTACAAATTTCTAGACTATGCGTTATCGTTTTTCTTTATTTTTAATTAAAACTCGCATGAAAATATAAAACATATTTAAAATATGAATCGAATTGATCTTGAAAATAAATCTCAAAAATAAAAAAAAAATGTTTTAAATTGACTGCCAAAAAACGTTTTTCTTTACTTAAAGTTAAACACTTAGTAAAGTTTAAATTTAAGATTAACTTGGCACATTTTGAAAAAATAAAGTATATCAGAAATCTAATCACTCTAAATGTCAACATAAACATTTTCTGTCTATGTAGGAAATCAAACTTCAGATTCAAATGTTTTAAAAAATGCTCTCATTTAATAAAACAATAGCCTTAAGCAGCAAGACAAATGGGTAGACATATTTCATAGAGCAATGCAATATGTTAAGGGCGTGCTCTATTTGAGAATCACTAAAAACAAACCAAGAATGGTTTTTATTACTTTACGTTAAATAATTCGAAAAATTAAAGATAAAAATTCAAAAATTGCTCTCATTTAATAAAACAGTAGCATTAAGCAGCAAGACAAATGGGTAGACTTATTTCATAGAGCTATGCAATATATTAAGGGCGTACTATATTTAAGAATCACTAAAAACAAACCAAAATATGATTTTTTTATAAATAATTTATAAAAAAATATAGTGTAAGTTATGGGAAAAAAATTTAAAATCATCTGAAGAAACTCTTTTAAATTAACATTAAACATTTGTCTTCTTAAGACACTAATTTCAGAAGACTTGAAAACGAGAACCTGTACGATGGAAATATATATATCTCTGGAATAAACCTACACGTATAATAAAATTGCAATAGAATGAATTCTGTACATGGATGGCATGTTAATTCGCTTTTAAGTTAAGCGAAATCTACTGGACAGGTTTTTATGATGGTATAGTAATAGTTTATCACCCCGAGCAGTAGTTCTCAACCATTTAATGCCATAGACCACCAACAATTCGGTAATATAAATTATTATATTTTTTGGACGCGTTGAGTGATTTTTGGTATGTGAAAGCCTTATGGGTTCGCGTTACCGATATACTGTAGCTATGGATATGAAGTGTTGAGCTTGCTTGACCAGCAATATATATATATATATATATATATATATATATATATATATATATATATATATATATATATATATACATATATATATATATATATAACATTTACTGGTATATACACCAACATATTGGTATGATGAGCGCGTTGGATGATTTTTGGATGGGTAAAATCTTGTGCATTCACGTCACAAACATGCTGTAATAGCAGTATATCCGTAGCTGTATGGGTGACGTATTATGTAATATTAGTGCTGCGTAAATCTGTACAAGTAAAGTGAAATTGACTACGTGGAAATTTAAATATAGTGCATTGTTTAAATTGTGTTTTAGTTTATTTTAATTGTTTAATTGTAGGATCACTGTGCAGTACCACAGTGAGTTCTAATATGTTAATATGTTAGAGACCTGAACTTGACACATGAAGATGTTATCATACGAAATCTAGATCGTAGTGAAGAATTTAAATAATGTAGAAGTAACGCTACATCAAGTAGTTTTAGTGAATTGTGAAAAATTAAATTATAACGAATTTCTACAAAGTTTACCCCAAATATATTCACAGTATTTATTTTCAAATATTTCCAATATTCGTATCAATATTTGAGTATAAAATTTTGATATCAATTATTATTTTTTTTTTAATATTTGGGCTTTGCAATACATCACAAAATGAGTAAAAGAGACTTTCAATTGTTTCATAATATTTTTGTCGCGGTTTTTAAAATTAAAAATTGTATAAATCCAAGATTTAAAGTTTCACTTCTGCCGGCAGTCCCCATGACTGTATAGGTTGTTTTTAATTGTCCAACCACCGGGAATACTTGCTTGCATATGTATTTGGTTAAAAATAAAGTTAGGTAACATAAAGAAATTTGTGGAATTTTTTTGGAATTTGGGAAAGAAATGGCTTTTTGGTCCCAAAAATCCTCATGTTTCTTTTTTGTCTTTGATACATTTTTGTAGTTGTTACTAAATTAATTTTTCATTTTTTTCTGAAAACAAAACAAGTTTATTATACTTAACTATTTGTAGATCCTACCTACTTAGTTACAAACATAATTTGAATTCTAATAGTACTGACATAAAAATATGTATTATAAAACTGAATAAAAATTAATAAATCTACAACACAAGCGTTCGAATGACAAACTCCTGAAATTGGATATCAATTAAATCGCAATTAAAAAATAATCTAACAAATTGGAAAAATTAATATGTGACGTGATTTAGTATAGCACCTACAACAGCTGTTTAGCAGATTTAATGTGTGACGTAACCAAAAACACTTAACTTTTCTTATGTATCAAAATCAAGAGCATTTTATCTTCATTACATATTAAAATCAGGAATTATTTTGTCTTCGTATATATACATATATATTACCTTCGTGGTGTCCAACGATTTTGGCCCAAATTTTTCTGTCAAACTTGGAAATCGAGAATAAGCAAACACTCATAAAAAACAATTTAGTCGATCGAAAACAAAGGCGAACGGAATGAAGGAAGCACGACACTCGCTGCACACTCCCGCATCCGCACTTTACCCGTCAACTTTTTCCGTCCGCCACCGGCTCTTTAACCTTGACGGACTGTCCAGCCGTTGTGATTTAATTAACAGTTTTAATAATACAATGACTTCAAGACCACTACGTATGCTGTCATGGAACACTAGTGGTCCACGGATGATTAGTTAAGAACCACTGCCCTAGAGCAAAATAAGCAATACTCTTTACCTGGATATTACCTATTTAAAGAAAACCCCGACTTGGTGTATATTACTATATTGGTATTACCAACGCCATCTATTAGCGTTTTGAGTAAATTTTATTTTTATATAAATATTACGACATTTTACTGTCTACATAATCTATTAAAGTTTTTAATAAAATATATGCTCATGTAAATTAAAAAAAAAAAAATTTAAAAATGATTATTAATGGTGTTAAAAATAATAATTTCTAAAGTTCAATTTAATTAGCCTTGATGTAATTATCGCGGTACCGAAGATGTAAGTGTAATTTGAATTGATCTAAAGCCATATATTAACGTTATATATAAGTTTTGCGCTCATAGAAAATAAAGTCTATATGTCGATTTTTTAAATAAATATATGTTGTATCAATATTTGTCCATTCACCTTTCATCCATTGTCAATATTTTCACCTGTGATGTTTATTCTTAACAGTAATCATCATTGAATTTCACGTAAATGGAGTTGCAGGCACAGATAATACTATTTAATATGCCATAGCATAATTAGCAGGATTTTAAAGAAGTTCAAATTTAATTAGAAAAACGAGCAGAAAGAGAAATAGAAGAGAAGAAATATTATTTTAATTATATTAAAATAATATTTCTTTACAGGTTATCTTATAGATTAGAAATATTATTTTATTTATATTGATGACAAGCTTTCAGTTATTCCTAAATTAGTTAAACTTAATATTTCACTAATTACTCATTTTATTATTAAAAGTATTTTGTCACTAAAGTGAACAAATTTTTCAGCAATTGGTGACACTTTTCATTATAAATATTCGATTTATAAAATTTAAATTTCGTTATGCGACACAAACTAATTAAATTCAAAGTTGAGTATGAGCAAAGTTAGACAAAATATAAGTTTCCACTTGAAGTGGAAATGTTTCCGGAATTCATTCTAACAAATAAATCATTCTTTTTTACATTTCTGCAGCTCACTTATTTGATTATCTAAATCATAAGTTTTACATAACTTTTACCGAGGTTCAGTGTTATATTAATGGCTTATGACAAATAGGTTCTAAGAACTTGATAATAGAATTCCATGTTAACATACATATTTTATGTGTCGTCGCCGTAGTGTGTTGCGTTGAACACAGAGCTACAGCCTTCGGTGGCGAAGCACACCACCGGGTCCCGATTCGACTCCCGGCCATTTGTCAAGCGGGGCTGATCTGGTACATTAGTTAGCTGTAAGAGATCGCTTTTGTAGCAATAAATTCGCCATATGTATCTAATAGATACATTAAAGTATATAATTAATAAATACATTTTTAAATCACCTATAAAAACAAGCGTCTTCAGAATACACCTGTCGCTCTGTTAAAACAACCAGTAAAACTATGAACATTGTTTTCATAATATCGTAATACATTAGTTGCTTTATTATTCTAATTATATATATATATATATATATATATATATATATATATATATATATATATACATATATATATATATATATATATATAGCAAAGTTTTGCAAAATACGTTTTTTTCCAGAATTTCCATCTTTTCTCCATGCTTCAAAAAATAATATCATTATGTCAGATAATTGGGAAGATGTGAGAACATGTGCGCCCATATATATCTCGACAGGGTCCTATGATAGATGCTATCAATACCAATGGTACTTAATATTTGATTTTCAATACGTTACACGTACGGTGTTATGTAATTCAGGAGAATAATATAAGCAAACGAGATATTGAGGTAACATCGCCTTCATACCCTACTCCAAACAATGGTTCGCGTATTGACTTCGTCGCGATACGGAGCAAGTTTTGACGTTGATGTCTGATTTAATTGCAAACTTTGATACATTGAAGTGTTTTAAAGTTAATCGAAACTTATAGCAACCTGATTTTTTCAAACAATATTATTGAGTTTTTTCGTGCCTTGCGGGTGTGATGAGAACTATAAATCATGTTCGTTGAGAAAGTAACGACAGTGTGAAAGTTTTGTATAATAAGAGCAGTCGAGTTTTATATATTAGACGAAGTTAAGTATTATTATCGTTTCGTAACACTAGAAATATTCAGTGTTACGTAAACAAATACGTGAATGGAAATTATAGTAGCGTAGTATGAGGAAAAAGTGAATTCGCGCCTTGCGGGCGTCAATAGGACTATAAATCATATTCGTTGAGAAAGTAGCGACAGTGTGAAAATGTTGTATTATAAGAGCCATCGAATTTAATGTATTAGACGATATGGTCTTATTGTAGTTTCGTAACACTAGAAATATTCAGTGTTACATAAACAAAAATTCGAATGGAAATTATAGTATCGCAATATGAGGAAAAAGTCAATTCGCGCCTTGCGGGCGTCATTGCGACTATAAATCATATTCGTTGAGAAAGCAAAGACAGTGTGAAAATTTTGTATTATAAGAGCAGTCGAGTTTAATATATTAAACGAAGTGGTCTTATTGTCGTTTCGTAACACTAGAAATATTCAGTGTTACGTAAACAAATACGCGAATGGAAATTATAGTATCCTAATATGAGGAATTTTGAAGTTAGCTTGTAAATTTTTTGCTCATAAAGCATTGATAGTATAACCTTTGGGCATACTTGGCCACGCCTAACCCTCGTCATGTAAATGCTCATAATAAACTGAAATGTTGTTTGAGAAATTTTTTATCACATTTCTTTTATAGGAATGAGTTTCGGCATATTTTTTCCCTTTTTAATTACTAGTAGTGTGGAGATTTATGAACAATATCTTGAGCCGTTTTCAAGGAAATGGATGTTTTGTATTTTTCTATATTGCGGAGCTATCTGATATTGTTAAATTTATTGATATTTAAAGATTTTTATAGAAAACTGCCAAATATAAAATTTCATGATTTCAAATTCTCAATTTCAAATTTATATTTTTTTCTTCGTAAAACGAGCATATGGACACGCAGATATATTGCATTTTGGTCGAGTATATTTTTTTATTAATACCAATTGCCGTTTAAAAGTAAAACAGAAAATCAGTTATTTAAATTGTTCTTATAAAAATGAAATATAAAAGCATTTTAAGAAAATACTATAAATAACAATAATCATTATTTATTAATATTACAGCTAAAATGAAGCAAAATTGCATAAATCTAAAATATTAATAGAAGTTTTGCTATTTAATACGATAATTTATGAAATAATTTTCCAAATTTGTTACGCTGTAAATAATTATTACTTTTCTGAATTTAAATGAGAATGAATTCATACATTATTCAATACATTATCACTCAATTTCAAGTTTGTATTTTATTTTACTGTCTACTTAAGAATTCGAGCGTTTTTCAATAAATAAAAAACCTGTCAAGCACAAGTGTAACTACGAGGGTTCCGTACACATTTAGGCATTTATATACATTTAATGGTACATTGTTAAGGTAATATTCCTATTAAGCTATTTCCTAAATTTAATTTTTTTTAGAACGAAAATATATCACCTACAATATCTTTCACAGAAGCAGACTTAAAATATAACCACAAATTAACGATTTTGATGTTTTTCTTTGTAACTGAAAACAAACCAAGCTATGATTTTTGGAAAAAAAATTTTAAAATCATCTGAAGAAATTCTTTTAAATTAACATTAAACATTTGTCTTGTTAAGACACTAATTTCAGAAGATTTGAAAACGAGAACCTGTACAATGGCCTCTATGTCTCTGGAATAAACCTACAGATATAATAAAATTGCAATAGAGTGAATTCTGTACGTGAAAAATGTTTCAAAAAGAGTGATTGATTTAGCGTACAGCACGATAATAGAAGCCAGAAAACCTGTTTTTAAATTTTTTTTTGTCTGTGTGTTAATTTGCTTTTAAGTTGAGCGAAATCTACTGGACATATTTTGATGATGGTATAGTAATAGTTTCTCCCCTCGAGCAGTAGTTCTTAACTATTTAATACTAAGGAACAATTTGACTAAATTTTGTCTTGCCATAGACCACCAATAATTCAGCGGTAATATAAATTATTATATTTTTTGGGCTCGTTGTGATTTTTGGTATGGGAAAGTCTTATGGGTTCGCGTTACCGGCATCTGTAGCTATGGATATGACATGTTGCGTTTACTATACTTACTATATATGTATATATATATATATATATATATATATATATATATATATGTATACATATACATATATATATATATATATATATATATATATATACATATATATATATATATAACATTTACTGCTCTGGCACCACACTATACCAGTACGCGTATACATATATTTATATGCACCAACATATTGACATGATGAGCGCCTTGGACGCTTTTTGGATGGGTAAAATCTTGTGCGTTCACGTCACAAACATGCTGTAGTGCATTGTTTAAATTGTGTTTCAGTTTATTATTTTAATTTTTTAATTGTAGGATCACTGTGCAGTACAACAGTGAGTACTAATATGTTAATATGTTAAAGACCTGAATTTGACACATGAAGATGTTATCATACGAAATCTAGGTCGTGGTGAAGAATTTAAATAATGTAGAAGTAATGCTACATCAAGCAGTTTTAGTGAGTTGTGAAAAATTAAATTATAACGAATTTTTACAAAGTTTACGCCAAATATATTCACAGTATTTATTTTCAAATATTTCCAATATTCGTATCAATATTTGAGTATAAAATTTTGATATCAATTATTATTTTTTTTTAATATTTGGGCTTTGCAATACATCACAAAATATGTAAAAGAGACTTTCAATTGTTTCATAATATTTTTGTCGCGGTTTTTAAAATTAAAAATTGTATAAATCCCACATTTAAAGTTTCACTTTTGCCGGCAGTCCCCATGACTGTATAGGTTTTTTTTGATTGTGCAACCGCCGGGAATACCTGCTTGCATATGTATTTGGTTAAAAATAGAGTTAGGTAACATAAAGAAACCTGTGGAATTTTTGAAAATTTGGGAAAGAAATGGCTTTTTGGTTCCAAAAATCCTCATGTTTCTTTTTTGTCTTTGATACATTTTTGTAGTTGTTATTGAATTAATTTTTAATTTTTTTCTGAAAACAAAACAAGTTTATTATACTTAACTATTTGTAGATCCTACCTACTTAGTTACAAACATAATTTGAATTCTAATAGTTGTGACATAAAAATATGTATTATAAAACTGAATAAAAATTAAATAAATCTACGACACAAGCGTACTAATGACAAACTCCTGGAATTGGATACAAATTAAATCGCAATTAAAAAATATATCCAACAAATCGGAAAAATTATTATGTGACGTGGTTTAGTATAGCACCTACAACAGCTGTTTAGCATATTTAATGTTTGATGTAACCAAAAACACTTTTAATTTTTCTTATGTATTAAAATCAAGAGCATTTTATCTTCATTACATATTAAAGTCAGAAATTATTTTGTCTTCGTATATATACACATATATTACCTTCGTGGTGTCCAAAGATTTTGGCCCAAATTTTGCTGTCAAACTTGGAAATCGAGAATAAGCAAACACTCGTAACGAACAATCTAGTCGATCTAAAACAAAGGGGAACGGAATGAGGGGAGCATGACACTCGCTGCACACTCTCGCATCCGCACCTTACAATATAATGACTTCAAGAATATAATGACTTCAAGAACCACTATGTATGCTGTCATGGAACACTAGTGGTCCACGGACGATTAGTTAAGAACCACTGCCCTAGAGCCAAAAAAGCAATACTCTTTACCTGGATATTACCAATGGTATTACCAACGCCATCTATTAGCGTTTTGAGTCAATTTTATTTTTATATAAATATTACGACATTTTACGGTCTACATAATCTATTAAAGTTTTTAATAAATTATATACTCATGTAAATTAAAGAAAAAAAATATTTAAAATGATTATTAATGGTGTTAAAAATAATAATAATGGACATAATAATTTCTAAAGTTCAATTTAATTAGCCTTGATGTAATTATCGCGGTACCGAAGATGTAGGTGTAATTTCAATGGATCCATCGAATTTTTCTTTGTGTGGTTTAAAATAATGATACTACACTGATGATATTTCAAAATATCAAACGTTTTTTTTAACTTCGCTTTTGACTTATAATATTATTAAAATAAATGTACATCTAAAGCCATATATTAACGTTATATATAAGTTTTGCGTTCATAGAAAATAAAATCTATATGTCGATTTTTTAAACAAATGTATGTTGTATCAATATTTGTCCATTCACCTTTCATCCATTGTCAATATTTTCACATATGATGGTTATTCTTAACAGTAATCATCATTGAATTTCAAGTAAATGAAGTTGCAGGCACAGCTAATTCTATTTAATATGCCATAGCATAATTAACAGGATTTTAAAGAAGTTCAAATTCAATTAGAAAAACGAGCAGAAAGAGAAAGAGAAGAGAAGAAATATTATTTTAATTATATTAAAATATTATTTCTTTACAGGTTATCTTATAGATTAGAAATATTATTTTATTTATATTGATGACAAGCTTTCAGTTATTCCTAAATTAGTTAAACTTAATATTTCACTAATTCCTCATTTTATTATTAAAAGTTTTTTGTCACTAAAGTGAAGAAATTTTTCAGCAATTGGTAACACTTTTTATTATAAATATTCGATTTATAAAATTTAAATTTCATTATGTAACACAAACTAATTAAATTCAAATTAAGTATGAGCAAAGTTTGACAAAATATAAGTTTCCGCTTGAAGTGGAAATGTTTCCGGAATTCATTCTAACAAATAAATCATTCTTTTTTACATTTCTGCAGCTCACTTATTTGATTATCTAAATCATAAGTTTTACATAACTTTTACCGAGGTTCAGTGTTATATTAATGGCTTATGACAAATAGGTTCTAAGAACTTGATAATAGAATTCCATGTTAACATACATATTTTATGTGTCGTCGCCGTGGTGTTGCGTTGAACACAGAGCTACAGCCTTCGGTGGCGAAGCACACCACCGGGTCCCGATTCGACTCCCGGCCATTTGTCGAGCGGAGCTGATCTGGTACATTAGTTAGCTGTAAGAGATCGCTTTTGTAGCAATAAATTCGCCATATGTATCTAATAGATACATTAAAGTATATAATTAATAAATACATTTTTAAATCACCTATAAAAACAAGCGTCTTCAGAATACACCTGTCGCTCTGTTAAAACAACCAGTAAAACTATGAACATTGTTTTCATAATATCGTAATACATTAGTTGCTTTATTATTCTAATTATATATATATATATATATATATATATATACATATATATATATATATAGCAAAGTTTTGCAAAATACGTTTTTTTCCAGAATTTCCATCTTTTCTCCATGCTTCAAAAAATAATATCATTATGTCAGATAATTGGGAAGATGTGAGAACATGTGCGCCCATATATATCTCGACAGGGTCCTATGATAGATGCTATCAATACCAATGGTACTTAATATTTGATTTTCAATACGTTACACGTACGGTGTTATGTAATTCAGGAGAATAATATAAGCAAACGAGATATTGAGGTAACATCGCCTTCATACCCTACTCCAAACAATGGTTCGCGTATTGACTTCGTCGCGATACGGAGCAAGTTTTGACGTTGATGTCTGATTTAATTGCAAACTTTGATACATTGAAGTGTTTTAAAGTTAATCGAAACTTATAGCAACCTGATTTTTTCAAACAATATTATTGAGTTTTTTCGTGCCTTGCGGGTGTGATGAGAACTATAAATCATGTTCGTTGAGAAAGTAACGACAGTGTGAAAGTTTTGTATAATAAGAGCAGTCGAGTTTTATATATTAGACGAAGTTAAGTATTATTATCGTTTCGTAACACTAGAAATATTCAGTGTTACGTAAACAAATACGTGAATGGAAATTATAGTAGCGTAGTATGAGGAAAAAGTGAATTCGCGCCTTGCGGGCGTCAATAGGACTATAAATCATATTCGTTGAGAAAGTAGCGACAGTGTGAAAATGTTGTATTATAAGAGCCATCGAATTTAATGTATTAGACGATATGGTCTTATTGTAGTTTCGTAACACTAGAAATATTCAGTGTTACATAAACAAAAATTCGAATGGAAATTATAGTATCGCAATATGAGGAAAAAGTCAATTCGCGCCTTGCGGGCGTCATTGCGACTATAAATCATATTCGTTGAGAAAGCAAAGACAGTGTGAAAATTTTGTATTATAAGAGCAGTCGAGTTTAATATATTAAACGAAGTGGTCTTATTGTCGTTTCGTAACACTAGAAATATTCAGTGTTACGTAAACAAATACGCGAATGGAAATTATAGTATCCTAATATGAGGAATTTTGAAGTTAGCTTGTAAATTTTTTGCTCATAAAGCATTGATAGTATAACCTTTGGGCATACTTGGCCACGCCTAACCCTCGTCATGTAAATGCTCATAATAAACTGAAATGTTGTTTGAGAAATTTTTTATCACATTTCTTTTATAGGAATGAGTTTCGGCATATTTTTTCCCTTTTTAATTACTAGTAGTGTGGAGATTTATGAACAATATCTTGAGCCGTTTTCAAGGAAATGGATGTTTTGTATTTTTCTATATTGCGGAGCTATCTGATATTGTTAAATTTATTGATATTTAAAGATTTTTATAGAAAACTGCCAAATATAAAATTTCATGATTTCAAATTCTCAATTTCAAATTTATATTTTTTTCTTCGTAAAACGAGCATATGGACACGCAGATATATTGCATTTTGGTCGAGTATATTTTTTTATTAATACCAATTGCCGTTTAAAAGTAAAACAGAAAATCAGTTATTTAAATTGTTCTTATAAAAATGAAATATAAAAGCATTTTAAGAAAATACTATAAATAACAATAATCATTATTTATTAATATTACAGCTAAAATGAAGCAAAATTGCATAAATCTAAAATATTAATAGAAGTTTTGCTATTTAATACGATAATTTATGAAATAATTTTCCAAATTTGTTACGCTGTAAATAATTATTACTTTTCTGAATTTAAATGAGAATGAATTCATACATTATTCAATACATTATCACTCAATTTCAAGTTTGTATTTTATTTTACTGTCTACTTAAGAATTCGAGCGTTTTTCAATAAATAAAAAACCTGTCAAGCACAAGTGTAACTACGAGGGTTCCGTACACATTTAGGCATTTATATACATTTAATGGTACATTGTTAAGGTAATATTCCTATTAAGCTATTTCCTAAATTTAATTTTTTTTAGAACGAAAATATATCACCTACAATATCTTTCACAGAAGCAGACTTAAAATATAACCACAAATTAACGATTTTGATGTTTTTCTTTGTAACTGAAAACAAACCAAGCTATGATTTTTGGAAAAAAAATTTTAAAATCATCTGAAGAAATTCTTTTAAATTAACATTAAACATTTGTCTTGTTAAGACACTAATTTCAGAAGATTTGAAAACGAGAACCTGTACAATGGCCTCTATGTCTCTGGAATAAACCTACAGATATAATAAAATTGCAATAGAGTGAATTCTGTACGTGAAAAATGTTTCAAAAAGAGTGATTGATTTAGCGTACAGCACGATAATAGAAGCCAGAAAACCTGTTTTTAAATTTTTTTTTGTCTGTGTGTTAATTTGCTTTTAAGTTGAGCGAAATCTACTGGACATATTTTGATGATGGTATAGTAATAGTTTCTCCCCTCGAGCAGTAGTTCTTAACTATTTAATACTAAGGAACAATTTGACTAAATTTTGTCTTGCCATAGACCACCAATAATTCAGCGGTAATATAAATTATTATATTTTTTGGGCTCGTTGTGATTTTTGGTATGGGAAAGTCTTATGGGTTCGCGTTACCGGCATCTGTAGCTATGGATATGACATGTTGCGTTTACTATACTTACTATATATGTATATATATATATATATATATATATATATATATATATGTATACATATACATATATATATATATATATATATATATATATATACATATATATATATATATAACATTTACTGCTCTGGCACCACACTATACCAGTACGCGTATACATATATTTATATGCACCAACATATTGACATGATGAGCGCCTTGGACGCTTTTTGGATGGGTAAAATCTTGTGCGTTCACGTCACAAACATGCTGTAGTGCATTGTTTAAATTGTGTTTCAGTTTATTATTTTAATTTTTTAATTGTAGGATCACTGTGCAGTACAACAGTGAGTACTAATATGTTAATATGTTAAAGACCTGAATTTGACACATGAAGATGTTATCATACGAAATCTAGGTCGTGGTGAAGAATTTAAATAATGTAGAAGTAATGCTACATCAAGCAGTTTTAGTGAGTTGTGAAAAATTAAATTATAACGAATTTTTACAAAGTTTACGCCAAATATATTCACAGTATTTATTTTCAAATATTTCCAATATTCGTATCAATATTTGAGTATAAAATTTTGATATCAATTATTATTTTTTTTTAATATTTGGGCTTTGCAATACATCACAAAATATGTAAAAGAGACTTTCAATTGTTTCATAATATTTTTGTCGCGGTTTTTAAAATTAAAAATTGTATAAATCCCACATTTAAAGTTTCACTTTTGCCGGCAGTCCCCATGACTGTATAGGTTTTTTTTGATTGTGCAACCGCCGGGAATACCTGCTTGCATATGTATTTGGTTAAAAATAGAGTTAGGTAACATAAAGAAACCTGTGGAATTTTTGAAAATTTGGGAAAGAAATGGCTTTTTGGTTCCAAAAATCCTCATGTTTCTTTTTTGTCTTTGATACATTTTTGTAGTTGTTATTGAATTAATTTTTAATTTTTTTCTGAAAACAAAACAAGTTTATTATACTTAACTATTTGTAGATCCTACCTACTTAGTTACAAACATAATTTGAATTCTAATAGTTGTGACATAAAAATATGTATTATAAAACTGAATAAAAATTAAATAAATCTACGACACAAGCGTACTAATGACAAACTCCTGGAATTGGATACAAATTAAATCGCAATTAAAAAATATATCCAACAAATCGGAAAAATTATTATGTGACGTGGTTTAGTATAGCACCTACAACAGCTGTTTAGCATATTTAATGTTTGATGTAACCAAAAACACTTTTAATTTTTCTTATGTATTAAAATCAAGAGCATTTTATCTTCATTACATATTAAAGTCAGAAATTATTTTGTCTTCGTATATATACACATATATTACCTTCGTGGTGTCCAAAGATTTTGGCCCAAATTTTGCTGTCAAACTTGGAAATCGAGAATAAGCAAACACTCGTAACGAACAATCTAGTCGATCTAAAACAAAGGGGAACGGAATGAGGGGAGCATGACACTCGCTGCACACTCTCGCATCCGCACCTTACAATATAATGACTTCAAGAATATAATGACTTCAAGAACCACTATGTATGCTGTCATGGAACACTAGTGGTCCACGGACGATTAGTTAAGAACCACTGCCCTAGAGCCAAAAAAGCAATACTCTTTACCTGGATATTACCAATGGTATTACCAACGCCATCTATTAGCGTTTTGAGTCAATTTTATTTTTATATAAATATTACGACATTTTACGGTCTACATAATCTATTAAAGTTTTTAATAAATTATATACTCATGTAAATTAAAGAAAAAAAATATTTAAAATGATTATTAATGGTGTTAAAAATAATAATAATGGACATAATAATTTCTAAAGTTCAATTTAATTAGCCTTGATGTAATTATCGCGGTACCGAAGATGTAGGTGTAATTTCAATGGATCCATCGAATTTTTCTTTGTGTGGTTTAAAATAATGATACTACACTGATGA
This sequence comes from Druceiella hillmani, assembly GCA_039881145.1. Classification (NCBI taxonomy): domain Eukaryota; kingdom Metazoa; phylum Arthropoda; class Insecta; order Lepidoptera; family Hepialidae; genus Druceiella; species Druceiella hillmani. Next base: position 10,256,500 of record JAYKKI010000082.1, read on the forward strand.
TATTTCAAAATATCAAACGTTTTTTTTAACTTCGCTTTTGACTTATAATATTATTAAAATAAATGTACATCTAAAGCCATATATTAACGTTATATATAAGTTTTGCGTTCATAGAAAATAAAATCTATATGTCGATTTTTTAAACAAATGTATGTTGTATCAATATTTGTCCATTCACCTTTCATCCATTGTCAATATTTTCACATATGATGGTTATTCTTAACAGTAATCATCATTGAATTTCAAGTAAATGAAGTTGCAGGCACAGCTAATTCTATTTAATATGCCATAGCATAATTAACAGGATTTTAAAGAAGTTCAAATTCAATTAGAAAAACGAGCAGAAAGAGAAAGAGAAGAGAAGAAATATTATTTTAATTATATTAAAATATTATTTCTTTACAGGTTATCTTATAGATTAGAAATATTATTTTATTTATATTGATGACAAGCTTTCAGTTATTCCTAAATTAGTTAAACTTAATATTTCACTAATTCCTCATTTTATTATTAAAAGTTTTTTGTCACTAAAGTGAAGAAATTTTTCAGCAATTGGTAACACTTTTTATTATAAATATTCGATTTATAAAATTTAAATTTCATTATGTAACACAAACTAATTAAATTCAAATTAAGTATGAGCAAAGTTTGACAAAATATAAGTTTCCGCTTGAAGTGGAAATGTTTCCGGAATTCATTCTAACAAATAAATCATTCTTTTTTACATTTCTGCAGCTCACTTATTTGATTATCTAAATCATAAGTTTTACATAACTTTTACCGAGGTTCAGTGTTATATTAATGGCTTATGACAAATAGGTTCTAAGAACTTGATAATAGAATTCCATGTTAACATACATATTTTATGTGTCGTCGCCGTGGTGTTGCGTTGAACACAGAGCTACAGCCTTCGGTGGCGAAGCACACCACCGGGTCCCGATTCGACTCCCGGCCATTTGTCGAGCGGAGCTGATCTGGTACATTAGTTAGCTGTAAGAGATCGCTTTTGTAGCAATAAATTCGCCATATGTATCTAATAGATACATTAAAGTATATAATTAATAAATACATTTTTAAATCACCTATAAAAACAAGCGTCTTCAGAATACACCTGTCGCTCTGTTAAAACAACCAGTAAAACTATGAACATTGTTTTCATAATATCGTAATACATTAGTTGCTTTATTATTCTAATTATATATATATATATATATATATATATACATATATATATATATATAGCAAAGTTTTGCAAAATACGTTTTTTTCCAGAATTTCCATCTTTTCTCCATGCTTCAAAAAATAATATCATTATGTCAGATAATTGGGAAGATGTGAGAACATGTGCGCCCATATATATCTCGACAGGGTCCTATGATAGATGCTATCAATACCAATGGTACTTAATATTTGATTTTCAATACGTTACACGTACGGTGTTATGTAATTCAGGAGAATAATATAAGCAAACGAGATATTGAGGTAACATCGCCTTCATACCCTACTCCAAACAATGGTTCGCGTATTGACTTCGTCGCGATACGGAGCAAGTTTTGACGTTGATGTCTGATTTAATTGCAAACTTTGATACATTGAAGTGTTTTAAAGTTAATCGAAACTTATAGCAACCTGATTTTTTCAAACAATATTATTGAGTTTTTTCGTGCCTTGCGGGTGTGATGAGAACTATAAATCATGTTCGTTGAGAAAGTAACGACAGTGTGAAAGTTTTGTTTAATAAGAGCAGTCGAGTTTTATATATTAGACGAAGTTAAGTATTATTATCGTTTCGTAACACTAGAAACGTAAACAAATACGTGAATGGAAATTATAGTATCGTAGTATGAGGAAAAATTCAATTCGCGCCTTGCGGGCGTCATTAGGACTATAAATCATATTCGTTGGGAAAGCAATGACAGTGTGAAAATTTTGTATTATAAGAGTAGTCGAGTTTAATATATTAAACGAAGTGGTCTTATTGTCGTTTCGTAACACGAGACATATTCAGTGTTACGTAAACAAATACGCGAATGGAAATTATAGTATCGTAGTATGAGGAAAAAGTGAATTCGCGCCTTGCGGGCGTCAATAGGACTATAAATCATACTAGCGTGACCCGTGCGAAGTCTTCGCATTATAAATTATTCAACTCAATTTAATAAATCAAAATTGATTGCAGGTATTCAATTTATTTCTAATTTGGCACACTGCTTATTACGTTTTTATTCCATTATGAAGCTCAGATGACAGATCAAACAAATATTTTACTAAAATTGACATATAGAGGCGCAAGTATCAATAGCATTGAGCTAAAGCGCCACTTTATTTATATATGAGTGGATTTGAAATTAAACAAAAATTTTTACCGGCCGGCAATCATATTGACGTTGAGCCGTTAGATGGCAGCATTGCTGTTTTGTGTATATAATTTTAATAATTAATTCATTTGCAAAAACAATAGCAATAATAAATTTTTTAGTTGTGGATGCCGGTAGAGAAAGCAATTATCTATAAAATGATATATAATTTATGTGGATTAGTTGTGAGGTTTTTTCTAAAAAGGGAGAGTAACATCTTAACCTTAGCGTATTAATATATATGATGATGATGATGATGACGATGATGATGATGATGATGATGATGATGATGATTCGTTGAGAAAGCAGCGACAGTGTGAAAATGTTGTATTATAAGAGCAGTCGAGTTTAATATATTAAACGAAGTGGTCTTATTGTCGTTTCGTAACACTAGAAATATTCAGCGTTACGTAAACAAAAATGCGACTGAAAATTATAGTTCGCAGTGCGAACTATATATAGCAGTGCTTAAATGAAAAAGAAAGATTAAGTGGTCTATAAAATAATATTAAATCATAGAAAACGTCAAAACATTGACTTTATTTAAAATGATCGAGATTTTTTGTAAAAGAAATAGCTTTAATTTTTCTTAGTATATTTGAATTGTTACAGAGAAGTATCAACTTAGACGGAACTATAAAAAAACAGAGAATTAATTTCGACACAGATATTTAGTAATGCCTATTTTAAATTTAAAAAAAGGATAAAAAGAGTTATATGAATGTTTGCCAAAAGATATAGTAAACTTTTTTTCTTTATTTACTGTTTGGCTTGTAAATTGCTTGCGTTGGCTCATAAAGCATTGATTGTAAAACCTTTGGGCGTACTTGGCCACGCCCAACCTTCGTCGTGTAAATACTCATAATAAACCTAAATGTTGTTTGATAAATTTTTTATCACATTTCTTTTATAGAAATGAGTTTCGGCATAATTTTGCCTTTTTTAATTACTAGTAGTGTGGAACTTTATGAACAATATCTTGAGCCGTTTTCAAGGAAATGGATGTTTTGTATTTTTATATAGAGCAGAGCTACCTGATATTTTTTAATTTATAGGAAAAATTTAAAGATTTTTATGGAAAACTGCCAAATAAAAAATGTCATTTCAAATTCTCCATTTTAAAAACATATTTTTTTCTTCACAATTAAATGAAATTACGTGATGTAGTATTATTTCTACTCTACTTTAATTTCTTTACCACGACCTAGGTTTCGTTGTATTACAACATCTTCAGGTGGGATATTAGCAAAGATCTTTTCTAATATCCCCCCTGAAGATGTAATACAACGAAACCTAGGTCGTGGTAAAGAAATTAAAGATAGTAGAAATAATACTAACGTGATGTAATATTATTTCTACTATCTTTAATTTCTCTTAAAGAAAAATCTTCTGTTTCATTTAATTGTGAATAATGAATTTCTACAAAATTAACGCCAAATATAGTCAATATTTTTTTCTTCGTAAAACGGGCACATAGACACGCAGATATATTGCATTTTTGTTCAAATATATTTCTTTATTAATACCCATTGCCGTTTCAAAAGGAAAATGGAAAATCAGGTAAATAAATTTTTCTTATAAATTTCAAATATAAGTCACTTGAATAAAATACTATAAATAACAATAATCATCATTTATTAATATTACAGCTAAAATGAAGCAAAATTTCATAAATCTAAAATATTAATAGGTTTGCTGTAATTTATGAAGTAATTTTCCAAATTTGTTATGCTGTAAATAATTATTACTTTTCCTAATTTAAATGAGAATGAATTCATGGATTATTCAATTCATTATCACTCAATTTCTATTTTATTTTATTTAACTGTCCACTTAAGAATTCGAGCGTTTTTCAATAAATAAAAAACCTGTCAAGCACAAGTGTAACTACGAGGGTTCCGTACACATTTAGGCATTTATAAACATTTAATGGTACATTATTAAGGTAATATTCCTATTAAGCTATTTCCTAAATTTAAATTTTTTTAGAACGAAAATATATCACCTACAATATCTTTCACAGAAGCAGACTTAAAATATATTTTCTTTTATGATATAACCACAAATTAACGATTTTGATGTTTTTCTTTATCTTTGCTTTGAGACCTTGCTTTTCGTAAAATTTTTTGATCCTAAGTCTACAGGAAGTATCCTGTAGGTTCTGATATAATTGCATGTGTCAAAAAATGCGGTATAAATAATATCTTTACGGTATCTTCACGGTTTTTTTATTGCGTTGACTTAGAAGCTTGATACTTGTACAGCTCCAAGGGATCATACATCTTAGTATTTGGCAATAATTTCAACTGGATACCTCAATGAGTTCCTGCGAAAAAGTTTCGTGACAAAATTTAGGCTTGTGATCTTTCCTTCGTGGTACGTGATCCTAAATAAATAAAAAGCAGGAGTTGTAATGACAAGTATGTCAAAGATGGAATTAAGAACAAATAGCAAAAAAATACCAATTTTTAGCAAAGGAATGAATTGACTACGTTAATGATAAAATGTCGTTTATCTCTAACATAATCTGAAATGCAATTTTCAAAATGAGCTTTCATGTTTCAAATGCAAAAGTTTTTCACCCAATACTTTTAATATATGCTGATGTGTAGCAAGCATGTATTATTAAGCTCTCTGGTGACAAGATCAATATTGTTGAGTACTTTTTTATTAACAGACTTTCTATAGCTTCACTTGTGAGAAGCATCACATGTAAACAAATGTATGAAATGAATTTTATCAAATTTTATTTATGATATTGACTTCAAAATGCAAAGTTACGCAATTTTTATTAGAATAATATAATATGGTACCATATAGCTATTATAATGATAGGTTTGATACTACAAAACCCTTCGTACGCGAGTCCGAATCGCACTTGCTTCTTTTTTTACGGAAACGTTTTGACGTGTGCACATGTAATGTCACAGTGACGAAGCATATTAAACTGTTTATATTTCGATAGATAAAACTCAAAACTATTAACGCAGAATTGTTGAGAGGTCAAATGAAGTAATAATTTTTTTTTATTCCCATATATCGTTTAAAACATCAACTTAAAAAATTATAGGAAGATTTAAATATGTCATCCCCCCATTCTCAGAAACACTTAAAGTCAAAATGATGAAAAAAGAGCATCAGCGGAAGGTTACTTAAGTTTACCAAAAACTTATACCAACGATACTAAACCTCATTGTTTTCGAGAAATTAGAATATTTTTATGGATACAAAAGATTTACATATTTATACAGTAAAAAATGTTCCACTAGTTTATATGGCGCAACAATTATTTATAACTTTAATTCGTTTAATGAAAATACTAAGTAATCTTAAATATTTACATCTGTAATCTTAAATATTTATACCAACGATACTAAACCTCATAGTTTTCGAGAAATTAGAATATTTTTATGGATACAAAAGATTTACATATTTATACAGTAAAAAATGTTCCACTAATTTATATGCCGCAAAAATTATTTATAACTTTAATTCGTTTAATGAAAATATTAAGTAATCTTAAATATTTACATCTGCGTATGTGTGTATGAAATTCTTAAACTGCGAGTTTTACTCAAACTTTCAATATTCGTTCAAAATATTACCATCTAAAAAATGCAAAATTTTTTTGGTTTTTTAACTAAATATTTTATTAAGCAATGGGATAAAATATTTAACACGATATACGTTTATGAATTAAAACATTAATAATAAACACTTAACGATAGAATAAAGTCATTTACACATTTAAAAATATACTAATATTTAATCAAAATATTGCATTCAAAATGTAAAAAAAATAAGAAAATAAACAAAATAGATACATATTTTTTGCGATAACTTGATTACCAAGTGGAAGAAAGCCAGATATTTAGATTGGAAGAATGTTAGCAAATTTGTATCTGTTCTTGCCTGTATCAATACATAAATAGTATAATCCCTTCTTTTAATCATATTTTCCTTCCTCTACCTTTGGAAAACATCTATTAAATGAATTATAGTTTCTTCCATTCTATATCGCAAACTGTCTATTCAAAATCTTCCTTTCCACAAAAGCTTAATTAATTATATTTAAATTTATGGACGTCCTTCGGCATATAAATTTATATCCCTGATATACAGTATAGTGCTTAAATTACATTTATGTAAATCCTTTAGAGGCATTTTATAATTAAAACTGTAGTTTAATGGTTAAACCTTAACACTTCCAATATAATTATATTTTACACTTAAAAATACAACGACATAGGTTGATAATTTTTAATATAGAAAATATTTTAGATATATTTATTCTCAATCAAGGAAAATCAAGCGATCGATTATCCCAATGATAAGAGAAACACATCCGTTCACGGCGTGGGCATAGCGAGGGTTTATCTCGAACGCTAGGCTCCGTTGTTTACACATCGTTAAGGAATGCGGGCCTCTTAACTGCCAGCGTTTCCTTTAAACTACTTTTCCAGTATTTACTTTATTAAACTTCCCTTCCTTCATTTCGGGAAATGTTTCCGTTTATTGGTCCGCACGTTTCATTTATTGAATGTATGGGGGAAACAGATTAATTTGTATACTGAAAAGGGATGGTTTTAATATCGATAACATTTTTTCAAGTGTCTACTACGGGTGGTTTAAAAATTAACAATGTATTTTATAATAATGTGATTAATTGATGGATAGGGTAATGTCAATTTATAACGAAATTTCTTATCGCATTCGAATTTTAAGATTAACACTTGTAAATAATTTGTTTATGTAACGAACTGGTTTTGACACCCAAAAATATTAAACTGAATTTGGTTTATGGTTCTCCGTTCTTAGTTGAAATTTTACCACTTTTTCGTTACGTACCTATTTTACATGTTTGTTGCTTGTACTGAATGTGTAGTTATCTTTAGAAAAATAGAGTTGTTCGTTTTAATGGCCATTTTATAACATAAAATTTATCACTTTTCAAAAAGTAACTAATTCATATTTTAAAATTACCCATTCTCATCGCACGATACAGAACTAGATAGATCTGAACTACATCAAATTGGGTGACAATTGAAGGCAGATTCAACTGACTAAATATATATATGCTCCTAGTTCAGGTAATTATAAAATAATATTAAATTTAAATAGACTTGAAATGCCCTGTATAACAGTTTCCAGACTAGAATTTAAATTTTTTAAAAAGTAGACACTAATATATTTGTTGCCTTATTGAAAAATAAGACCCAGTTATTTTTCAGGCTATACGAAATTGTAAAATGCTAACTAAATTAGTATTTCCACATGGATTTATGTCAACGCATGCGCGTGTATATGCGTCTGTATATAAGTTTTATATGTCATCTGTATATGCGTTTTATATATCGTCTATATATGATACGTCTATATATGTTGCATATATGTTTGTATATATGTTGCAAATATAAGCCTGTAATTTAATATTGTGACTGCACAAACAAATATGTTTTGTGTCCATCATATTTATTTGCAAATACTCGCTTGCAACAAAAACGCATATAATTTATAACTCAATAGACAGACTCTCGTTTGTTCACTTTTGAGTCCAGAAACAGATAATAGTGCATTTTTATTGGCCTTTGCAATTGGAGTGTTCATTTCTTCATTTGTCTTTCATTAATTAGAGATTGTTCAAAATTAAAAAGTTAAAAGTAATCCTGTAACTCTTTCTGAGTTGAGTGAAAGAAAAAAAGTATTTGAATTGATTTCATTTCCGTTTTAATTATACAATTTCGCCTGCGTAACTAACGAAGATGTTCCAAATAATTACATTTAAACATCTCGTATAGTATTGAATTATTTCATGAAGATATATGTCTTAATGAATACAAGATTTATTGTATTAATAAAAAATATTATTTGGTTCACTACTAAATCTGAATTTTGTAAAATTGTACATAAGTTTGCATACTTTTAATCAAACTAACGACTTGTTTTACTATTTTTTGTCCATAGACTTTGTTAATAATTTCTTATTAATCTATGTTAATAATCAATTTCTATCTATTTTTATTTTTTGAACATTCTAGTTCTTTATCTAAATTACGTTTCCAGAGTTAGTTTTATTTAATTTCCCTCTGTTCATTTTGGAAAAGGTTTTTCATTTATTTGGTCTGCACTTTTCCTTTATTACATTTATTGTTCGGTAATTATTTCAGCTTATTTTCGGTTTACCGGGATTTTTATTGTCGATAAACCCTATGTAAATTATTCTTCGCGGAAAATTTGAAATTCGAACCTTTACTTAGTTTACGTAAATATTTATTTTCCATTTTGTTGACCCTAAATTAAATTTCTTTTTTATTTATATACAAGAGAAGTAATAACTTAGTATTGACTGGTATATTTAGTATGTTGGTTAATCAGTAAGGCCATAATGTGAAAAAAAATATAAGTTGGAAATAACATGTACTATTTTTTCTTGGGGCTTTCATTGTAGAGAAACTATTTTTTTTGAAAAAGAAAATATTTCATATATTCAAATTTCTTCACTTTTTTCAGCTACATAAACCTAAGGAAAACATTGATTTTCTAGTATAATACAGATTTTACTTTCTGCGAAACTTAATAACCGTATCGCTTAATTTGCGGGGCCCTGTAAATTGTTAATTGTTGCGTGTGGACCGATATGTGCAATGCTTATGGAAGGGCATTAACATTGAAATAGTTTATCTAGAGAAAAAACAAGATGCAAAAAAATTGTATGACCGACAATTTTTTTTCTTATTATTTTATACTCACGAATCAAAAAGTAGCCTTGCTCTGTCAATTGCACAACCGTATATATTCGTGAGAACTCGCACAGTTCCCAACTTGCGCTTGTAAGCTTTATGTCCGTTTTCAATAAACGAAAACTAAATATATTTTCACTTTATATTAAATTATATCCTTGGAATAACCCGTCTTTTTTTACTTGAATGTTAATATTCGTTGAAATTAATTTCATTATTTTATATGAAATTCCTTAATCGGCATCTTTTATATTAGTTTTATACGGCTCTTTTCCGGACATGTAATTTGGCTTATAAATAACAAGAGTAACGTTTTTTTAACCAGCCTTCTATAAACAATAGCTGGTATACTCCTCAAAGCTAGAGTATTTGCTTTCTAATTAAACTTCCTTTATACTAATTGCCTTGATTTTTCTAAATCAAGGAAATTAATTTAAAAAAGAGTATCAAATTGAACATTATCTACATCAATGGTTATTTTTATTAGAATATTTTATTATTTATAAAGATTCTACATTATATTTTTTATCAATATATAATTATTAATTTAAAAGCAATAGTCGTACGTGCAAGCAATAGCATATTTCAATATATTGTAATAAATTTGAATCAATTTATAATAAGTTGAATTCCAAGGTGGAAACAGAGGGAAGCAATACATTATTTATAAGCTACAAAATATCCTAAAACATAAAGTTAAAGTTATTTTTTAGGAAAAACTCAACAATATCACATAATCTATGTTGGTGAGATCGTGGTTAAAATTAAGTGTAAAAGAAAATTAGCTAAAAAAACTGTAAAATTCAGGTTCAATTTATAGCCTATATTCATATCTATGAAAAATGTTCAACATGTTTATTGTTATTAATATCGTTATGGTTATAAATTTCCAATTGATGACCGCAATTCACAAGATTGGTGGACTTCCTTATAACCAAGTTAGGTGTATCACACAAGGGTAATGGAATGGAAAATAAACCAAAAAAAAATGAATGAATTGTCAATGATTTTACGGAAGTTTTCACACTGGTCCCAATCGACGAACTCATTTTTTCAAAAGGATTATTTGCAAGTAGTATACAAATTTCAGGAATAGGCCCCACTTCTATAGGCACTTTTATATTGAGCCATAAAATTTCTATAAAGTTAATTTTAAATATGTGTATTTAATAAGATGTTCTAATTTTCTTAAAACTTGCAATGTCCATGACTTGGCTCATGTGGACCTTTGGAATTTTTTTGGAATTTAACTATAACATTAAAAGTTAAAATACACGTTACGCCTTTCAAATGTATAAAAGTTCATTTTATGGAAATGACCTTTTTCCAAGTGAGTGTGTTTTGTATAACAATTTCAAATTATTTAGTTTTCTAATCTAAATCAGTTTATTACAATAAACCAAAGCTTTTACCCCAGATCCTCTAGAATATATTACAATTCCTTCAATTGTCCTTGCGTAATGCATGAACAAATAAGTATAAAAATGGACAAACAATTCAAATTATTTTATTTTCTTATCTAGTAGATTTATTGATATAAACCAAAGTTATCGTGTTACCTTAGATCTTCTAGAATCGATTAAATTTCCTCCAATGGTCCTTCCGTGATGCACGAACAAATAATTATAAAAATAGACAAACATTTAAATAATTTACATATATATTTTCAATGTACGGGAATGTTCAGATAAAATATATTGACATTAGTTATGCAGATAGTAATGTACCGACTTTTCTACAATCTACAATTTGATTATATATGTAGTTGTAGTTAACAATCATCACCTGGTTATTTGCTACAAAAGTAAAACAAACCAAAAAAAAACAACAAAAGTATTATAAGTTAGATATTTTCTGCAGTACGTTAAGGGTTATCAAAATTTATATTACTTTAGTCAAAAACTTGTCCCCTTCTTATATATTGCAGTCAATACTATGTTATTACGCACGATATATTTCATTTAATTATTTCTAATTTTCTATCCATGTTATAAAATGTTAACATGAATTCATTTAGCAAAAAGTGTAGTTCCTGCATTTTTGATCAAAGGTTTTTCCAACTAGTTTTTCACTGTATATATATATATATATATATATTTTTATATATATATATATATATATATATATATATATATATATATATATATAAACACGACAATAGGTTTTTCGTGGCAACGGCTGACATAAATATTATAAGATCATTTTGATGTATATAATTAGATGTAAACCTGAAAGTAACTAAACTTTAAGTAGTAAGCAAAATGGGTCTCTCAAAAACATGGATTTAAAAGTTATAAGTCAACTCGGACTCCAGAACACTCGTATTAAATACGACTTGAGAAGAAGTTGATTGACGCTTCCGCAAAAATATATTTCTGGTATTTAGTATTTTTCCGTCACAGTGGATAGTAGAATATCTATAAAAAGGATAGTATAGTAATTGGATCAAACAATGAAATATAATACTTAAATCTATGCTTGTTAAACACAATGTATACATTAATTATTTTTGTCTAAATCGAGTGAGTAATATTATATGTAATTTAATGTTAATGTATATTTTGGTGCAGATTTCTAAAAATAAAAAATATTTCCGATATTTTAACGATTTGTGGTTTTGGCTTAAGTTGAAAAAAAAATAAGTACTGTATAATGCTTTGAATTTCTGCTGCGTTTTCAAGCTTATATAAAATTGTAAATTATTTTAATCTGCACCTTAAATCCAATCAAGCTGTTCCTAACTGATTATTTTAAAGATATTAATAATAACTTGTTTCGTGTTATTTATTTTTGGAAAAACAGTGTTTACTGTCGAAGATATAACAGTCTTATGGAATAAAAAATCGGTAACAAAATATTTATTTCCGACTTATTTTTAAAAAAAACTTTGTTATCCGTGAATTCTTGCATAATAACATTGTTTCTAAAAATAAGAAAATAAAAAACTTGTGAACTTAATGAAAACAATAAAATTTCTTTAAAAGTTTACCTGAATATTAAATATTGTTCTGGAAACCCGATAATGTTCACCAGTATAAATTAAAATTTTGAAGTTTTAGATTTATTCTCATAAAAATATGTATATATATATATATATATATATATATATATATATATATATATATATATATATACCCGAACTATGGTACATATAAATATTTAAGCACTCATAGTTTTTCTATTAAAATATTTGGAAATGTTGACATTAATGTTCGCCATGCGACTCCTGACTTTCTCAGCCTGACTTTCTCAGCCTTAAAAATATCGGGAATTTATGGAAAAAGTGTGAGATCTAGCAATACCGGTATAATTTTCCGGTAACTAAACTAAGGTTTAATTAAACTTAGTAAATTGAAAAAAAAATTAGTAAATTGAAACAAAATGTAAAAGTTCTCTAAACTAGAAAGTAAAATTAAATAATTAAGTGATCCATAAATAATTCAAAAACAAATTTTAAAAATATAGAAAATTTTTGAAGACAATATATATATAATATTGATTAAAGCATAGAAAAAAAATTTTGTAATGAAATTTAATGTAAAATCAATATCTTGCCTTTCTCCATTAAATTAATAAAGAGCATGAAATATAAATTTATACGCTACCTTATTTTGGACGTATTTATGACTTTAGTCAAATAAATATCTTTAATTTTTTTTATTAAGCGCTGCGAAACGATATCTGTTACCTGAATTTAAACAATAATTGAAATAAAAAAATATTTAGCACGTTTTAAAGAAAATAAAGTTGAAAGTACACCAAAGATGGACGTTCTATGTAAAAGCCTAAAATCTTTCTTATTTTGGTACTAAACTAGCGTTATATTTTGTTTAACTAGCGTTATATTGTCTTACTAAAAAATTAAAAACTTCCTTAGCTTAGATTCAGTATTTGCCTTAAAATAACAAAAATGATGGAAAATTTGTAAACATAAATAAACACAATGTGACAAAATATTATAGAAGTTCAATTAAATTTTTTTCAAAATAATAAGCTAACTAACAATTTTATTATTTCTACGTGTATATATACATATATATATATATATATATATATACACATGTATATACATGTATATATATATATATATATGTATATATATATATATATATATGTATATATGTATATATATATATATATATATATATATATATATATACTTTTATGCCATTGGTGGACCTTTTAGTTCACATGCTTTGATTAGTTCACATGTGTTTTGAAAATGGGTTTAAAGGTAATCAAATTAATTAACTGAGGCACTTATTATACCGTTACTAAAAATCTATAAAATAAACTCAACAATCTAAGGTTAAACGATTATTAACACATAATTATGACTTTCCAAGAAACAGATATGATTTGAATACCAAAATTTTTATTAAGAAAAAAATTTAAATTTAATATAAAAAGCTTTGAAAGCCAGATAAAAAATTTAAATTTAATATAAAAAGCGCTGAAAATAGACTAAAATCTCCATTTAAATCCACATTGCAATTCGACCTTTAAATAACGGCCGTTAAAACTTTACATTCCACTAAACTCCATTTAAACTCCAATCAATCATTGCTACAACTCCGACGCTCTACGGTGCTGTATCATGATATGATAGGACTGACTGGATAAGGCACGGAGCTACGCCACAAATTCAAAGCGACTACTATCAGATCAGAGTTCAAGTTGCTGTTTGTAGATTTAGTAATAGGAGAATGATATTAAAGCATAACAAGAAGGTGTACTTTCGTAGGATTCCGTTCTATGCCTCATATATTCTTTTTTTTACAAATTATGTTACTAAAATTAATTTTAAACTTGTATTTGTTAAAATAAAAGGAACATTAAAATATTTGGATATTTCGGTTTATTATCCGACTACGGCAGAGGAAGAGCTATGAATCTCACAGAACATATGTGTGTGTATGTTTGTATGTGATATTTATTCCCTTGTATAGACTAATTTACTAAAGTGATTTCAACAAATAAGGTGTTCTCAGATTCGTTTTGATCCAAAAAGTAGCCTAATAGATATTTGACGTTATATAAAATTCAGTGCTATATATATGTGCATATATATATAGCAGTAAATAAGTTTGTTCCCTCATACAGACTAAACTACTTAAGGGATTTCAAGAAATGAGGTATATTTAGATTCGTCTTAATCTAAAGAGTGACATAGTGTATGTAACCTGAAACGAAATTCAATGCTCTCAAATAGTTGACATATTTTCCAGTCGTAGGAAAGTCAATTATATATATATATATATATATATATATATATATATATGTATGTATATGTATATATATGTATGTATATGTATATATATATATATATATATATATATATACATCATTATAAAATAAAATAAAATGACTTATTGAGCAAAAATTTAAAAATTTTCAATGTAATATTTCCATTAACTCAAAAACATAAAAAAACCCCTAAGCCCCTAAACCTGACCTCGAGACCCCAATCGGACCAACAAAATTTTATCAAACCTAATTTTTTTCCAGGACACAAATCGTGACGCAATTGCGATTGGGTCGCGATTTGTGTCCTGAAAAAAAATTAAGTTGAAAAAGTGATGGCTCCATTGAGCAATAAATATTACAAGAGTATTGAATGGTCGCTTCTCAGATGTATGCTGACGGTATTGGCTAATTATTCAATGCCGTCAATATTAAATTCGATAATTCAATAATTCGTAATGATCTTTCAACGGATATAATTCGAATTGAGATTCGAATTTAAAAGATGATGGACTATGAGGGGCTGACAAAATCGCTAGAACCATGTATTCTTTAATGTTATTTTAGGGCGTTACTGCACACTAATTTTAAGGAATGCTTTGGAAAAAGCTATAATAGATAAAATAGTTTTTTTTTTTAAACTCACTCTTTATGAATGAGTTGGCACCTCCCAAATTTTCAAGTAATAATTCTATGAAAGATAATAATTTTACGAAAGAACTAGTTTCATTGTACAACCAATCTATTATATAATCAAATATGTCCTCCAAAATATAATTAAAATCAAGGCTCTACGCTCTAATTTCATGAAGGCACTAGATTAATTGCGCAATAGATCTAAGTTATAGTAGAAATTGTAGATAAAAAGATTATAGAAGTTTAAAAACTAAAGCCTGACTACAGAGAACGCTTACTATAAAGCAGAAAACAAGAAAATATTCCTCACAACAATTGTCATAGTTTGAATTTTTCTCTAAATTTCGGGATATCTGCGTTGTAAAAAACTATTTACTGAATTTCTTTTTAAAAATATTTTATACTCAATTCAATTTTAAATAGGTAAGTTTATTAAGAAGGTCTTCCCAGTACCGCCTGGAGTGTCCAGGATATTCACCTTTCTACATACCTCACGGTTAATAAAAAACTGCACATATGTTGTCGATATTACCTTATTGAATACCACTTGAATCACTGAGTTTGTATCGTAGTTTATTTACTCCAAATAATCTATGTTCTTTATTACTTCTCCAGTGTTTGAGGTAATTAAGTTTGTGGTAAAGTTTGCACTTCCACAGCCAAAACTGCTTCAGCATCTGTATAAAATACTTATTGTATAAGTATATTATATACTTATTGTGTAAACATAGTATATTATTCATTGATAGTTTTCCATTTACCCTATGCTATTGTCCAATAAATTATCTTTAAACTTTTCTCAGAAATTTAGGGTATCAGAAAGTTGACCGAAACAGTTCTTATATTTAAAGTGCCAAAATCTGCAGTTAGGTTTCTTACAATATAGTACCCCAATGCTTATTATCATCTAGGAAACCAAATGATTTGCAGTAGATTGAAACGTGGGTTGGAAGATAACGTTTACATTTTTAAGAAAGTTGTGACCCAGCAGTTATCTAGATTTACGTTTTTTATTCTAACTTTGAAACCACCATCATCTGCCGACCTTCGATATTTTGGACATACATCATCACCGGTTAAAGTTGGCACTAAAAAGTTGAGTTAAGAACTTTTTGCTGTGATTGTTTCCTTTCACATAAGGCGAATTTAAGCTTTGTGAAGCGTTGAACCTGGATCAGAATCAAGTATTTTAGCAGAGAAAATATGGTCAAACATGCCAGGGGTTATTATTTGTTCAAGTCACAGCAATATCTAAACACATCATAACTCTTTGCTACTCTACCATAAAAATAAGGAATTGTACTGGTGTGAAAATGTTTTGCTTAGTTAAGAGTCCCATCATTTTTTTTCTCAGACGAAATATTCTGGGTGTGATGTCGTTACGATCATGATACTTTTAACTGGGCTACACTAAACTTATAATCTTTTTACTTGAAGCTGCGAGTGAACCTGATAAATATTTTTTTACGGCCATAGTGGCAAAGATAAATCAAAGAATCTTGGGCATGTTTATGCATGTAACGTTGACCATTAAAGAAAAATGATCATAGTTCCACCATTTGATAAAAATTTAATACATCAGCATTTAATCTCCCAACAACATCTTTGAGATGTGTATAATAACCCACCCTTATCTGCGCTTGGGATTTTCTTATGTGGTTTTAAGTTTAAGTTTAAATTTTCCCGCACATATTAACTAAATATTGATTTATTAAAGATCGAATTAAAAACCGATGGTTGCCTTCTTCTTATACGGTCAGAAGAAAAGCTTGCTTTTGTCTCAGTGTCTAGTCAATGTAAATCAATAGAATACCCATCCTCATCACGTCAAAATAATATTGGTAGTAGATCATCCTATGAAGGGTAGATTTTGCTAATACGCTGCAGTTTGTTATCAGGGCTCTGGAGGATGATGTCTCCTTAAGCTTTTACTTTCCGTACCTAATCTCGTTCTTTAAATCTTCTTCCAGGAATATTAAAGTCATATTTTACATTCGCTACCCTACGCATTTCGAGGATGTTTTCTTTGTACCTCATTGCCGCTGATCTTTGTACTTTTAGTTTATTATATGCTAATTTTTGACGTATCCTCAAGTTGCTATCCACTTTTGACATCAGTTTAACTAGTACGGGATTTTCCAGAAGAATTAGAAAGAGAAAATATAGAAGGCGACGTCTGTAAATGAGGTAAATTCTCAACGATTTGAGTGATGATTTGTTCACTAACCTCTCTCTATAATAAAAAAATTACTAAGTGACAAAGGAAAACACTCAACAGTGGCACTTCCCATCTACTTCAATACTTGTAGCGGTCTAAGGTAAACTCTCACCATTTATATTTATGATCTCCACATATAAAGAAAAAAGAAAAAAAATGTAAAAGTTTAGATAGGTATAAGTTGATAGAGATCAACAAAATTTCAATTTAAAACACGAGAAAATACCTAGATTTCTATTTTTTATTATTATTTTAAATTAACCAAATCGAAACTGCCCTTAAACGAGCTAAAGTACCCACAATAAAAGTATTTAAGGTTTAAGAGAAAAAAAATTAATTACCAATGAAAGTACCTAAACCTTAGTTTTTTTCCTATTATTTTATTGATGTTACATAACTATAAATTATCATGAACAAACTAATAGTACCTAAAGTAAATAGTATAGTAAAATTTTTCTTAAACAAACCCAAGGCATTTAAACTTACTGGTGCTTTTATTTTTTTAAGTAAAATAACATACTTGAAAAGTACACAATCTAATAAAATTTTAAATAGTGCCCAAGAAAATCATCAATCAATATGTCAACTTACACAATTTTTTTTCATTATAATACTGAATCCACAATTAAATGAAACTACGTGATATAGTATTATTTCTACTTTCTTTAAATTCTTTACCACGACTTAGGTTTCGTTGTATTACAACATCTTCAGGTGGGCTATTAGCAAAGACTGTTTCATTCTATCAAATACATTCAATATAATTCTGAAGTTGTATTATTTCTGAATCAGCAAAAGTCGTTTTTTTCAAGAAATAGCATAAAGCACAACCGCTCGAAACAACTTGTGCCTTCACGTGTGCGTCCGTTTCTGTAAACGACTTGGCAATGTTAACTTTGTGAGGATTGTTAAATTCACGGAATGGTTCCATGGCGTGCAGTGCCGCGCGGTGAGTAGCGTCGGGACTCAATGCATTTATTAAGTTTTAACTCCTCAATGAAATAAATTATGTCGTTATTGATTGAGTATAATAAATTAATAATTTAATAAATGACACACTTGGAGAGTAATTATTCTACTACCATTGATGGGAGAAGAAGATGATTTCAAAATTATTCCTTGTATTGGAAAAACGTTTAAATATTTATTTCAAAAATTGTATTGAAGAGCAATAAGTTTTGAATAAATCTGACAAGATAACTTTTAAACTTACAAGTTTTGCCTGCACTCTTCCCTTAAGGTTTTAATTTCCAAAAACGTTCAAATTTCGTTTATTGATTTAAGAGCAGTTTATATAAAGTTTCAAGTACATTTTGCTATCCTTAAGGGTTGAATTAAAAACAACGCGAAATAAGTATTTCATTAATTCTGTTTAACAACATTAGTACTAAGTTTCAAACAAATGTAACCACTTTTTTTGATTTACATATTTGTCCACATCGTTTCTCCCCTCAGGGATTTAACTTCCAAAAACGCTGAATTATGTATATCATTAATTTTATCGAGAAGCATGAATATCAAGTTTCAAATAAATTCCATTAGATTTTTAAAATTTCTTTGTAAATTTTGTTCTACCTTTTCTACCCTTAGGGGTTGAATTTTTCTGAAGTCTTTTATCAAATTATGCCTAAACGAGTACATAGCAATTTATTCTAGGCGATGATGAGTCAGTTAGTCAGACATTTTCTTTTATATATAAATATTTAATTTCGAACAGAGATACAAGTAATGATTAAAAATGATTTAAAAATACGTACTTATTCCGTCAAACTTGTTGATGTTGCAGGTCATTGGGCCATGTTCTTTCACGGAGTGTTATTACGTACACCAGGCTTTGAGCATGTGACATGATACTAGAATTCGTGGCTAATCGATGTACGTCGTACACGTCGATGCACTGTAATGAGTGAACTCGTTCACTGTTTTAAGATATGTTTATATTGTTTTGTTCAAAAAGATGGTCTTAGAGATATTCTTGGAAGAAAAGCGAATGAAAATAGAGTACGTGGGTGTAAATCAATTTGAAAACTTTAGAATAAAATTGCTTTAACCATATATTTTTTAATTTCAATAATTTTTGGTAAAATAATATAATATGAAGATAACTACCCTAGAAAAACCGTTAAATTAAAATTTATGTTATGACAAAGTTAGTGGTAACATTTTTACAAGTAAACCTGGCGATGTTATTAGGTTGTCATCATATTCGGAGCAGCAAAAAGAATTATATATTGCGCAAAAGAAAAAAGGGTACAAGGTGCGCAAGTAACCACAATGAAATTGGAGAGATGTTCTTCTGTGGACAATGAAAATAATACAAACAGGTACTAATCATTTCATATAGACATTTTCATGTTCAATGTTTATGGCTATATGGGCAACACAGCCAACCTCGTTTTTTACAAGGTATTTTTCAGGCTCTCTTCTTGCCGTGTTTGGTGACTCGGTTCCATTTTTGTAAATGATACGAATAAATCATTATGTTATTATCTTGCCTCAATTCTAAATATTTTTCTTCTACTATCTTCCATTATAGTATAATTTCTTTGTGGTTATAGGTATAAATACTTCTTCAATAGTATTTTCATTTTCCTGCAAATCGGTTTTGTTTGTAAATCATTAAAGATTAAATCACTAAACTTGTTACAATTTTCCCTGCAAGATAGTAAAACTCCACATATTTTCAATTGTTTCTCTTGTTAGCTGTTTAATCAGATTTACCAATCTCCATTCTCTTTAAACTGTATCTACGGTAGTTTCTTTGTTCCTTTCTTTGCTTTCGTTTCTTAAAATTTGTTTCCAAAAAAAATATTTTATAATATTAATGTGAGTTTAGAAGTATAGATAACTTAGTTAAATGTTTGTGTAAGTAATTAAATATTTTTTTCTATTTCAAGTTTTGAGCCACAAGCGTCTCCTTTAGAACAATAGTCTACATTCTTTTAAGAATAATACGCGATACATGCGTTGCCATTAGGGAAAACTTACAACCTATTTATATGCAAATACTTACAAAGTATGATTGGGAAAACACGGCAGACGACATTAAAGAAATGTAGCAGTTAAAAACTATTTTTAAGTCACCGAAGTCAAGCAGGTAAGTTAGTGCAGAAGATAGAGCAAAAAGAATTTTTAACTACCGTCTTACCAAAGAATACATGGTCATAAAAAATATATTTGGTATGTTGCCAGCTTGATGGCTTATCTACTGTTGTCCATTTAGTCCAGACTCAAAATAGTAAATCACGTAATAAAAGCAACCTATATATTGCCTAACTCCTTAGCTATACAATCATCTACACTGTTCGCGTCAGTTATAATAAATTATGAGAAGTTGAAAATATTGAGGATTATATCAATGTTTTCATCACTCTAACTTAAATACTAACAGTATATACTTTTTTTATTTTGGCTAATTTCGAGTCAATAATATTTGACAAAACCGTAACCTTCTTTTATATATCCTTCTGTAATATATCACTTGATACATTCCACAGATACGGCTATTGGCCTACAATTACAATAAACATCCCCATTTCCGAGTACAAGACAAACTCAAATGAAACAAGTTGAGGTGGAGCGAAGAAAGTGGATTTCGATGGATCCGCTACAAACTCGTCAGCAGCAGTGTACCACAGCTAACTCCTTACATATTTTCACCACACAATGGTAGCACTTCTATGCAATTTTTGGTTCCTGGTCAAACGGAGTATGTACGAAGATTGCTCTGTTTATTTCAGGGGAATAAACTAGTTCCGAACAATTTTTGTTCGCTCAGTCCTTTCTGCTTTACCATTCATTGGTGGAAGCACTACTAAACAGGAGACAATTGCTAGTCAAACGGAGTCAGTAAAGACCTTGTTCCACTTACAATGGAAGATGGGCCTACGAGTGTCTTGAATATTTTTTTGCATGGCTCCTTTCAAAATCTTTCTATTAAGAGCTCATACATCGTAAGAATTATCATTCACGGTCCCTTGTAACAACGTGTTGTGACGTTTTTTATTTTCATAAATTATATAGTTCTGCGTTTGTGTTGTTTTTTTTTTATTTTCATTAATTATTTCCTATTTTTTATAGCATTTCATTAGTTTTTGTAGCTTTGATTTTCAAATAAACTTTGACATTAATATCCAATTTAAAATTAAGTAATCGAGATGCACTCCATTGACATGTTACTTAACAAAAAAAAGGGGGTTATCTAACTCATTACTTGTTTTTATACTTATATTAATAGATATCAGTAATTCAATTTATGCAAATAAGCCTTAATTTCTAACAATTAAAAGTTTAGCTTCATACTTTATTTAATGATTGCAAAAAAACTGGTCTCATATTGCATTTTGGCCTAATCTTCTGTACTCTTTAATCTTCTGTACTCTCTTATCTATCGTTGCTCAGATTCCGCCCTCGAAAGAATAATGGAGAGAAACTTTATATATCAACACATGTATTTGTCCGTTTGTCGCAGTCGTTTTTTCACGAAAAGTTTGAAGTTGATAGTAATAAAATATATCAACCAGCATAAATTTCAAAACAATTTATATAGAATCTTAGAGGGGTCGAATGAAGTAATAATTAATTTTTTTTCTGATATATCATGCGGAATGTAAATCTAAGAAATAAGTTAGAAGGATTTCAAAACAATTTTTTTGAAATTTTAGAGTGGATCAGAATAATTTGTTTTCAGTTTTATAGTTTCACAAAACATTTTTGTTTAAATCGTTTAACGTAGGAACATAAAATTAGGCAGAGGAAGTAATCGAAAATAGAAATAATTTCATATAACGTATGGCATTTAAAATACAAAAGTCGGTTTGAAGCATTTCAAGTTTTTTTTTAGATTTTTATAAAAGATAGTACTAGAGCAACTCTTAACTATTTCCTAAGTTACCAGAAAGTTACTTACGGAAAATTATATCAATTTTACTCCAGTATCTCATAGTTTATGAGAAAAGTTATGATGTAATTTTGCTTCGAATATACTGGGAAATTTTGCATGGTGGAAAATATTTTAAATACATGTCCTTACATTATTTAATATAAAATGTAATACCTTTTTCCTACTATATTTATACAAGGAACCTTTAATTGTGTACAAGGAACTTTTCCAATCTTAATAATGATAATTTATTTTTAAGGCTTCCACTCGCGTGGATCAATAAAATAATATTAAATATAGTGAATTTATATTAAACGGATAGGCTGGGAAATATTATGTCATAATTTACGTCACGAATTCTTTTTCATTTAGAATTGTAGGATAAAACTTTGTAATTAATTTATCCATTTTACAAATATTTAAGACGTTGAGAAATTTATCGGATCAATTGGCGAATCCCCGCTTTGGTTCCTATAAGTACAACGTATTGAATTGCAGCTGGATTGCATTTCTCTTTGTTTTACAACTTAAATACCCAACATTATTTTGGGTTGTTCTCTTTAGCACACATATTTGATGCAAAGTTTATGTTCAATAATTAATATACTAATATAGAAAGTCGTTCCGTTTATGACCTGTTTAGAAATTGGAAATGCATCCCTTTTAAAAAAAAATTAATTAATTTATATTTAAATACTTTTAAAATGCAAATTTTTATTTCATTAATCGAAATTAGAAATGATCAATTTCATATACTTATAAAATTCTATGATAATATAACAAACAATAAATAACAGAAAAATATTTGAATGACACCAATGCGAGTGACATTTTTTAAAGGCAATTTCTTAATTAAAGAACTTAACTAAAAAAGGTTTAATTGTGGTATTTATAAAATGATCCTCCCCAGCTTATTCCGAGATGTCCAATATAATATTCGTAGCTTGTAGATTTGCATTTAAAATTTTTAATAATAAATATCACTTTATTTCTTGCCTTACTTGGGTTATATACGACGTATCTTTCAGTCTAGTCGCAATTATGAAATACTTGTCTTCAGTCTTGATTGTAGTTGGATTTATTTAAGCGTACATACGTGTATATCCGCCTCTGTACAAGGTTTACACCGGACCGGTTACAAGTATATGGGTAGGGCTTTATTATGGTGACGACAGAACTAAGTATGTTTACTGCCCATTTGTTTGAAAAGACTTGTAGTAGAACCGCATATAGGTTATAGGGCAATAGAAAGATGTCGCTCTCTCGTTTCCTTACTTTTGCATCAAGAGAGGTAGCAGTGACTTCTGACAGGATAATGTATTTTATGTATTCATTTGTCTACCCGCTCCATGTAATATTTCGTTCCCATAAAAAGATAATAATTTATTACATATGGACTACTTAAAATTAGATATTGAAGAAGTAATTATATAAAAAAGGATATTGGATTTCATTTCATATTCCGTTATGTAACCATGTCTTTGCAACTAACAAACGTGGTTTTAAACAAATAATTACATTTAAAATAATTGTAAAAATATCAAAATTCAAATGAGTACAAGGTGAATGGAATTAATCGGAATTTGAATTCATTTAGCTCGTCACTTAACTTCGAGTTTGTAAAATTTTAAATAATTTTGCATAATGTGATCAAAATTAGCAGTATATTTTAGCACATATTTTCCTTAACCTTTTTTTATAATGTTTAGGTTAATTATTTGTTAGTATTCGGGTTGCTTGTATTTTTAATTATATTTTTAAAAGTATTTGAAAAACCAACCAATTATAAAATAACAAACAAATATCATCACAAAATTAAAAGATACTGAATACACAATGTAAAAAAATACTAATTTAAAAAGTCCAATGCGAAAAGTTATTATAATGCTAATTATTTTTAGTGACAATGAATTAAGCAGTTGATTTCATTGGATTACCAGGAAGTTTCCTTTTCTATTTATAAATCGCTACGGAATGCCGGCTTCTAACCTGTCATTTCTTCCTTTAAAATACTTTTACAAGGTTTGCTTTATTTAACTTTCCGCTCTTCATTTTGTAAAACGTTTTCCGGTGATTTAGTCTGTACGCTTCGTTTATTATGTGAACGGGGAAATATATTAGCTTACGTACGGTACACGAGAGCTTTTAATATCGATGAATGCTATGTAAATGTCTACGAGTGGTAGATGTATATTTTATATTGATATTATTGTCAATGTATGATTTTGAATATTTAGAAGTTTACACAATATATTTATTCTTCATTTCTCGAAATATTGTGGAAATTAAATTTCTTTTTAATTATTTTTTCGATGGCAACACTTAATCGTTATCTAGTGTATACAGAATGTTGGTTAATTCGTATAATCCGTACAAAAGAAAAAAAATATATTAAGCACGATTATAATATATACGATATTTTTTTAGAAACTAAGTCAAATTTAAATTAAATATTGCCTATTATTTCTTTCAAAGAAACGTATAATTCCACATTGAATTTGAAGTCATCGATTTTTACCTTTTTCTCTTTACTTGTGTTGTAAGCCGACTTTCAAATTTGTAAGTCGACCGGAAATACCCTGTAGATTTTGACTACGGTGTGAATAACAAAAATATATGCCTTCTCCCTACTAAATAAGGTCAGTATACGACATTAATTTCAACTTGGTATCTGAAGTCATTTATGAGAAAATTGTCCAGCGTCGACCTATAAACTTTATACATGTTTTCAAAGATATGTTGTTATATTAAATTAGGTTCTGGAAAGTCTACATCTCTGTTTAACTTTCATCTCGAGACACACGAAAATTGACTTCTTCATTTTATAACATATTGCTTATTACATAATTTCGTATGGATCCTTTCGCGCATATAGTTTGGCCCAAAGTTAACAATAGTAATGTATTTCCAACTGGCTTTCTATAGTTTATAAGTAATTAGTAGATTAAAATAATTGCCTTGTTTTTCTTACACACTCTCATGGATTATATTATATTATTGACTTGATATAATGATTATGGCTAATATTTAAAATAAAGCAGAACCTAATTAGAGATTGTAACATTAATAACGTTGATAAAATAATATCTTTATCTGTATATACGTTACAGTATGTTAACAATATAGTTAGTCTTATTTCATGCACTAGCTTCAGAGTAAATACAGAACGTGTTAAAAATAGCATCAAAAAAAAATATTGCAGTTTATCATCAATATAACTTATGAAAATTCAATGGTGGGTATAGTGGAAAATATATGCATGATCGATAGATGCTAAAATCTTACCGTAAGACATAAAGTACCTAATAAGTTCTAGTTTTTATTACAACCTTAAGAAAATCAGGTGATTTGTATTTATAAAATGAGCGGACGAAGTAAATTGTGAAAATAAAATTTGTAAAAAAACAGAAGAGTGCGAGTCGAAATCACATTCCGTAGTTTGGTTGTGACAAAATTTCGACATGGTCATAATTATGTTAGATCGTTTAAGTTATACATTTTCAAGTGACAAAGTCGATGCTCTATCATCGACTTATTAAGGAGAACTAAGCGCGTAACGTATATTTTTTATGAAGAGAAAATTTCCAGAAAAAAGGATTTTTTAATTTTCATTAAGTGTTCGGAGGATAAAACACCTAGTACATCCTATTCTTTTATGAGCAGTGTGGGGCCTATAGTACAAAGCAATATCGAGCCATACAAAATTCACAAAAATCAGCTTTGTAAACACATATTTCAAAATACTTTCCAATTTTAGTATTAATTAGAGGTATCATCTGAGGGTTCATTTTAATACAAAATAAACTTAATTACTATTATCTCAATATTTCCTCTAGTGACTATATTAAGGATTATTAAAATGTTATTTACGG
Organism: Druceiella hillmani; assembly: GCA_039881145.1. NCBI lineage: Eukaryota > Metazoa > Arthropoda > Insecta > Lepidoptera > Hepialidae > Druceiella > Druceiella hillmani. The sequence continues at coordinate 10,282,449 of JAYKKI010000082.1, forward strand.
TAGCAAAAACTTTTCTCCATTACTATATTTTTTAATTATAATATATTATAATAATATTATACTATCTCAATCAAAATTATATTTATTATTTACCATCATAGGGACAAAACATGATTAAACTCAGTAAAAAAGGAAAGTTTTCACTTTTGTTATAGTTATTAAAAGAAAACTCATACAAATACACACATATTTATACATACATATGTATATATATATATATATATATATATATATATATATATATATATATGTGTGTGTGTGTGTGTGTGTGTGTGATATATATATATATATATATATATTGTATATACACACATATTTATGTGAACAATATCCCAAAAAATCGTGTTCAGCGGAAGCAATGAGTAAGAGAATATAAAGGTCTATCCGTAACAACTCTATGTATGTGTAACGGTTTTTCGAGCTACGAGTCCGCCAAGACTTATTTTTTTTTTAAATAAATAAGTCTTGGCGGACTCGTAGCTCGACCTTCGTAGTCTCGCCACTTAAATCCAGTTTACTTACTTATCCGAGATACAAAAAGGCGTTGATATACTCAAGCAAAGTCGCAATTTGGAATAATTGAGAAGAAATCTGAGGGAAACCGAAGAAATTAATAACAATGCAACGACGGTAAAACGTTGAAAACAACATTTATGATAATATCGTATTTGTATTGAACAAGTGGTATGGAATCTTGAAAAAAATTATTTAATTTTTCTGGAATAAAAACATAACTGAAAATTATTTAGTTATAATAATTTCTTTAATTATACACAAAATTTGTAACTTTCCACTTAGTACACCTTGGTTCAGTTTTTAGGGCAATCTCGTAAAAGTAGCGACGTTAAGTTTTTTAGTCAGAAAGCTCATTAGATAAGGAAGTATTTGAAGTAGCATCAAAATAAAATTTATGCGAACGTTTTTTAAAATGACGTCAAAAATTTAGATAAAATATAGTATCTAGAATTATCTGAATAAACGTTTTTATCACGAATAGGCTAGTAAGTATTCTAGTTGACAAAAATATCAATTTTCTATAATCATTATTCTTGCCACAAAGAAACATTTCGTTTTCATCTTTGAGTTTTGAAAAAAGAAACAAGAAACATTTTTAACTCAGAAAATATAAAAATCGGTGAACATATGTGGGAGTGTTTTGAATAGACCTTAATATTTTCTGCTTTTGTATTTCCGCTCAATACTATTATAAGAACAATTGTAGACATACAAGTTAAATTATTGTAAAGATTTTTCCTGGTAATTTAAGCAGATATTCTGGTATCGAACAATGTATCATATCAAATGTTTTTAGGTAAAAATAAAATTCTACTTTTATTTATATCTTATTTTTCTCGCTTTCTGAAGTACTTGGAATTTATTCAAACCTATGCGTTAGGTGTATATTTACAGAAAAAGTGAATTAAACACCATAAACACAAGTAATTTTTATATAGTGATTTAAAAGTAGACATTTTTATTCAAAATTAAACAATTTTGGACTTTTGTCTAATTTTGTCTTTCTGTCTTTTGTCTCTTTTCGTCTTTTGTCTTTTGACTTTCTTTTCTAAATGTTTTATTTTTATATTTTCCCGGATGTTTTTTTACATTATATATATTGTATATTCACATTAATAGCTCAAAAGATTTTTGGTGGCAATAGTTAACATAAACCTTAGAAAAAGACATATATAATTAAGATCAACTTGAATTTTAATTTAAATATCTAAAATACCAAGAGAAAATGAGACTTTGAGAAATATTTGACAAAACATAATCAGTGACTTGCGCTAAAATAAATTCTTGTTATATATAAATAAGGATTCACATAGAAATTGGACCACGCCCGACCTCGTGGTATATCGAATTTTGTAGCACTGCAAATGAGTGAAAAGACGTAGAGATGGCGACGACAAAGAATTTTTTCAATTCTTTCATGTCACAGTATCAAAATATATTTTAAAATAACTTATACTTAACTTCAAAATTTCCAAAATCTTTGAATCAAAATTTCAAAATTCCAAAAATCCCAACACATTCTGAGTCTCTGTAAAATAGTAGTTTCTTTCGAAAATACACCCTCAAACGCAATCTCAGAAATTTACGATTTAATAGGCATATCCAGGCTAAACAATTTGGCACGGAATATTATTGGCACGAATATAAAAAGGGGAAAATGGTAGAAACTTAACACAATTGACCAATTTAAGGATGCTAATAATTACTTGTTTCATTTACTTTAAAATAAAATTGTTTTTCCCAATTAAATGAAACTATGTGATGTAGCATTACTTCTACTTTTTTAAAATTATTTACCATGATCTAGGTTTCATTTTATTACAACATCTTCAGGTGGGCTATTAGCAAAGGGCTAGAATCTTTGCTAATAGCCACCTAAAGATGTTGTAATGCAACGAAACCAAGATCGTGGTAAAGAACTTAAAGAAAGTAGAAATAATACTGCATCACCTAATTTCATTTTATAGTGAATAATGCATTTCTACAAAATTAAGGCCAAATATATTCAACATTGTTTTTATTATTAGATCTGGTTGAGAGTTATGGAATAATATTTTGCAAGAAGAAATTGGTAACAGAACGCTTATTTCTTGGTGATCTTTTTTTAATATGCTTTATTCCTCATAGAATCTTACATGCTTATAATAGTTAATCATATAGTATTTTTTACCCTAGGTAACAAATAAACTTATTTAAAGAACTAAATATAAGTGGTAATATCTACTTTCAAAAAGTCAATAAATAAAAATAAAAATAATAAACATGTGTTTTTTATTATATATTCTAGCTTTGAAATTTTAATTGCGTCTTCGCTAATACACATAATTTTAACCAAATATAAAATCATAAGCAATGGGGTAGTCCTGGGGTATCTAAGCCGGAAAAAATATTTTATGAAAGTATCTACGAACATTAATATTATTTTTCACCTTGCAAATATATTACCTTTTATAACTTTCACAGGCGAATTACACTGGATCTATTTCTGAAATAAAAAGACGTTGAAAATTTTAATCATTCGCTCTTTTGACAAATGAAATAAAAAAAGGTTAAGGTGACTTCTAATATAGTTTAATATAAGTATTTTTGAATGTTATCGGTTAAGTAGTTAAAGGATGCACATATACACACACACACACATATATATATATATATATATATATATATATATATATATATATATATATATGTGCATGTGTGTGTGTGTGTATATATGTGTGTTTGTATATATATATATATATATATATATATATTTATATATATATATTCTTGCTTCAATTCTTCACTAATTCATCGTTTTCTGTGACCGACGTCCAAAAACAAAAGCTCATAAGCACACATATTAACGCAAATGACGTTGGATTGTGAATCAAACAAGCAATTGAAGATCACTACATTTACGCTTTGCATTAATGTCTCATCCACTATTTCTCAAAATTTCCTTGTATAGTATTATTTATCTGAGTTTGCCACTTTTATCAATTAATTAGATAAAATGTAACAAATGTAGCTTAACCCTAATGACAATTTCAATATTTATTCGTGATTATACGAAAAACATAGATTGAAAATTATTCATTTAACTGAAATAATTTTCGCTAGAGATTATTTACTGTTGAAAAATTATTGGAAAAATATTTTTTGGCAAATTGTGTTTTTTGGAATAAACCGATTGTTAAAATTATTTCGGCTTAACTGCCGTTCTTAGTGATACAAAACACCGAATAAGTAAAGACAAACACGAATTTATTTACATAAAAAAGAAATTAAAAATTTAAACAAGCAGGGATGATTGCGTAAACGATGGTAATTATTTTAATGTTTGATAGCCGTTTCTTCGTAGTAAATTTTCAAATCGATTTGTTTTTGTTAAGGTCACAACGAGCGGAATATTTTTTATTACGGTCCTTAAAACTTTACATTCCGCTTAATTCCACTTAAGCTCCAATCAATCATTGCTACGATTACATCGCTTGATACATAGTACTGAAATCGGTTACGTTTCGAGCTACGATAGAATTTTAGAATTTCTCAGTGTCCACTATCCGATGACAGTTCAAATTGCAATTTTTTGATCTAGTAATAAAAAATGATATTGAGTTTTCAAATATGGTATGTATACGTACACGCACACACACACACACACACACACATGTGTATTCGCATATATGTATATACATATACATATATATATATATATATATATATATATATATATATATATATATATATATATATATATATATATATATAATGGGTTGGGTCATAAGTAATGAGCGGTGATTAATGTTATATTTTTTTATTATATTTCCAATTTCAATTTAATTAGTCGATGTAAAGATTATCACCTACGTCTCCAACGCACTGAAAAAAATGTCCTATAAAGTATCGTAGGTGTCTACATCATTAAAGTGTAATGATTCTCTACAGTTCCGAATTCAGTTGCTAGCCAGCGCGCCATTAATCGGCTATTATCTGCAATTACCAATTTTAACCTGTCGCTATCCAATCCCACTGATCGACAAGTGTGGTTGAAAACTCAGGGAATAATCGTCGCTGTGAAACCGCTGGAACCATCGTTTTGCAGTCGCCTCCGATATTGCTCCAGGAGCTACGCGATGGAATATATTACGAGTAGCTACGGCAGCAGAGTGCCCAGGGTGTATGACAGTGTCTTACATGCGTCTCAATGTCGTCCATATTTAATGCATGTTAATAGTGCAGCGACTTAGTTATTACCGAATCAGAGAGGGCGTGCCTCGCCTTTTATATATCTTCGATCATAGAAGTTTTTAGAACCTTTCCATATTTTCTATATAATTTGGGAAAAAGCGCTTATTACTTTTTGGCCAACCTAATATATATATATATATATATACATATGTATATATATATATATATATATATATATATATATACATATATATATATATATATATATATATATATATACATATATATATATATATATATATATATATATATATATATATATATATATAAATTTCATTCGCGACCCATTCTGTTAAATGTTCTACAGTTGGCATTATAGATTCTTTGTCACCCGAGAGCCAATTAATTTTGTAATTCTATAGTTTTTTACGAGCTGAATAAATTTGTATTCTAAACTCTCTTATTAAACTTTGCATTCTATTGGGGAAATATTTTTAAGAAATTATTAATTATAAAATGAAATTATGGAAAATTAGTTATTCTGAATCACGTTTATAAGTTGCGCAAAGGTGTTTAGGTAATTTAAAATGAAATGAATTCAGTTATATTTTTACTTATTTCTACTACTTTTCTTAAACTAAAGCCTCTATATGTAACAAAACTTCAAACTTTTATACTTTCACTAACTTCTATACGTAACAAAACTTCACATCGAGCGGATTGTCAATTGAGTATATGAATTACGTTGATAAGTAAAAATATACTGTTATATATTCCTTGATGCAAAAGTTAGGAAAAGGAAGAAAAAATATAAGCTATCTACATAATAACTACATAAAAAGAAAATTAAATGCAACATTGGAAAAATATACATAAGCTTGTTTTTACATTTTATTATTTTTAAGTAAGCATAAAATTTATATGCACCGAAATTTCATTCACATCATTTTGATAGTTTCTTGCGAGCCGTTATTTCTACAGGGAAATTTTAAATATTTAGTGTAATTGGCAAATTTTTGATCTTTTACCATAGTACCAATATATTATTTTAACATCCCTGTAATGAGACATTACTTCGTAAACCACTCATTCCATCTCTTTTATTTTAAACCAGTGATTTTTTATCGCGTTGTGATACCTCCAAAGCGATCCACATTTGATCTACGTGACATTTAATATTTCTAATAAATTGAAACGGCAATTAAACTTCACTTCATCTAATACGTTTTACCCTTCTGCCATTATTAGACAGAATACTCACCTAACACATTTATCTGGACGGACGTAATTTATAGGTCTCATCACTCCCGCAATTTTTTTGATAATATCAAGTCGCTATAACTTCATCTTAACGATTCATTTTAAAATATTCTAATCTAACTTTCGTCTTAATCACTTATGCAGAAAATAATCGGAATATCCAAATGTTTCTCATTATATTTATTTTAATAAATGTTAGTTTTAAACTTAATTTCTTAAGTCCGTGAACAGATATACAATATATCCATGTATAGGCTCTCGGGTGACAAAGAGTCTAAATTGCAAATCGTGGAACATTTCAGAGAATGGGTCACCTATTAATATAAAAAGAAAACCTCTTTTTTCATGCAAAATAGAACGGATTCTTGATAAAATACAATATATATTTTACTGATTATTATTTTCACCACTTCAATTCACTAGAAATATTAAGGGTTACCTAGAGAGAAACATGATTGAAATTGAGATATTGTGATAAAAAGAAGTCACGGAATTAAAATAAAAGAGGTTGAATGGTTTTCGAAGTAATATGTTGTAATAGGAATAGCAAAAACAATATTATCTGTACTAGCGTAAAAGATCGAGATGTTTTCCAAATTACACAAAGTAGTTCAAAGTTTTCTTACGGAAATAACAACTGGAAAAAAATTACAAATGCAGGAGAAAAGAAAATTTATTAGTAATAAAGGAAATATATTACGACACTCTGAAAATACGCTTAAAGCCTGTTTTTGATTCTTTTTAATTTAAAATAGGCAGTATTTTAAATTAAAAAGAATCAAAAATAAGCTTTAAGTGTATTTTCGGAGTGTCGTAATAAATTTTCTATTTATTTTCGTGTCCTCAATTTTGCATCCAGCAATAGATAACAGCATAGTTTTATTTTAATTCATGTACTCAAGTAGTAGATAACAGCACATTTTTATTTTAAATTCTTGTGCTCAAGCAATAGAGTATAGCATACCTATTTTTTTTTATTTCATGTACTGAAGCAAAGATAACAGCACATTTTTATTGTAATTTATGTACTCATTTTTTAATTCACTTGATGTCAAAATGTTGTTAAGTATAGACTGCTTAAATTTAAAAAGTAAATAAATAATTACGGAAGTAGGAGAAATAAATAAAAATATATTTGGGTTAATTTCAACTTACATTACCTGAACACCTCTCGGCAACTTATAAGCATGATTCGGAATAATTAATATTTTAACACTTTTTTCCATTGTTAATTCTTTCATGAAGTTATTTGCTCAGAAGAATGCAACGCTTATGGCATTGATTAGAACACAAAAAAATTAGTCTTCTCGTTACCGAAATAATTATATAATATTTTTTTTCAATTCTAAAAAATTTTGCATTTTTTTAATCAAAATTAAAAACGTGTTTTAGTATTTATTTTCTTGTATTTTAGAATAGTATACCTTAATATTCTACTTTCTTTCTATTTTTTTAGAAATATTTGAACCACTTCGGCAATGAAATATATTACAATATTAGAAGTAAAGATTAGGATATTGAAATACAAACCGTTAAACAAATATTAAAATATATAATGAATCATTGAAGCGTGAAATAGTACTGATCTACCCAAATGCGGTAGTAAAAACATTATATAACCAAGTATTACCGGCCGCGAAAAGTCCAACACTTGATTTCCTTGAATTATAAGGAAAGTTCTTTTATTTGTGAGGTGGGCTTCAGCACGGGTATACACACTCATTGTTTATACGTCATTAGAGTATGACTGACTTGACTGACTTGCCAGTTTTCTCTGTCTCTGACAGAAACACTGACTTGCCAGTTTCTCTTTTAAAATACTTTTTCAGGTTTGCCTTATATAGGTTCCTGTATTTTGGAAATCGTTTTCCGATTATTTGATCTTAGGCTTTATGTATTACACATACGGTAGAATACGATTACATTTCAGAATTTACTCAATTGGAAATATATAGAAGCAGAACTTTGCAAGCTTGAGTTTTATCTGGAAATGGAAGGAATTTTAGAAATTCATAATTATTTTCATATTTTTTCTCTTATTCATTTGATTAATTTATTAATAAAAATTCCGTAAGTTTCAATCACCCTTCATATTAAAAGAATGGGCTATAACTGACACATTGTTACCCTTTGAGGTTAGAATTCTATACTAATAGAGACATTTTTAAGTCACCCATTTAACAAAACAAGCTTCTTTGTAATATCTACTACTATGTTTAAACAACCGGTAGTAACTATATACAAATGTTTTTCAGCAATTTAAGTCAGTTCGGCATCCTTTAATAACAAATGTGATTACATTAATTAACTGAGCAGATGTAATGACATATACGTCAATGTATATATGGATACGTTGCTATTCTCGATAATATTTGCAATAACTATTGCCTGTATATGATTCCCAAAACATCACATAGTTTTTAACGTGAGGAGAATAATATAAATAAATGAAATATTGGAGTAACGTACCCTACTGAATAAGTTGTGATGTTAACGTTGTCTCTAACTGCAAAGTTTGATGCATTGTAATCTTTTAAAATAAATCGGAAGTTACAACGACTTTATATTTGAAAAAAAATTGCGGAGTGATGAGAACTATAAATTAAGTTCTTCTGGATAGAGACGTTAGGTGATACTTAGGTAATACTTAGGTGAGTATTCTGTGTAATGAGGACCGAAGAGTTAAATATATTAGACGAAGTTAAGTTTAATTGCAGTTTCAAATTACTGTAAATATTAAAGGATACTTAAACCAAAATTCGGATTGCGTTTGAGGTAATATAATGCGATAAAAAATCACGGGTTTAAAATAAAAGAGAGAATGAGTGGTTTACAAAATAAAATCACATCATAGAAATGTAAAAACCATAATATTGGTACAAATAATATCTCATCATAGGAATGTTAAAACCATAATATTGGTAAACCAAAATATTGGTAAAAGGTTAAAATGTTTTGGAAATTACACTAAATATTTAAAATTTACCTACGGATATAACAGATCAAAAGTAATTATCAAAGAGAAGTGAATGAAATTTCGGTAGAAATAATTTGTTTTGCTTAATTAAAAATATTAAAATACAAAAACAAACTATGTATATTTTTGCCATGTCGCATTACATTTTTTTTTTCTTTCTTTTCCTCACTTTTGCATGAAGGAACATATAATAGCATCTTTTATATATTCAATTCAACTGACATTCATGTTCAATTTATATTGAATATATTTGGCGTTAATTTTGTAGAAATTCATTATTCACAATTAAATAAAACTACGTGATGTAGTATTATTTCTACTATCTTTAATTTCTTTACCACGACCTAGGTTTCGTTGTATTACAACATCTTCAGGTGGGATATAATCTTTGCTAATATCCCACCTGAGGATGTTGTAATACAACGAAACCTAGGTCGTGGTAAAGAAATTAAAGATAGTAGAAATAATACTACATCACGTAGTTTCATTTAATTGTGTTCAAATTATATATTCAATTGACAACTCGTCCGAAGTGAAGTTTTATTACGTACAGAGGTTAGTGAAAGTAAAGAAGGGTGAAGTTTTGTTACGCATAAAAGCTTAAGTTTAAGAAGTAAATAAGTAATTATGTAGGTAGCTTTTCATTTTCTTTCTTTACCTCACTTTTGCAAGGAATGTACAACAGCATATTTTTATTTATTATATTAATTGATATATATTCGCTCAATGTGAAGTTTTGTTACGTAGAGAGGCCTAAGTTTAGAAGTAAATAAATAATTATATAAGTTGTAGAAATAATTAAAGATATATATGAATTCATCATTTCAATTTAAATTATCTTAACTTCTCTGCACAAGTTATAAACATAATTCAGAATAATTAATATTATAATAATTCCATTTCATTGTTAAATATTTCATAAAAATATCTACCCAAGATAGTGCAACGTTTAATAATATTAATTAGAATACAAATTTATCTGGCTCGTTAATAAAAACTATAAATTTACAAAATTAATTGACTTTCGGGTAACAAAGAATCTATAATGCAAACTATGGAACATTTAACATAATGGGCCGCTGATTAAATGTTTATATATATATATATATATATATATATATATATATATATGTATATATATATATATATATATATATATATATATATATATATAAATACATATACATATATATGTATAAAAATACACATACACACACACCCACACATATATATTGGGTTGGCCAAAAAGTAATAATTGTTTTTTTCTAAAATTATATGGAAAATATGGTAACGTTCTAGAAGCTTCCATGACCAAAGGTATATAAAAGGCGAGGTACGCCCTCACTGTTTCAATACTAACTAAGACGCTACACTGATAACAAGCATAAAATATGGACGACATTAAGACGCATGTGAGACACTGTCTACTCTACGTGTACCAATCTAGTCACTCTGTTGAAGGAGCGCGTAATACATGCCAACGCGTACCTCCAGGAGCAATATCTGACGCTACTGCAAAACGATGGTTTCAGCGGTTTCGTAGCAACGATTATTTCCTCAGTGATCAAACCATGCTCTGGCCGACCCACCGGTCGGACCCCACCGGATTGGATAGCGACAGGTCAGAATTGTTAATTGAAGATGATAGCCGACTAACGGCGCCCTGGCTAGCAACTGAGCTCGGGTGCGCCCTCGTAACTTTAGAGAATCATTCGACTTTGATGAAGAAGATCACCTACAACAGTTTATAGGCCATTTTTTTCGGTGCGTTGGAGACATGTAGTACACAGGATGGTAACTATTAGGTCGACGATTAATTAATTTTTGGATGGGATTGTTGGATTTGGAATTAATTAATTTTTGAATTGGAAATAGTAATAGTTATTTTGCATCGCATTATATAACAAATACAAATTAATTGAAGATTAGAACTACATGGGAAGAATTAAATATTAATGGATTACTAAATATCAAGATCGTAATATTTTTAACAACTTTACATTATTTTAATCAAAATTAACAAGGTGTTTTATTACTTGTGTTTACTTTTGTTTACAATTTCTTACTCATTCTGTCTTAAAATTCTAGTTTTATTTTATTTTGAATTAGACTTTTGAAAGCTTTTCAAACACATCAACACTGAGAAATTAACGGTAACCAAAGAAACAAATATTTTAATGAATTAAAATATCATTCGATAATATTAGCAATAACTGTTAAACATTGCTATATTTAAATATATTTTGTTGCAAAACTTGACAATGGGAAAATATTATTGGCAGTATTATTAGTAGATTTTATCGAATTAGAAGGGAAAACTCAAAAGTGAAAAATTTGCGTACGTAAATAAAAAGAATTAAAATATCAGTTTTTCACCGAGAGCTGCTACCGGACTGCAATTAATACTTATAGGAGTGGCAGTCGTGATTCGCCAAAGTATTCGACCAACATTTGTAACGTCGACAAACATTTCCCCAATTCATCGATTAGTCATAAATTAAACGTTTGAGTTTTCACCTCACCAGTTAGACATGTCTATCTTACAAGTGAGCAAAGTCGACCGTTTGACCTTTTTTGATTAGGAAGAAATATTTCTAAAATATTTTTTCATAGTATAAAGAAAAAAATTAGTGTTGTTATAATTTTGAATATAAAATATAATACTATATTCGTACAGTAGTTTAAAAAGAAACCTGTTCAACTTTAGTTTCAAACACCGTTAAAATCAATGTAAATTAAGCACAATATTTTAGTGCGCATAAATATTTATACACTATAACGTTAGAAAATTTGAATTAAACATAATAACTAAATCTTATTTGATATATTCATTCTGGAATATTCTGAAAAGAGTGGTGAAAATGAAATATATTTCTTGTGAATGTTTTCCAACATATCTGGCTTTATTTTTAATTAAGGATAACATTTTCTTACAAAGTTTTTATACCTTCCTTGGATAATTGTTTTCCTTGATTTCTGCGCAAAATTTGCTCCTTTAATTATTGCGCAACAAGATTACTTTATTTGCCTTTTTGAAATGTCTAAACGAATATTCTTAAGTGTTAACTACTGACATACATGTGCGTTTATACATATTAGGTAATATTATTTCTATATGGATATTAATAAAAATCATGAAATATTCAACATAAAGTTATAAAATTAAATCATAGTGGAATTCTCATAATTACTCCTTCAGTTGATATCCCATATGACAAAGAATATTTAAAAAAATAACTTCATTACTTTATTTGCCTTTTTGAAATGTCTAAACAGATATTCTTAAGTGTTAACTACTAACATATATGTGCGTTAATACATATTAGGTAATATTATATCTATATGGATATTTAAAAAAATCGAGAAATATCTAACATAAAGTTATACAATTAAATCATAGTGGAATTCTCATAATTACTCCTTCAGTTGATATCCCATATGACAAAGAATATTTAAAAAAATAACTTCATTACTTTATTTGCCTTTTTGAAATGTCTAAACAGATATTCTTAAGTGTTAACTACTAACATATATGTGCGTTAATACATATTAGGTAATATTATATCTATATGGATATTTAAAAAAATCGAGAAATATCTAACATAAAGTTATACAATTAAATCATAGTGGAATTCTCATAATTACTCCTTCAGTTGATATCCCATATGACAAAGAATATTTAAAAAAAGAACTTTATTATTTTACTTGCCCCCTAAAAAATCTTAAAAAATATTTATGGATCCAAAATACTGAAATATATAAGAGGTAACCTGTTTTAAACCTATGTTAAATTACAAGTGCAAATATCAAACTCTTTTGCGAAAAAACACACGTTTGTGTCAAACAGACCGTACAGCTGTACAAGTGAGTAATATTATAAAGTTTCAATTTACTTCCTTGTGAGGTAAGGGACCTAAAAATTATTGGAAGAAAACGGGAACGAAGAGTATGGATAACCAAGCAAAATCACAATTTGAGGTCCGATTACTTATTATAGTTTTAACCCAAAATTGGCAGCTAAACTATTAATTTTGGGAGAGAAAGGCTTGGTTATAAATGTTTTATTAATTTTGAAGTAAGAATGAAATGTAGCATTGATATATTTATTATTAAATTTTGATAAAACTCATTTCGATCGTGTAATTATAACTTAGGAGATGGGACGACTTTATATCCAAAACGATCATCAACCATGAACAGCAACATTCATTAGGTATAATCAAAATGCAAAGCGTCTCTTCAATTAAATATGACCAAAAAAAGGGCATAAAACACTTTTCCCAAGATGTATATCTTGTTACCAGAGACCTAGCAAACTAAATCTTGCTCTGAACGTGCACGCAATAAAAGGTCGCTAAAACAAATTTTGCAAACAATTTCAAGATACTCGAATGTACATTTTCAAAAACGATTCAAAATTTTGTTTCAAAAACCATTTCATTTCCTTGCTAAGGGTTAGAATATATTTCATTACTCTTTTTTAATTCTTCACCCTATTCGTCAAACCAATTTTCCATTTTTTGCCTTTTTAAATCTATTTTGATTTATCCGAATCTTCTTATGCGGCCACTAACATGAAATCTGAATTCGAAAATTGTGCTGCTAATTAATGAAGCGATCTAAATGTGATTTTAGTCTCACCTAATTTGAAAATATAATATGGATTTACAAAGTAATAGTAAGATAGATATATAGAAAGAAATTCATAAATGATCATAGTAAATGTCAATTCATCAAAAATACCATTTGGGTATTAAATATTATTTAATTTCAACTTAATATTAAAAGATTATGATCAATATTTTTTTGTATTCTGAAGATATTGTTTTTCAACATGAAAAAAAAACAATTTAATAGCATCGTTTCTTATTTTTAAAACGAAATCAATATTGTAAAAGAATTTTAATAAATATATATTTATATGCAAAATTATAAAAGTAGATGTTTTTGATAAATTCCTTGGCGAGGCATTCTACTAAATGTTTTAGTCTAAAATATTCAATTTCTTTTAAATCAAGCTTTGAAAAAGTATTGGAATATTTATCACATCCGAAAGCCATATGTAATAATTTTTGAGGCAATAATAGAGCTTAAAACGCAAAGGTATATATGTGTGTCCGTTACACTGTTTAATCATTCTAGATGAAACTGATGTTTGTACGTTTCTCATATATGTTTCCACGTTTTTCCTATTAATTTAGAAATCTTGTAAACGTTTTTCTCCTTCCAAAGGATGGTGAAGCAATAATTATAATGTAAAAATAAATATGATGTATAAACTCGGCACTATGATAATTAGCGCTTCACGAATACAAATTCTTTATAATTCCAATACTAAAACAAAAAAAACTGAATTTCGATATTAAAAAAAGCAAATAACTTGTTTTCTTTGGATTAGTTTGAAATTGGCATGACTAATATTTACATAGTAATTTTATTAACTTGTATTTGATATTTTTTTTGGAATTATTAGTTTTTCTGTTAACTTTTATGACGAGACGCTCTTTTTGACACTACCCAATCGATACTTTTAATTTCAAACAAGTCACTTATTGTAAATAACACGCAATGTTTCTAGTGAATTGAAATAGCTATAAGATGTAACATCGTCTTATCTATCAAACTTTTCTACTAGTTTCGCAAAGAACACTAACATTTTCATCCCTACCTCAATGAATGTGATTTTTAATTCTCATCATCCTCGAACGGCACGGCGCTGCCCAATAACTTAGTTTCAAATTGTAAGTTCCTATAAATTTCGATTAACTTTAAAACACTCCAATGTAACAAATTTTGCAATTACATCAGACATCAACATCAAAACTCGTTCTGTATCGCGACGAGGTCGAAACCCGAAGCCAATGTTTGGAGAAGGGAACGGAGGCGAGGATACCTCGATATCTCGTTTATTTATATAATACTTTTGAAGTTAACAAGACTGTACTTGTATAATATTGAAAATTATATGTCAAAAGCCATTAGCATACATATTATTGTATATAGAAACGTATCGATATCACCTCTACCCACTTACTTAATATAATGTTTTGGTTTCTAGATGAGTGAACAATGGATTGAATTTGCGGAAAGAAATTATAATCTATTTAAAATTATCCCATTTCAAACGATAATAGAGCAATAATTATAGTGAAGAAGTGATTAAGTTTTAATTACATTTTAAACACATTTGTTCATAGTTTGTTTTAAAAATGACATGTGTCTCCTAAAGACTCTTGTTTTAATTGAATAGACGAGTTAAAAAGCACATGTTAGTGTAGAATTCCAATTCCAAGGCAAAACCAAGGCCATTATTTTAATACTGAGATTGGATAAAGTTAATGTAACCTTTATATATTATGAAATTATATAAATACGACAGAAATTACTATGAATTTATTAAAGTGAATTCCGAAGACTTCAAACTTCCTTTCAACTTGAAGATCAAACTCGTATTTAACATTACCAAATCCTGCTTCGGTTTATTTCATTTTTATTGTATTTAATAAATAAAATCTTTCTGAAACAAGGTAAATATTTCTAATAATGTTGAATTTAACTACCAGAAAACTATAATCATTTTCTTTTCAAATTTTGTTTTCCTTATTAAGAATCTTTCTGCGAAATAATTTCAAGAGAACATTTCTCGATTTATTAATTTTCATTTATTTACAAGTATTTGCTCGAATATATAAAAACAAATATATACATGTTATATATACAGGTAGATAAGTGTGTATATATAGAGTTAGATAAACATGTATATATTTGTGATATTTTTCTTCTAACTAAAACTTATATACCTTTTATTTTTGAGTACTGAAGGAACCAGCCAAACATTTCATAATAATTATATTTTAAATTTGATTTCAAAAGTGTCATGGTGGTGCGTTCATACATATATTTATTTTTACCAGGTTTTTAGCCAACTAAAAGAAAAATGTTTCTCTGTGTCTGGTTCTCGTTATTGGCAGTAGTAAAGTGAAATTTCTCTAAGCATTGCGTCGTCGAACGTCTAAAAGTTTTATAACTAATATTTTTTTAATAAACGCAATAGGAGAATATATAGGATTACAATTAATTAAAGCCGTCAATTCAGTTATTAAAACAAATAGCAATTTTGTAAATCGATTTTCATGTTGGTTGATTGGTGTCTTGTCGCGAAGAAGCGGCTATAAATGTCCATGCACAGAAACGCATTTGGCGATCTTGATGATATTTTCAGAGTAGAGCTGTCCACCAAATGAAGATTCTCCAAGATCAAACGGAAATCTCAAAATAGTAGGACAGCTAAAAGTGGTCCGGATTGAGCGGGACGTCACAGTTATTACAGGGATGATAGGTTCTAATAGCATCAGGATGGATTTTGATACCTTGCAAGTGCCCAATTCTAAGTCATGTGATGGTCTTGGTGATCACACGATTTTCGTTAGTTTCTTATATCTGATAGTCTTTTTGATAGCTTTTTCTCGTAAACAGTACTTTGCATAAGCATTTACATCGTCAAAGCTAGTTTCAGTATTATTAAAATCACTATGATCACGAGCTTCTTTTCCAAATTTATCAGCCGCCTCATTTCCCGGAATTCCAACATGTGCCGGCATCCATCGTAAATTGCATATTTTATTTCTTGATTTGTCAATTTCTTCCAAAAGACGATGGATTTCTTGGGTGCGTGTAGACTGACCATTAATTGCCTCTAAAGCTGCAATGGAGTCGCAGAATATGACTAGTCCTTTTGCCATGTTTGTATAATCTAGGCGGAGATACTCTCGTGATACCTTTAGGATTGCTCTCAGTCCATTAGCGAAATTTGAATTTCCATGTATGCATACACACACACACACACATACATATATATATATATATATATATATATATATATATGTATATAACGTACACTTTGTCATCATGTCTAAAAATTAAATATCTATTAGCTACGATGTGATAGCGGTTACTATGAAATCCTGTTGTAGGTCTAATCGTAGAGGTCGTGCTGTAGAGTGACGGAGTCGAAGCAGTAATTAATTGGAATTTAAACGGAATTAAGCGGAATATAATGTTGTAAAAACTAACATTTAAATCCTTAAATGTCGGTTTTTACAACATTATATTCCGCTTAATTCCGTTTAAATTCCAGCCTCATTCCAGACTCGTCATAGGGATTTAAAAGGAGTTTTTAATCCCTATATCACTTTAGATTTTTAGGATATGTTTTGAAAAATTCACCCTTTTCCGCAAATTCTATCGGCGTAGTATTAACTGTTTCGTCGAAAGTGTTGTGTGGATGTTCATTTTCAAGTTCTTATAAAGTTACTCTATTCAATTTGTTTTAAAGTTTCCTAAACATTTTAAAAAGTAGTTATTTTTTTGTCTTAAGACTAAATCTAATTTTTTAAAGCCAACTTGTGTATATAGAAAATGGAGCAATAAATTTTTCAATTTTATTAAATATGGAAGCTTTATTCAGTAATAAAATAAAAATTAAATAGAATTTATTAAAAAATGTTGGTGATTGATAAAAAATATTGCGAGCAATGAAAGAATTATTTAGCTTCTAACTTAGAAATAACCTAATACATGTTAATAATAAATAAAATATTTTATGATAATAAATTTTAGGTTGCATGGTATTTTAATTATATTTAGTTTCTCAAATATCGTGTTATATCCGCCCTGGAAGATCAGATAGTATTCAGTTCACAGAGCAGAGCGATAATTGTGCTCGTTCGCTTTTCCAAATCTTCCAGTATTATTTTATTAATCAAACGAGTATTAGATCTAAATTTGAAAGGACTTTCTTACATCGCTCAAAAATGTATTACCTCAAAAATTATTTAATAATAACCTTGACCTTTTCATAGATTGACTCTCATGATTTTCAAATAGAACATGCGCTAAACATATCGCGTAGTTCTATTGAAATAAATCTATTCTTATTTCATAATATTCTTTATCTAAAATATTGCAAATTTATTAAAAATTTCGAATAACACGAAAAAAATAAATAACACTGGTTTTGAACAGTAACAGAAAAATGATGCTTGCATTTCAATTATAGTGCTTCTGTTTTTAATTGTTGGGTTGATATGCTGTTAGTTTTTTTTTAGAACTTTAATTATTGATTATCTTTAAATAATAGAAACCGTTTACACGGGATTTAGTTTAAATTTTTTTACATATTTAAAAAAAATTATTTTTAGATTCAATTTACAAGAAAAAAATAAATAACACTGGTTTTGTACAGTAACAGAAAAATGATGCTTGCATTTCAATTATAGTGCTTCTGTTTTTAATTTTTGGGTTTATATGCTGTATGTTCTTTTTCGGAACTTTAATTATTGATTGTCTTTAAATAATAGAAACCGTTTACACGGGATTTAGTTTAAATTTTTTTACATATTTAAAAAAAAATATTTTCAGTTTCAATTTGTATGCTGTGTATTTACAAAATAGTTTTGATTCCAATTATATTAGCAATATAATATCTTGACAATAAAGTAAGCCTATTAATCTGCGCTTTTATGCAACTTCTAAACTTAATCTGGAAATTAAAGATAATTATTTTATATTTAATTTCACGCTGACACTTATCATATCTGCATCAATCCTTATTACATATTATTCAAGAAATACTTTCTAATCTTCTCTCTGTCTGTCGGTCTGTCAAGACACTTATTCTCAGGAACGAGTGGTGTTTTTTTTCTTGTATTAACATAAAATCTCGTTTAAAAATTTTTTTATTTAAAAATAATCCAGTAATAACTTACATAAATAGTCAACATAAGCAAACCATTTCATAGTTATACCCTTGCTTTTCTGAAAAAAACTTGTTTTGTATGGTTCCATAAATGAGGAGGAAAAAAGATAATTAAGATAATTTATGTATCTGTCTTTCATAGCAATTTTAATTACAAAATTTACCCTAATATTATCTCTCAATTGTTAATGTTAAATAATATTTAAATGGAAATATTTTGAGCATTAAATTCAGTTTCAATTTTGTAGTAAATTGACTGAGAGTGCAAATTATAAAGATTCCAAAATTATGTATTCCGAAAATAGTATTCCGTGTCCAAGACTCATGAACCAAAAATTATGAAAAACTAGAAAAAAAGATATATAAATGAAAAGGTGTGCGCGCAACACACATAAAAAAGGTGTGCGTGCAATGAGTGCAGAAAATGCTCACGCCACTGGACAAGCAGCATCGAGTCACCACTTCTCAGGAGATTTATGACATCTGTGTCGATAATTCTGACTTTTTTTTTCTCGTCTTGTACTGTCGAATCCATGTTGATGAAACCAGGATTCGACAGTACGAGTCGGAGTCAAAACAGGAGTCAACACAGTGGATATAAAAGAGAGAAAAGCCGCCACGGAAGTTCAGAGTGGAAAGATCGGCGTCCAAGCTCATGGCCACTGTTTTTTGGGATTCTTAAGAAATTCAGAAACCATGTTCATCACTACCTTCCTAAAAATATTATAATGAACGGAAACTATTACGCCGCGTTTTTGACAAAAGTGCTTCAAGTGGTTGTCGAGAAAAGGAGAGGCAAAACTGGCGAAAGGAGTCCTTTTTTTGCAAGACAGTGCGCACGTCCACACTGCGCCAGTTACAAAGCGCATCCTTGGAGGACTGGAAGAAATCAACCACCTACCCTACAACCTAGACCTGGCCTCTAGCGATTACTTTCTCTTTTAAAATTTGAGTAAAGATCTCCGAGGACGGAGATTTTATAGTGAGGAAAAAATGAAGACGGCCGTAAACGAACATTTTGAAGACAAAAACGGCGAATATTTTTTGACCGGGCTAAAAGCCCTTTTTAATAAATGTAAGAAGTGTATTAAAATAGAGGAAGATGACATTGAAAAATAATTTTTTATACGTTTCTATCAGCATTTTTAATGCCTTAAGCTCAAAACTTTCAGCCGCCCCTCTATATATATATATATATATATATATATATATATATATATATATATATATATATATATATATATATATATATAAATTTAAACGGCAATATCTCTTGAACTTTGAAATTATAAAGATATTGATTTGCAAAAATTTAACTATGAGAAAACATTATTCATATTCATTTCCAGTCGAAAAAAATCAAGACGTAAATTACATCGATTTATAAGAGAAAATTTAAAAAAGGGAAATTTTACATACATAAACAAAAAGTATTAAAACATTAATTTTGAACCCAGAACTGGTACCAGACAGCTGTTAAATCCGTTCCACTTATGGGAAAGGTAGCCGAGATTCGCCAACGAATTCGACCAAAATCTGTTATATTAACTAACAATTCTTAATCTATCGACTTATATTTAATATTCACTTTTAATCCACGCGAGTAGATATATAAATAAAATTATCAACATTCTAAACTTCCATATTCGGTAAACAGTTTAATCTGTTCCCCATTAGGCGTAATTAATGAAAGATGCGAACCAAATAAACGGAAAATATTTTCCGAAACGAAGGAAGGAAAGTTTAATAAAGTAAATACTGGAAAAGTAGTTTAAAGAAAACGTTGGCAGATGAGAGGCCCGCATACCCTAACGATGTGTAAACAAGGGAGTTCAACATTCGAGTTATACCCTCGCTATGCCCACGCCGGTAACGGATGTGTTTGTCTTGTAATTCGGCAAAATCGGCAGCTTGATTTTTCTTAATCAGAAATAAATGTCTCTGAAATATTTTTCCATATTAGAAAATAATAAGTTTGTATAGTTATATTTGTATGCCAATATTAGTACGAATTGAAGCTGAAAATAAATTTCTTTAAATATGTAAAAAATTGAACCCAAAAAACGGTTTCTATTATAAAAAGTTAATCTATTATTATATTTAAAAAAAAAGATACCGCACGTCAACACAAAAATTAAATGTAGAATCACAATAGTTAAAAAAAAAATTCGCAATCATTTAGATAAAGAATATTATGAAATAAGAAAAATAAGTCTATTATTATAGTAGAACTACGCGGTATGTATAGCGTATGCTCTATTTGAAAATCATGCAAGTCAAATCATGAAAAAGTCAGGGTTGTTAGTAAGTAATTTTTGGGGTAATAAATGTTTAAACGATTTTTGAAGGAAAGTCATTTTAAATATAGATATAGTATTCATCTGATTAATACAATAATACTGGAAATTTTGGAAAAGATGATGCACTGCTCAATTATCGTTCTGCTCTGTAAATTGAATACTATTTAATCTTCCAGGACGGATATAACATATTAGAGAAATTAAATATAATTACAAAATCACCTATGCAATCTGCAATTTATTATTATTACAAAATATTTTATTTACAATTGACATATGTAAGGTTATTTAAAATTTATAAGCTAAATATATAATCCATTACTCCCATAGGTCTATTTAATTTGTATTTAAATAGAATATAAAGCTTATACGTTTGCTTTAGAAAATTTACATTTAGCTTTATGACATAGAAATAACTATGACTTGTTAGACTTGTTAAAATGTTTAGGATACTTCGAAACAAATTCAATAAAGTGAACTTGAAAATGAACATCCAAACAAAAGTTTCGACAAAACAGTCAATAGAATTCGCGGAAAAGGGTGAATTTTTCAAAACATTTCCAAAAAATCCACAGTGATGCAAAGAATAAAATTTCTCAATTAAATGAAACTACATGATGTAGTATTATTTCTACTATCTTTAATTTCTTTACCTTTAATATCCATGCTAATATCCCACCTGAAGATGTAATACAAGGAAACCTAGGTCGTGGTAAAGAAATTAAAGACAGTAGAAATAATACTACATCACGTAGTTTCATTTAATTGTGAATAATGAATTTCTACAAAATTAACGCTAAATATATTCAATAATAAAATTTCTTTTAAATCCCTGTTGCAAGTCAGCCTTAAATGTCGGTTGTTAGAACATCACATTCCGCTTAACTCCTCTTAAATTCCAACCAATTACCGCTTCGACTCCGTCACTCTACAGCACAACCTTTACAATTCCAGAGGGCTGTCATAGGTTACGATCGCAGCTACGATAATGTTACTTAGTAATGGCTATCATATTATAGCTGACTTTGAATTTTTAGATATGATGATAAAATGTACTGCCGCATATATATATATATATATATATATATATATATATATATATATATATATATATTTATTTATATATGTATGTATATATATATATATACGTATATATTTATGTGCACACACACACACACATGGAAATTGATATCATTACGTATTCACGGAAACTCAAATTTCACTAGTGAACTGAAAGCAATCCTGAAGGCATTACAAGAGTATCTCCGTCCAGATCAAACAAACATGCCAAATGGACTTGTCTTATTCTGCAACTCCATGGAAGCTTTAGAGGCAATTCATAGAGGTCAGTCTGCACTCACCCAAGAAATCAATCATCATCTGCACAAATTGACAAATAAAGAAATAAAATCTGCGTTTTACAATGGATGCCGGCGCATGTTGGAATTCCGGGAAATGATGCAGCTGATAAGCTTGCAAAAGAATCTCGTGGACTTAGTGATTTTAATAATATTCGAACTATCCTTGACGATGTAAATGCTTGTGCAAGGTACTGTTTACGACAAAAGGCATCAAAAATACTCATCAGATATGTGAAATTAACGCAACTCGTGAGCCCCGTAAGACCATCACAAGACTTAGAACTGGAAAGTTACAAGGTAAGAAAATCCATCCGGATGGTACTAGAACCTATCGTCCCTGTAATAACTGTAACGTCCCCCTCAACCCGGACTATATATTTAGCTACCTTGCGATTTTGAGATTTCTGTTTGATCTTGGAGAATTTCTATTTGGTGGACCGCTCTACTCTGAAAATATCATCAAGATCGCCAAATGCGTCATTTCTGTGCATGGACATTTATAGCCACTTCTTCATTTTATATGAACACGACACCAACCAACCAACATGGAAACAGATATGCCAAATTGCTATATGTTTTAATACCTCAATTGACGTCTTTAAATAATTGTGATCCTATGTAATCCCCCCTTGTTTATGTTAAAAAATAGTAGTATTAAAACTTTTAGTCGTTCGTGCAATGTTTAGAAAAACTACTACTGCTAATAACGAGAACCAGACACAGTGAAATCTTTTGCTTTAAATTAGCCGACAAAATTAAGAACCTATTAAAAATAAATATACATGAATGGCTGTGCGTTCATGTGTATTTATCTTTAATAGATTTTGAAACTTTTGGACACTTTTTAAAGCGAATTTGAAATAGAATTATTATGAAACGGCTGGCTGGTTCCTTCCGTGCTCAATTATGAAAGGAACATATATCAAGAAAAATATCACAAATAAATACATGTTTAACTACCTGTATATATAAAGGCAGGTAAACATGTATATATTTGTTTAGATATGTTCATGCAAAGGCTTGTAAATAAATGAAATACATAAATAATGAAATTAATAAGATAAAAAAAGAAATTAATAAGAAAATGATTATACTCTTCTGGTAGTTATTTCCAACTTTCTTATAACTATTTACCTTGTTTCAAAAAGATGTGTTTTAGTAAAACTAAAATAAGCCAAAGGGAGTTTGGCAGATACAAGTTTCATCTTCAAGTGGAAAGTCTTTGGAATCACTTTAATAAATTCGTAGTAATTTGTAACCTATTTATTTCATTTCCTATATATATATATATATATATATATATATATATATATATATATAATAGTAGTTTATATATATATATATATATAAGTTACATTAACTTCATTTACTCTCAGTACTAAAATAATGGCCTGTACATGTTGTTTTGCCTTAGTATTCGAATTCTACGCTAACAAGTGTTTTTGAAATTACCGATTTAGTTATTCTTTACGAGACTTGACGTGCCACTTTTAAAACAAACAAACTATGAACAAATGTGTTTAAAATGTAGTTATAACTTAATAACTTCGCCGCTATAATTATTGCTCTGTCCTCTTTTGAAATGGGGCAATTTTTACTAGATTATAATTTTTTTCCGCACACTCAGTCCATTCTTCACTCATCCACAAATAATAAATTATATTAGGTAAGTGGGTAGAGGTGATATCGATACGTTTCTATATTCGATGCTATGTATGCTAATGGCTTTCCATGTATAATTTTCAATACGATACACGTACAGTTTTGTTAACTTCGGAAGTCTAATATAAATAAATGAGATATTGCAGTAACCTCCCCTCCGTTCCCTTTTTCAAACAATGGGTTCAGGTCTCGACTTCGTCGCGATACAGAGCAAGTTTTGACGTTAACGTTTGATGTAATTTCAAAGTTTAATATATTCGAATGTTTTAAAGTTAATCGAAATTTATAGCAACCTGACACTTTGATACAAGGTTATTGGGCTGCGTCGTTCCGTTCGAGGATGATCAGAACTAAAAATCATATTCGTTAAGGTGGGAATGACAGTGTCAGCGTTCTTTGCGAGAAATAAACGAGTTTAATAGGTAATACTATGTCACATCTTATTGCAATTTCCATTCACTATAAACATTGAATGCTACTTAGAATAAGTGACTTGTTTAAAATTAAAAAGAACGATTGAGTAGTGTCGATTAGAGCTTTTAGTCATAAAAGTTGACAGAAAAATTAATAATTCCAAAAAAACGATCAAATACAAGTCAATGAAATTACTAAATAAATATCAATCGTGCTAATTTCAAATTAATACAAAAAATACAAATTATATGCATCTTTTGGTAATATCGCAATATAGCTTTTTTTTTGGTTTTGCTATTGGGATTACGAAGAATTTCTTTTGACAGGTCGTAAAGCACAGTTCCGGGCATCCTATATTATACACCATATTTATTTTTACATTGTAATTATTGCTTCACCATCCTTCGGAACGAGGAAAACGTTTAAAAGATTGTAAGTTCTTCCAGATGTTTTCTTACAATATAAAAATTTTTAAATAGGAAAAACTAGGAAACATATAAGGAAAACATACAAATATCAAGTTTCATCTTAAATGATTAAACAGTATAACGGACACACATACGTACTTTCACCTTTGCGTTTTAAGCTCTATTACTGCCTCAAAAATGATTACGTATGGCTCTCGGATGTGACTGAATATATTTAATATTCCAGTACTATTTAAAAGCTTGATTTAAAAGAAACTGAATATTTTAGATTAAGACATTTAGCAGAATGCCTCGCCGAAGAATTTATGAAGACACTACTTTTATAATTTTGCATAAAATTAGATGTATGTATATATATTTATATATATATATATATATATGCATATATATATATATATGTATATATATATATATATATATATATATATATATACATATAAATATTAAAATTCTTTGCGCAATACTGCTAATTTCTTATATAATGGTGCTATTAACTTTTTTTTCATAAAGAAAAATAATGTCCTCAGAATACAAAAATATTGATCATTATCTTTTAATATGTAAGTTGAAATTAAATAATATATAAAGGTGTTTTAAATCCAAATGGTAATGATAGATGAATTGGTATTTACTACGATAATTTATAAATTTCTTTTTACACTTATTACTTTGTATTATTACTTATTATATTTTAAAATTAGCTGGCACGAAACAAATAGATCCCTTCATTAATTAATAGCACAATTTTGAAGTTCTGATTTCATTTTAGTGGCTGCATAAGAAAACTTGAATAAATAAAAATAGACATAAAAAGGCAAGGAATAGAAAAATTGGTAGGACCAGTAGGGTAAAAAATTAGAAGAGTATGGCTTGTATTCTAACTCTTAGTAAGGAAATGAAATTGCTTTTAAAAAAACATTTTGAATAATTTTTAAAAATGTGCATTCGAGCTAAAGTGTCTTGAAAATTTTTGCGAAATTTGATTCACAGATCTTTTAGTGCGTGCTCGTTCCTTCTCCTAAGTTATAATTACATGACGGAGATGAGTTTTATTTAAATTTAATAAAAAAGTGTCAATGCTATATTTCATATTTACTTTAAAATTATTAAAACTTACAAAACCGAGCCTTTCTCTTGCCAATTTCTCTTTGCCAATTTTGGGGTAAAACTACATTGACCTCAAATTGTGATTTTGCTTGGCTCTCTGTTCTCTTCATTTCCGTTTTTTTTCAATCATTTTTCAGATCCCATACCTCACAAGGAAGAAAATAGAAATTGTATAAGATCACTCACGTGTACGACTGTCTCTCCGTTTTTCACAAACACGTGTTTTTCTGCGGAAGAATTTTATATTGACACTTGTAATTTAATATAAGTATAAAATATTTTACATCGCACATATTTCAATATTTAGTATCCAAAAATACATTTGAAAAATGTTGTAGGTGGCAAGTGAAGTAATGAAATTCTTTTTTTCAATCTTCTGTCACGTATGGAGTATAAATAAAGGCGTAAGTTTGAAAATTCTACTATGTACACACACTCACACGTATCTCAGCAGTTAAACCTTTATTTTTAAGAAACTTAAAACTCCCACAGTCTTCTCTTAAGACCAACATAGCATCATTAAATCGTGAAAAAAAATTAATATATATTTTTATATGGAAACAAATTGTTTTAGCTACTACATAAAGACAACAAGAGGTATTTTGCTTTATGAAAAAAAAATACAAATTACTATCTCTGCCTATTTTAGTGAGATCGTTCGTCATCTAAATCAGTACAATTTTGCCACATCAAATTTGCATGTTCTTTACATCTCGCAATATTATTTTTGAAGCAACTATTCAAAATTTTCGTGTTTTTATTTCTTGGACAAAACGAACATGTTTGAGACTTCCTTGGTTACTTTTGTGACGGTCCTGGGACTTCTTCCTTCAACAATTCGTGCACATGTCTTCTTATATCGCGAGGAATATGTGGATTGTCTTTTCTTTTCCTCATATGGTCTTCAAACAATGAGAGTCCCAATTGTTTGATGAAGTTCCTACTAAAATTACTTTTCTTTCTCTTAATCTCAATACCATGTGCACAATAAAACAATTTATACCTGCATGGTTTAGGAACGAATGAAACAACGTAAGGGGCCAGCGTTTACTGTCTCTGGAAACATCGCACGTTCTTATTAATTTTAACCATATCGACTCCGCTTTTTGTCGAGTTGTATAATATTATAATAGATGGGTTTCTTTGGTTTCCGCTCTCTAGATGCACCTCATTATCACGGTGCAACGAGGACATAAGGAGTACACATGCTCGTGGTTTAGGTATGTTAGGTACAATTGTTATATCTTATGAAATCTGAACATAGACGATTTTTCTTCACATCTAGCTTTGAAGGCATGTCTTGTTCGACCTTAGTGTACCAACAGCAGTCAATTTGTGGTTTTTCAGTAAATTTTTAGCTCATAAAAAAATTATCTATTTTTATATTTCTTCCAGATCCAGACACACACCTTATGAAAAGATCTACAACATCGAAAGCCTTATGAACTACCGTCAGGTTGTTTACCACAGTAAATTTCCAAGTTCATTGTATAAAATGTTTTAGCATCCACCATCGCGTAAATTTTCAATCCATACATGGCCGGTTTTCATAAAATGTATTGAGGAAAGGAACATATTCCTTGAGAGACCACGAGTTCTTCGTTGATCACGAATCTCAAGTTATTTACCAAAAATGTAAATCTTTGTCTACTTGTAGTATTTCTAAATATTTCGATTCCGGTGCCATCGTTACTTCAAAAATCCATAAGATTTAGTCTGTTAGATTTAAACAAACCTGCTAACAACAATACCCCAAAAACAGCCTTTTTTTTGCTCTTGATTAGTTTCTCTGTATGATGGGTTGGGTTCAGAATTCTCTGATCTCAAATAAATCTTTTGGTTTGTTTATTTCAAAACCATGTAAACAAGTCCTTCAGTGAAAAAAATCTCAAAGCATTCTAGGTGTGTTTTCTTTATCTCGTGTTTATTTTTACATCCAGGAAAATTCGTAATTATGCTCGTGGAACTTGTTCGAATATTGGATCGAGGTGGCAATTTATACCACTTTATTTTTCCATCTTGTGGTGATGATGTATAATCCGAAGGTGATTCCAAATTTACTTCGGCATTTTCCACATCCGTATCACTGTGAACACCATCTGAAAATGGTTTGCTGATACGATCTGATTCATAGACACTATCTTAAAGAAAGTTTTAATCATCCGAGCAGGAATCATTTTCTTCCAACAAACCCTCAATAATATCATCATTTTGCAGTCTGTTGTTGTAATAGAAAGGAAACAATAGTAATAAAATGCTAATTATAGTTGTAAATAACAAAAAAACACAGGAATATATATATATATATATATATATATATATATATATATATATATATACATATACATACCTTTAAGGTATGCATATACCTTTTTAGCGACGTCCCGTACAAAGTGGGATTAAGAACGCCCGAGATCAACTAAAATATAGGCTATATTCCGTTTCCTGCTATTCCGAATTTTATTATTTTTAGATGCGTTTCACAAATCAATCGATGTATTTCAAAAAAGTTGGAGTTAAAATAACCCCAGTTCGTACGCGGAAGGTCAAACATTTCAATGCTTAACAGCTATTGCTAACATTATCAAGTGGCATTTTAATTCATTAAAGTATTTGTTTCTTTATTTACCATTACTTTGTGTCAGTGCCGATGTGTTTGAGAGGCTTTCAATAGTATAATTCAAAATAAAATAAAATTATAATTTGAAGAGAGCATGAGCAAGAAATTATAAACAAAGGTAAACACGAGTAATAAACATTTTGTGAACTTTGATTAAAATAATGTAAAGTTGTTAAAAATATTACGAATTTGATATTTAGTTATCCATAATTATTTAATACTTACCATGTAGATTCTTATCTTCAATTAAATTGTGTTTATTATATACTGATATATGTCCATATATATATGTATATATATATATATATATATATATATATATATATATATATACATATATACAAATATGTGCGTGCCTGTGGGGGTATGTTTACGTATCTGTGTGCATCCGTGCGTGAGTAAGTGAGCGACTGAGTGAGTGAGAGAGTGTGTGTGTGTGTGTATGTATGTGTGTGTATGGGTATGCGCGTGCGCGTGTGTGTTTTACCGTGTTTATTATTTTTTTTTTTATTTTAATCATCTCACACGGTTTATTTTTTTTTAGTTATTAATTTACGTGTTATTGTTAAAAAACAAAACAAGGTTAATATTTGAATCTAATCAGTTTGTTTCTTTTAAAGGTAATTTGCAAGATGTATTTTTAATCAAAGTTTTTTTTTTATGTATGTAATAAATTTATTAAAACAATCGAAGAAAGAGTTTTTATATTCACATTTAAAATTCGTCTAATTAAGAAAATAATAACTGAAGATTCGAAAAAGCAAACTTGCAAAATTATCACTCGGTCACTGAAATGAATACAAAATAAGCCGACATAAGACCACATTAGGGAAATTAAATATATTTACAAAACCAACCACGTAAATTGCAATTTATTATCATCATCATATATATTAATACGCTAAAGTTAAGATGTTACTCTCCCTTTTTAGAAAAAACCTCACAACTAATCCACATAAATTATATATAATTTTATAGATAATTGCTTGCTCTACCGGCATCCACAACTAAAAAATTTATTATTGCTATTGTTTTTGCAAATTAATTAATTATTAAAATTATATACACAAAACAGCAATGCTGCCATCTAACGGCTCAACGTCAATATGATTGACGGTCGGTAAAATTTTTGTTTAATTTCAAATCCACTCACGTATAAATAAAGTGGCGCTTTAGCTCAATGCTTTTGATACTTGCGCCTCTATATGTCAATTTCAGTAAAATATTTGTTTGATCTGTCATTTGAGCTTCATAATGGAATAAATAATGCGAAGACTTCGCACGGGTCACGCTAGCTATTATAAAATAGTACACTTATTAATGTGCATATATTAGGTTATTTCAGAATTGTAGGCCAAATAAATATTTAATTTATATCACATTTCAATTAAGAAATAAAGCCTATATATTTACTAAAATTTGAAATTTCTTTGTGCCATTTCTAATAATTATTTATTAAGGTTTAAATTTCCATTTAGTTTTACAAGAAAAAATAAGTATGGTTTTTTACCGTAATTAGAAAACTTCGAACCAAATTCAATTTAGTAACTTCGAAAGAAGTTGAAAATAAACATCTTAGCAACACTTTCGACAATATCGCGCTAAACTACGCTAACAGCTTTTGCAGAAAGGGGTGAATTTTGCAAAACATTTCCTCAAAATCTTAATAGTTTTAATCTTTAGAGCTTGTTAGAACTTTACCTTTCGTTTAAGTTTACTTAAACTGAAATAAATTACTGCTTCGACTCTGTCATTCTACAGTACGACTTCTACGACAGCGTAGCACTGTCATCGGCTACGATCGGATCTACGACAGAAGTCCATAGTAACAGCTATCAGATAACAGTTATATATATATATATATATATATATGGACACACCATCACTATACTTTAGAAAACGAATTTAAAATATGACTATTCTTTATCTTCTCTTTTTAATTATTTTATGTATAAAAGTTGCATTAATTCCAACTACACTCAGTGTTATAGTAATAACCTATGCATGCTGCGATGTCTTTGTATTCGATTTCTACGCTCACTAGTACTTTTGAGCTTAACGATTCAATTAAAACAAGCGTCTTTAGGAGACACATGCTCCTTTTGAAACAAACTATAAACAAATTTGTTTAAAATGTAGTAAAAACTAAACCACTTACCCGTTATAATTATTGCTCTATCATTCTTTGCAATGGGACAAATTTTAATAGATTATAATATTTTCCCGCAATTTCAATATATTCGTCACTCGTTCATAAAAAATAACATTATGTTAGGTAAGTGGGTAGAGGTGATATCGATACGTTTCTATATTCGATGATATGTATGTTAATGGCTTTCAACATATAATTTTCAGTGCAATGCACGTAAAGTCTTGTTAACTTCAGAAGTATAATGCAAATAAATAAGATATTGGAGTAACCTCCCCTCCGTTACCTTCTCCTAACAATGGGTTCGGGTCTCGACTTCGCCGCGATACAGAGCAAGTTTTGACGTTGATGTCTAATGTAATTGCAAAGTTTGATACATTGGAGTGTTTTAAAGTTAATCGAAATTTATAGCAACCTGACACTGATATAAAGTTATTAGGTTGCACCGCACCGTTGAAGGGTGATGAGAAATAAAAATCACGTTCGTTGAAGTCGATGACGGTATCAGTGTACTTTGCAAAACGAGTAGACGAGTTTAATAGTGAAGACCATTTTACGTCTTATTGATATTTTAATTTACTGGAAGTATTGAGTATTACTTACAATAAGTGACCTGATTTAAATTAAAAAGAACAATTGAGTAGTGTCGAAAAGAGCGTTTCGTCATAAAAGTTGATAGAAAAACTAATAATTGCAAAAAACCATCAAATACAAGTTAAGGTAATTTTGATGTAAACATTAGTGATGTAAATTTTAAACTAACACAACAAAAACAAGTTATATATATGTTTTTACCATTTTATAATATAGTTTTTTGGGTTTTACTATTGTGTTTAAAAATAATTTGTGTTGACAGGGTCGTAAAGCGCTAAGTATCATGGTTTCGTGCATCCTATATTATACATCATATTTATTTTAAATTGTAGTTATTGCTTTACTATCCTTCGAAACGAGTTGAAACGATTACAAGATTATAATTTCTTCCAGAAATTGTTTTTCCAGCATCAAGGTTTTTAAATTAGTAGGATAAATATAATATAATATATATAATCTAACAACATATTTGGAAAACCTATAAACATCATGTTTCATATTTAATTATTAAAACGTAAAATGGACATACATATATACTTTTATCTTTCCGTTTTAAGTTCAATTACTACCTTAAAATTTATTATGTATAATTCTCAATATGACTGTATAAAACATGCGAGTACTTTTTTCATTGCCTTATTTATAAAAAACATAGGACTTTAAGAAGAATCCGTCGACAAAGAATTTATCGAAAAATATAAGCATATATATGTATATATATATATATATATATATATATATATATATATATATATACACATGTATACAAATATATAAAAATTCTTCATTTAATACTGTTTTCATTTTAAATAAATGAGAAATGAGGTTATTAAATAATTTTTTTATAATTCAAATACGATGTCCTCAGAAAATAAAAATATTGATCCTTATCTCTTAATATGGAAGTTGAAAATAAATAAAAGTTAATTAATTAAAGAATCACAGATTCTTGCATTAATTAACCGCTCAAGTTTCAAGTTAATGTATTATTATGTTTTAGAAGCTACATAAGAAGGCTCGAAAATGAATAAATAAAAAACATGAAAAGTCAACGAAAGTGAAAAATGCAATGCCAATATGGTAAAGAATTGAAAAAGAGTACGGTACAAGTTTTAATTCTCAGCAAAGAAATTAACTGACTACGGTAATAATAAAAATAGGATTCAACGGTAAATATCATTTTTAATAGATTTGAAAATGTGCATTTGAGCGCAAGAGTGTCTTAAATATTTTTGCGAAACATGTTTCACAAACCTTTTATTGCGTGCTCGTTTAGAGAAAGAATTTGTTTGCCAGGTCCCTGGTAATGAGATATATCTTTTTCGAAATGATTTTTATACTCATTAGGTATAATCAAAATCTTGGGATTTTGATTATACCAAATGAATGTTGCTGCTTATCGTTAATGAGCGTTTTAGATATAAAACGAAGTCAAATTCACCGTTTCCTAAGTTATGACAACATGATCGAGATAAGTTTTATTGACATTGAACAAAAAAGATGTCAATGCTATATTTGACACTTACTTTAAAATTATTAAGACATGTAGAAGTCTTAAGCCTTCCTATCTCGAAATAAATAGTGCAGCAGCTTATGTTAGGGAAAAACAACAATGAAACTCCGGATCTTAAAATGCGATTTGGTTTCTTATCCCTACTTTGCGCTCCCTTTACTATTTATTTTTCAGGTTCCGTACCCCACATTGAATAAAACAGAAATCTCAAAAGATTCCTCACGTGTACATCCGTCTATGCGTTTGTCACAACCGTGTGTTTTTATGAGAAACACTTCGATATTAATATTTGGAATTTAATATGGGTATAAAAATAAAAACGGTTAACTCGCGTATATTTTAAAAGTTTTGATCCAAAATTATTTATACATAGTTTCAAAGGTGGCAAATTAAATAAGGATTTTTTTAAACTTCGTCCTATGAAAGATCAATCGAAAGAGGGATTTTAAGGTTTCGAATATAATTTAATTTCATAAATTTTTGTTACAAGTCTACATGTAAATATCCTTTTTTTTAAGAATACGTGTAAACTTGATATTTAATAAATAAAGTAGACTTAATAATAAGAAACATTAGCTCACATGTATTTCGGGAGTTTACACATAAGAATATTCGTTTAGAATATTAAAAGTGGCAAATAAATTAATCTGGTGGGACCACAATTAAAAGAGCAAATTTAGGGTGTCGAACCATATTTTTATAAAACAGTTTTAGAAATATTTATATATAGCAAACGTGGAGCGCTCTCGATTTACATTTTCGTAATGAACTTTTAAAAATCACTGAAGATCAAAAAATTACGACTTGTATAAAGCTCACCACGGTTTTTTTAGATTAACGTTATTTTTTTTTCGACATATACATCATTTTGCTCTTTACTAAAATTTTTATATTTAAAGATAATTTTTTACTTATTAGTTCATATCATTAAAAAGCGTGTTTTTTAATTTTTTTAACTATGATTTATTTATTTTTATTCTTAATTAAATTTGTAATCTTGCTTGTACTTTTTACCAAAAAAGTATACTAAAAGTGTATTTGTATTTTTGTTTTATATACTTTAATTGTTTTTATCATCGATTCTTTATACACTTGGACGTGTGCGACTTGTATAAAGCGACCCACGTTTTTTTTGGAGTAAATTAATTTTTTTTCAACAGATTATTTTTTACTTCTTAGTTCATATTATTAAAAAGCGTGTTTTTTTAATTTAACTAGAATTTATTTGTTTTTATTCTTAATTTATTTTAGTCTTGCTTGTATTTTCTAGCAAAAAAGTATACTAAAAGTGTCCTTGTATTTTTTTAAACATATTTTAATTTTTTTTATAATCGGTCCTTGATACGCGTACAAAATTTTATGCATTTCGGACGTCTACTTATATTTTTATAAATACAATTCTGTAGTAAATATCTATGTATGAAATGTGTATTTTTTGTGTATCTACGTTCACCAATATCTATATATATATATATATATATATATATATATATATATATATATATATATGTGTGTGTGTGTGTGTGTGTGTGCACTCCCAGAAGTAAAATATCTTAATGACTTTTCGAAATTTGGGTATCATTAATTGAAATTAGTCAAGTCACTTTAAATATTTTGATGAATGTTTATTTGAAGAAAATAAGAAAAAGTATTGTCATGTTTACTTTTATATCTAACCTTGTTGTTTCTTTTTATGTATGTTCAAATTAATTTGTTAATAGGATTTTAATATCAACAGCTAACATAAATGTCAGGAAAACATTTTGATAACTCTAATCACGACGATAATTTAAAATTAACTAAAATTTAAATTGCTAAAATGTTAGGATATAAGAGGGTTTCAAATATGGATCGTTAAGCAGACTGAACTTTGTTGCACAATGACTTGGTGAAAGTTGAAGACGCGGAGACTGACTATACAATTATAAAACCATCTATTCAACCTTTAACATAATATTTTTTAAAATATTATATTTATTATTTTAAGTACATATTATTCTAAAGGTATAAACTAAATAAACATTTATTAATGTTAAATTTCAACTATTTGTAAATCAGTCATTAAATGAGGCTCGCAAATTAAAATAAATTTAAAAATCTCTTGTGCCATTTTCAGTAAAGGTAAGTATGTTTGGTTCAGAGAATTTAATTGTATGGCAAAAAATTAAATAAAGGTGTTACTATAATTAGATAACTTTCCAATAAATTCGACTATGTAACTGCAAAAGTAGTAGGAAATGAACATCTTATAAACATTTTCGACGAGAGTCAAAAATACTTCCAAAGAATGCTCGTAAAACGATCAATTTTTCAATAAATTTCCCAAAAACACGACCACCCAAATATAGTAAAGACAAAAATCTTCATTTAAATAAAGAAGAAAAGACAGCTTTTTTGTAACAGTCTTAAAACTTTACATTCCACTTAACTACACTTAAAATCCAATCAATCACTGCTACGCTTCGTTACTTTACGGCGCAGGGTCCAATACAGCATAGTGCTAACGTCTGTTATGCTCGAAGCTGCGACAAACTGCTTCACAGTGACCGCCATTAGATCACAGCCCAACTCTCAATTTGTCGTAAAGATTCTTAAAGACGTAAACATTCTCCCGAAACGGTCCTTAAAGACGAGGTTCCCGAAAAGATTCTTAAAGACGTAAACAAATTTTTAAACGGAAAGTTATTTTAATTTCCTTCCCATTTAATCCAAATTTCTTAGAACTAGATATCGTGTTTGAAAAGACGAACTTCAGTAAGAACTAAATAATTATACGCAGAATTTAGCAAATACGAGATTTACATAGAAGTTAAAGAGGTTTTCGGAATTCACTTTAACAAATCCCTTATTATTTTCACATTTTTCGTCTTATTTACTTGATTATTTAATTTTTTCTTTCATCCTAAAAGACAGTATACGTAAATAAGAGAAAAATAGGTAATTAGGAGTTTTTAAATAGACATTATTTTACATTAATAAGGGTATTTAAATAATGACTTTTAAATAGGGTAGTATATAACAATATTAAAATAATGCTTATAACTAATACTTTGTAAAGCCTTGATAAATAAATTCCAGGCTAACAAGTATCTTTGAATGTTTCTAATTAAAAATAAAACAAGCGACTTTAGGAGATATACGTCATTCTGTCAAAATAACTAGCACCAATTATAGACAAATGGGAATATAAAATATAATTACTTCATTGATTCCGCACTATAGTTATAATTGTGCTATCTGTGTGTATCTATCCATCAAATTGGGGAAAATTTTTCCTTTGTCGTAAAATCCCATTTTTCGCGTTTACCGTTTTTTTGATAAATAATAACTATAATCATATTGTTAGTTAAGTGGGTGGATGAAAAAGATGTGTGCCCAGTTAAATTTTTATTCCTAAGCTTACTACTATCTATATTAAGGCATTTGATATATGATTCGTTGTAGTTTACACGTTTAGTCTAGGTAACTTCAGGAGTATAATATATATGAATGAGATAATGAAGTAACGTCTTTTGTTTCCCCTCTCCACATAATGTTTCGAGTGTCAGTTACGTAACGATACCGTACAAGTTTTGACACTGATATTGAATATAATTGCAAAGTTTGATACATCGGATTGTTTCAAAGTTAATCGAAACTTATAGCTACTTGACACTTTCAAACAACGTTATAGGACTGAGCTGTACGGTATAAGGGTGACTAGTAATATAAATCACGTTCATCGAGATTAGGTTGACAGCTCGAATATTATGCGTAATATGACGGTTACTTTTGGTAGATCAGATGAAATCACATCTCTGTGTCATTTTAATTTATTAAAGATATTAAGAGTTGCCTAGAACGCGAAAAAAGTATGAATTTGAAATTAAAGAGAGCGAATGAATGGTCTACGAATGAGCATTAAATCATAAATAATGTCAAAAAAGAAAGATTATTAAAACTGGTTTAAAATATTGAGATGTTTTGGAAAGCAATTGATATGAGAGGTCTTTATCTTAGATAGAAATACAAACTCAAAAAAATTCTGTCAAACGCAAGAGACGACAACTTAAAAACAGGTTTTAGATATAACCATATCCAGTCATAACTCAAACTGAAAAAATGAGGTATACGTATGTGTTATAATATCGTAATTAAGTTTATTTTTTTTTGTATAGCTTATAAATTATTTCCAGTGTTAGAGAAATACAGTTCTCTATGATAATTACCACAGCTCCGGGTACCCTCCGCTATGCTCCGTCTTTACTGTGCAAAACAAATGAAATCACGTCTCAGTTTTATTTTACTTCATTAAAAATATTATGAGTTGTCTAAAAGGAAGTACGAATAGGAATTGGATTATTATAATGCTTTAAAAAGTGTCGAATTTGAAGAGAGCGCTCTGGAAAGCATACCTAATAGGTCTACACCGTTAGTTAATAAAAACTCAAAAAAATCCTGTCAAACGCAAGACCACAACTTATGTACAGGTTTAGATGTAACTATATCTATCCATACACTTATCGAAAAAATGAGATATATGCACGTTTTACAATATCGTAATAAATTTTTTTTGGCCTTATAAATTACTTCCAATGTTAGACAAATACAGTTCTCTATGGGAATTATCACAGCTCCGTGTACTCTCCCCTATGCTCCGTCTTTGCTGTGCAAACATAACACATTTAATTTCTTAAAAGAGTTTTATTAAGTATGCATCTCCCAAAAGAATGAGTTACGACATATGTTGTTGCTTCTAAAGAATAAGATGATAAGAGTACGAAGACAATCATTTGATCCATTGTCGAAAAATATATTTTTATTCTTTCGAATTTCGCAGTCACGTGCAATTTTTAAACAAGGCCAAAGATATTTATGAGTAACTCACAAATGTCAAACTTGATATTAATAAGACATACCGTATAACTGACACACGCACGTACCGACACGTTTATATTTATGTTTTTAACTCATTTCGTGCCTAAGAATTGATTAAATCATAAAAGTCATATGAAAATATATTTGAAACATAAAAATTCTTTCTTTATTCCCATTGTCATTAATAATAAAAATCAACCAAAAGGTCAATAAATTGTGATCGACATAATATATTAAAGTAGAAGTGAAAATTAAATGAAAATAGAAACAATTTTCTGAATAAAAAATATTATGGAACGAATTTATTTATGAAAATTTATTGAATTTTTTCAAGGCTTGTTTTCTTTTTTATTCAGGTGAGGCTGAAAATATAATAATGGAATAGATCCATCCTTCAAGTAGAAGCTTAAATTTCAATTTCATATATTTATATACTACATACATACGACGGTAGAACATAAAAAAAACATAAAATGACAGGAGACAAATGTAAATATTGTCAAGAAGGCATAATAAATATAGTCAAGAATCAAGAAATATAAAAAAAATAAAATATAAATCTTAGTAAATACATTAATTTATTATATTAATAATCGATAAATGTATTTTTAGTTAATACACGAACAGGCGCAGATTTTTCAATAGGTTTGAATTGTTTAAAACTTTGGATAGTGATTCTAGTGAAGGCTAGTTTTCAATATTTTCTTGAAAAATATATTACAAAATACTTCCATTGCAAGCTCATATGTAGCAAGTATTTGTTTAAAAAAATCTCTGATAACGAAACATGTATTTTTTTAAAGATCTCTAATTAAAAAATAAATAATTTTAATTTTCTTTAGAGTACATTTATTTTCAAGGGCTTTTGTGATTTTGATTGTGCTCGATAAGTTTTATATTAATCATTAAAGATTATTTCAGTTTCGATTAGTTTTGTTGATATATTACTTGATAATACGTGATGTTGCTGCAATTATTTACTATTTTTCATAACAAGTTAATGGATATCTACAATAAAAACCGACACAACTAAGTCTTTATTTTTTTAAACCATAAAAAGTAAATCGTATATTTGCTCAAAAATCTGAGCCTTTTCGCTCTCTTTTATTAATTTTTGTGGTTCTACACCTTCCAAGCAAAAAATATAACTCTTATAATATCATAGACTGGGTCTGTTAGTTTATTGTGGTATATATGATAATTCTGGAGATATTGATGAAAATATCCACAAACTTATTTCCTCGATACAACCCTGCAGGTAAATTTCTAAAGTAAAACTTTGGAAAAGGAAAGTTCCTGGAAGAGGTTACTCCTAATTTCTTGAAAAATAATGCCAATGATACAGAATGAAAAATAATTATAAATAGTTTAATAAAAATAAGAGGCAGCCCGAAATATCTATTTGATCCTAATTGCGCACAAAAATCCTGCAGTGAGTGTTTTACTTGTATTTAATATGTTTTTTAAATAAAAGAAATTAAAATAGTAAAATCGATTTCATATACCGTACAAAAAAACACAGGTTCGTAAATTAAAACTTAAATAAAAAACATTTATCCATAAACACAAATTGATTAATAGAGAAAAAATACATAAAGGGTTAATTAAAACATTGCTTTCCAAATTGGGGAGAAATCGACTCAGAAGGAACTACACAAACCATATAAAAAGTGTTTGTGTAACCGAAGGAATAACCTCTTATCAAGCGAAAATAAAGCTGGGTATCTAAATATTGGAGACCGTTTGCAAAAACATAAACTTTTCTTCAGCGCAAACACATACATATTTATGTGTTTCAATTATTATTCTCTTTACTTCATCGCTACCATTCGAAAACCTCTGCTAAATGAAAATCCACTAATATCATTAGCTATTTAGTAAGTTACATCTCTCAAAAGTAAGCTGTCAATATTTTGTAATATAATATTTACTAATTTTGTGTGTAATTTATTTGTTACAAGATTGAAAACATACAAATATAATTTATTTATAAATTCGTAATGAAAACGCACAGATAATTGTCGTAAATATTATTTTCAATGGGGGCGATATAGCCGCATTTATTCAAGTTCGGGACTGGGATTTGCGTTTATGTTTCTGTTTTTTAATGGCTTAGATGCATAGTTAATAGGATATTTCTCTCATATGCTAAATTAATTGTCAATTATATATATATATATATATATATATATATATGTATATATAGATATATATATATATATATATATATATATATATATATATATATATATATATATATATATATGTATGTATTTATACATATATATATTTATACAAATTTACATGAAAATTCAACCTATGTTTGAATTTTCATGTAAATGTGTAAAAATTATCTCAGTATTAATGCCTTCTGGGGTTAAGTGTGTATAACTTTTTTTTATAGTTGAAGGCAGTAAAATTTTTATTAGTGTAATTTTTTAATTATATGTGCTAACTTTTAAAATGGTCTGCTAGTTCTAAGGATTACTTTTTTGAGTGCAAGAACTTAAATGTGGGTGACGAAAATAATGAAATCTCAAAAAGTATATTTTTTAATTATTTTAGAGAATCGTGTTCGTTGTCGTTAAATATTTCCATTAATTTATAAGGGTTATTTCTTTAACTATAAATATACTATTTTTTATTGTTTAACTATAGTTAGTTACAAAAATTTAACAATTAGACTTAATTAATAATCGTGGCGCCCAAAATATAGGTACTGATTTAGACGCGATAAAATTTTTATGAAACTTAATCTACGAAAGGTTTAAATTAAAAGGTCAATAGGATGTCCTGATATTAACCTAAATGGAAAGAAAATTATCGAAGTGCTGTGAACAAATGGAGCTTTCAAGAACGTATGAATCTAAATATTTTCAGTTGACACCAGCTCGAATACATTCTGGTTAACTACATGATTTGAAGTCAAAGGTTCAATATGCAGGGCCCGTTATTAAAAAAGGATTTGTTCTAAATTATTTAGTACTTTCGTATCAAAGTGAACGGTATGATCAAAAATGTTATGGCAGTTTATACTTCAGACATACTTTTAAAATAACGGAATTAAACTGTAACATTTATAGTACCATGTGCTTATCTCTTAAATTTCACTTGTTACCCCCAGTGTCATCTTTTCCCAATAATACTTATGTGCCATAGAGCTACAGTAAAAGGAGAAGTACACCGCACCTGCACTGCTATATATATATATATATATATATATATTTATTTATATATATATATATATATATATACATATATATATATATATATATATATATATATACATATATATATATATATATATATTTATTTATATTTATATATATATATATATATATATGTGTGTGTGTTATGTATAATACCATTCCATCTCTTGTCATGTATGAAATCATAAGAGATGGGATGGTCTTATTTTAGGATACCTTATGTTTCCCAGACATAAAGTTTTAGGCATCGACCTCGACCAGATATGAGGACGTCTCGGAAGCCTTAGTAAATTTGGTGCTTAAAATATTTCTATATAAATATTTTTGAATGTTAACTACTGATTGATATGAGGTTTGGATAAATTTTCTGATTAAAATTGCTGTGACGGACATTTAAATGATTGGGAATATAAGGGTTCCCTTTTTTCCTTCTGAGATATGGATTAATGA
Source organism: Druceiella hillmani (assembly GCA_039881145.1). Lineage (NCBI taxonomy): Eukaryota > Metazoa > Arthropoda > Insecta > Lepidoptera > Hepialidae > Druceiella > Druceiella hillmani. The sequence goes on from JAYKKI010000082.1 coordinate 10,323,796, forward strand.
AAAACAATTTTTTTCGGAAAATCATGAGAATCGCCATAAAATTATACGCTGACATCCACAACAATTTACGTAAGTTAATTCTTAATAACCGGAAATTATATTAGATGAGGCCTTAAATTAATACAAATAGAAAAATATTACAAAATTAGGAACAACATCAATCAAGATAGAGCTTCAGTAAACTATTTTACAAAAAACTATTTTAGGAATAATTTGTATTGACGCAATGTAAATTCATTATCTTGTATTTGGTGGTTAAATTTAGAAGCAATGAATTGTGAATTTATACGTTTACTTTGTGTGAAGATACTATTTTATTAATTTAATCTAAACTTTTTTTTAAATACGAAACGCAGCAATCGCATTATTGGTAAACACAATTTAAAAAAAAAGGCAATCGGTTTTAAAAAAGATTTAACTTGTAACACGAACAATAAAATATAGAAACACAACAGTATTTATATAAGTGTCACTTTTCCGTTAATATGGTAAACCAGTGCTTTTAAATTTTTTTTGTTTTATTCGAATTTTTTTAAAAATTGGTATAATTTAGATACATAATATTACGATGTAAAGATGGGCTTATTTAAAAAAAAACTATGCGATAAATGTAGTCCACATTCCATTTAAAAATCATTTATTCAAACTATCAAAAAATTTCAGAGCTATTATGAAGTAATTTTTGAGGTAATAAATTTACAAACAATTTAAGAAAGCCCCTTAAATTGAAGTTTAATTTGAAGTTTAAATTCTTCTGATTGAAATGAAAACACCAAACATTTTGGCCCAATTATCGCTATCTTAATGAATTGGATATTATCTAATATTTCACGGTGGATATAACACGATGTTACAGAAATTAAACATAATTACTTAGCCTAAGGTGCCACCAGCAATTAATTATTATTACAAAATATTTTATTTATTATTGACACTTATTAGGTTACTTCAAATTGATAAGCTAAATAAAGAGAATAATTATTTATTAATTACTCTCACGTTTCAAATATTACATACAACTCTCATATTTTCTAAAATTTAACTATTATTTGCACTATTTTTTATCATTTTCCATAAAAATATTATTTATTTATAAATTATTATTGTGTAATTAGAAAATTTAAAAAAAATTCAACACAGTAATTTTAAAAGAACTTGAAAATTTATACGCAAAAAACGCTTTCGACAAAACAGTTAACATTACGACAGTGGAAATCGCGGAAAATGATGAAATTTTCTAAACATTTTCTAAAAATCGAAGCGCTGTAAAGATTTAAATCTTCATTCAAATCCACATTGCAGTAAATAACGTAACGCATAAGTATAATAACGGTCGTTAGAACTTTACATTACATTTAGCTTCAATTAAACTCCAATCAATTACTGCTTTGACTAAATCGCTCTACGGTACGACCTCTACGAGACCATATTACTGACGTCGGTTAGAATAGGAGCTACGACAAAAGTTTAGTGACAGCCAGCAGGCCATAGATCACAGATATTGAATTTTTAGGTATATTGACAAAGTGCACTGCTGTGTATATATATATATATATATATATAGGTATATATATTTATATATATTTTTCATAGACAGTGATACGTATTTATAAGTATAAATACATGCAAATTTATATCTATAATTGCCATATGTTTTTTTAACTCAATTGATATATTTAGTAAATTACTTTTAATCTTGCGTTCATTTCACAAATAATAAAATTAAAATACTTAGACGTAACTACAATGCTTACGGCAATAGCACTCTAATATCACCAATAACGAGAACAAAACATAGAGAAATGTTTTGCTTTTAGTTTCCCCACAAAATTAAGAACGTATTAAAAATAAATATATAAGAACGCGCCACTACGATTATTTTGAAAGCGTACTTAAAATATATTATTCTGAAACCTCTCGCTGGCTTTTTTAATATCCAAAATGAAAGATACCTAAATTTATTTAAAATAAGACTGTCAAACATATATACATGTTTATCTGTCTGTATATATTTGGATAAATTCGTGTAAATACTTCTAAGTAAATGAGAATATATAAATAAAGAAATGTTTTTCCGAAACTACTTCACAGAAAGATGCCTAAAGTGGTAAACATCTTTTTAAAAGAAAACTATCATAGTCTTCCTACAGTTAAATTTAACTTTCTTAGAACTATTTACCTTATTTAAAAAAAGACGTAATTAAACAAAAATTAAATAAGGCTAGTCAGAATTTGATAATTACAGGTTTGACTTTAAATGAGAGGGAGCTTTTAGAATTAATTTTAACAAATCCATCAATATTTTTATCTTATTTCTTTGATTATTTAACATACCGAGGTTACTTGAACTTCAACTACTCTCAGTATTAAAAGAATGGCGAATACATTGTTATGTCTTTATTATATTGAATACATTGTTATTTTTTAGTTTTCTGTATAGATTTCCACGCTCATAGTGTTATAAACTCACCGATACAATTAAACCATGAGTCTTTAGGAGAAACCTGCCGCTAATAATGCAACCAGTACAAACTATAAACAAATGTGTTTAAAAGGTAGTAAAAACTTTTTACTTCCATCCTATAATTATTGCTCTACCATCTTTGGATATGGTACAAATTTTTAACAGATTTTCCCCAGGATCTCGATCCATTTCTCATTGATATATAAACGATAATGTTACATTAGTTAAGTGGGTAGAGGTGACAAGTCCTTCGACATATTCGAAGTATATCTTGATACTTTTCTGTGTTACGTGGTATGAATGCTAATAGCTTTCGGCACATAATTTACAGTACGATATACGTAGAGTCTCGTAAACTTTGGGAGTATAATATAAATAAATGAGATATTGGAGTAATCTCTCCCCATTCGCTTTTCCAAACAATGGGTACGGGTCTCGATCTCATCACTATATAGAACAAGTTTTGACGTTGATGTCTTATGTAATTGCAAAGTTTGATACATTGGAGTGTTTTAAAATTAATAGAAATTTATAGCGACCTGGCACTTTGAAACAATGTTATTTGTCAGCGCCGTGCCGTTCGAGGGTGATGAGAACTATAAATCACGTTCCTTGAGTTAGGGATGACAGTGTAAGTGTTATTTGAGGAAAGAATAGAGGAGTTTAATAGATAAGACTACATTAGTTGTTAATGCTATTTGAATTTTATTCTAATATCGCCCGGTATGAAGTTTTATAAGGAAAAAATCAGAAGTGCCGAACCTTAAAGAAGTGTAACAGTTTGTAAGTTTGGATGTAGGAGGTAATTACCGAAACTGTTCATCCGATTTAAAAAATTCTTTCACCAATATTTAAAAAGGCCTTTCAGGATGTTATACATTTCCCGTTAAAAAAAGTTTTCATGTATTATAAAAAACTTGAATTTTAAATGTTTTTATGTGGGAGGTACTATCCGAAACTATTCATACGATTTCAAAAAATCTTTCGCAAATATCTAGGAAGGACCTTTAGGAAACATATAGGTTGCGTAATATTCCGTTAAAAATAGTTCACGAATATTATAAAAAGTTAAAGCTTGTAAGTTTGGATGTAGCAGGTAAGATCCAAAATTACTCGTATGTTTTAAAAAATTATTTTACCAATATTTAGAAAGAACTTTCGGGATGAACATAGGTTGTATATTATCTCGTTAAAAATAAAATTTGAAGGAGACAAGTTTTTCATCGTAAGTCAACGAAATAATATTTGAGCAAACGCGTCTCTTATTAACGCGGCCTTAATGGTAAGAGATATATTTATACATCTAGATATTGATCTTTATATTTATAGACAGTGTTACCTGTTTTATATATTTCGAGGAAATCATAGTTAAGGAGTAAATTCCAGTGGTACATCGGAACTGATATGCACAATGTATTTTTGATTCAATAGAAATATGATTTGTTACTTAGAATAAGTAACATTTTTATTAATTAACGAGAACGATTGAATAGTCTATGAAACAGTATTTAATCATATAGATTGATAGAAAACATAACAGTTCAAAAAAATTAAAAAAAACATTCAAATACATACAATGAAATATTGAGGTAGATTTTAGCCATGTAAATTTGTGTAGGTTTTATTTTTGGAATTGTAAAGAACTGCTTGAAGGTATTTCCGCTCCAACTTCGCTCTGTAAATGCGTGTAATCCATTTAAATTTTGTATGAGAAATTTCATATTGAGATTTTTCCCAGAAGAATTTGATATGCCATATTCTTAGGTTTTGAAATACTGATAACTTATTTGGAGATAATAATTTGACCGTTTCCGACAAAATTTATTTTTGTGTTTTTTTATTTAAAAATTATAAACAAATGACTTAAAAATTTAGTAAAAGAATTGTTTATTTCTTCACTATAATTATTACTTTTCTGTCTTTCGTAATGCGGGAAACGCTTCCAAGATTATAATTCCTGTCAGCATTTTTCTTACATCAAAGTTTTTAAATTAGTAGGAAAAATCTGAAAACATATATGGAAAACTTACAAACACCAATGTTCAATTAAACGATTAGACAATATAACGGATATACATTTATCCTTTGACTTTTGCATTTTAACTTCTATTAAAACCTCAAAATAGATTACATAATTCTTAGCAAGAAAATGAACTAATTACCGTAAAAACAAAAATAGGATTCAACCGTTAATAGGATTTTGAATAATTTTTGGAACAGTCCATTAGAGCGCAAGAGTTTTAAATTTTTTTGGGAAATTTGTTTCACACACCTTTTATTGCGTTGTCGTTCATAGCAACAATTTTTTGATCAGATCCCTGGTAACAAGATGTACCGATTTGAAAAGTTTTTTATACTTATTATTTTATTCATAGCTAATTTAATGGGCTTTTGGGATTTTGATTATGACTGATGAATGTTGCTATTCACCGTTAATGATCGTTGTGCAAATAAAGTCCTCCCGTCTCCTAAGTTATATTTACATGTTCATGTAAATATAACATAGGAGACGTTCGTAGTTGAGTTTCATAGTTGAGTTTTATTGAAATTGAATAAAAAAAATTTCAGTGCTTCATTTTATATTTGTTTTAAAATTACAAAAACTTACACATAAGTCTTCCTATCTCAAAATTAACAGTGCATTTCAATAATTAGAACCCTAGACTATTTATGTAAAGTTTTATATGTGGCAAATAAAATAAGGAATTTTTTTTAAACCTCGTCATGTGGAATATGAACTGAAACAGCAATTTTATAGATTCAAATATAATCGACTTTCACAAATATATACTTGTAATTTTTAGAAAAAAATTTGAAATTATCTGAATGTTTATATTTTTTTCTCAGGAGACGTATAAACCTAAAATTTAAATAATGAATTTGGCGTAATAGTAAAAAACATCAAGTCACATATATTTCAGATATTTATACATAAGAATATTAGTTTAGAAATTTTAAAGGCAACAATTTAAAGAGCAAGTTTTGAGCACCGAACTATATTTTCAAAATTTACCTTTATTAGATTATTCTAAAATACTAGGTTAAATAAATATTTTATTAATGTTACATTTAAATTATTAGTAATTCAATAACACAAAGATATAAAAATTTAAAAATATTCGGTTTAGAGATATTAATTATGTGACAAACAATGAAATGAGGGCGTTACTATAAATAGAAAATTTTTATATAAATTCGACTGCATAACTTTGAAAGAAGTGGAATTTGAATACATAATGAACATTTTCGATGAAACAACCAATATTAAGCCAATACGCCTAAAATTATAGATTTTGCAATTATTTTCCCAAAAACACGAACGCCCTGAGTATAGTAAAGACAAAAACCTCATTTAAATCCACATCGAAAGTTTGTTTTTAAGTAACAGTCTTAAAACTTTATATTCCACTTAAAATCCATTAAATCATTGCTATCACTTTGATGCTCTACGGTGAGGGTTCTAGTACAGTAAAGTACTGATATGCGTTACGCTCGGAGCTACGACAAAGCTTTACAGTGACTTCCCTCAGACCACAGATCAACTTGCAATTTGTCGAATTAGTAATTGGAGAATGCTATTGGATTTTCTAGTGTGATGCGAAAGTGCACAACTGTGCGTGCACTACTATGGTGCACTACTATAGTGTGAGTGTCTTGGATAATAAGGAGAGTCGAACTTAATACATTAGGTCAAATTATGTCTTGTTGCCAATATAATTTACTGAAAATATTGAATATTACCTAGAAGTAAATGCGAATTTGATTTGGAGTATCACCGTGCGATGAAATATGATATATTGGAAATTAAAGAGAGAGGTTTGGAAAGCATATCGGTAGGTTTGGAAAGCATAATAAATATTTTCAAATGGTTATAAAAAAATATCAACTGGAAAAAATCCTATTCGATACAAGAGAAAAAAATTACACATGGTTATTTGAAAACTAAAAACGAAATAACAGAAATAATGTATATCCATTTTTGGCAATTTCGCATAAAGTTAATTTTTATTGGCTAAGAAATTATTTCTAATTTTAGACACATAGTGCTTTACGAAAATTATCACAGCTTCGGATACTTTCCATTTTACTTCGCTTTTGCTATGCAAACGCGCATAATTTATTAAAGTTCTGCAAAAGAGGTTTCAACTATATTTTTTTCAGGAAAATAAGTTGCAGCATATGTTTTTGCTTCCAAAATGTTGGTAATAACAAAATTGCAGACAATCATTTGAGCGGTTATCGAGAAATACATTTTTGTACTTTCTAATTTTGCAGAATCACATACGGTTTTTAAACTAATCTAAAGACATTTAGGAATAAGTCACAAATGACAAAATTTAATATTAAGAACCTACACCATATAATCGACACGCGCACGCACTGATATGTTTATCTTTGTACCTTCAAATCAACCAGTTCTTAAAAATTTATTTCATCAGATTTACATTAAAATCTCTTTGGAGTACTATAATTATTCACATACTCTCATTGTTATGTGAAAGAAAAATACTTCTAAAATATAAATAAGTGGTAACAGTCAAAATGCATTCATGTAAAAGTGAAAATGAAATGAAAATTTGTACAAAATTTCTGAACCAAAATAAATTGACAAACGAATTTATATAGGAAAATTTATAATTGTTTTCCCGTTTTATTACTTTTCGAATTTAAGTGATATTTAAAGTTCACTGCTTACATTTAAGTCCGTGTATTTATATTCTCACTACAAATGAGGGCTAGAATGAAAAAAAAAACAGAAAAAGGCCGAACAATTAACGTAAATATGGTCAGAGAATTATAATAAATATGGTTGATAATCAGGAAAGATTAAAGTAACAAAATATAAATCTTGGTAAGAAAAATAACTGATTATCATAATATGTGTTTTGATAAATATTTAAATAGGTGCAGGTATTTGAACCGGGTTTGAATACTTTGAATTTTTGAATAACGATTCAAGTGTCAAGGGGTTCCCAATGTTTTTTTGAAAAATTTATTACATAATATTATCTTTACATGCTCATCTATGGCAAGTATTTGTTTATATCGACTCTGGTAACGATTCGTATATTTTTTAAAAGATCCCTAGAAATAATAATGATATATTTATATATTCATTTTATTTTGTATCAGCACATAAAATTTGAAGGTTTTTGTGATTTTGATTAGACCTGGTAAGTTTTGGTGTTAATCATTAATGAATATTTTAGATTGAAATAATTTTGTTGACACATAATTAGACAGGAACCATGTTTAAAGTTAGCGCAATTCCTTACTATTTTTCATAACTAATTAATAGTCCTACAATCAAAACAGATCCAGTTGAATCTTCATTTTTAGAAAAATTCAGGATTGTGAATTATATTTTTATACGATAACCTATATAATTTAATTTTTTTATCACAATTGTTGGTTCCGCACCATACAAGCAAAAATGGGACCCTTAACTGATATGTTCCCCATCTACGGAAAGTTCTAAGCTAATACTTTGGAAAAGCAGCGTTTCTGAAAGAGGTTACTGAAAATTTATTGATAAATAATACAAATGATGTATGATGAAAAATAATTATGATGATTGCAAATAGTTTAGTAAAAATAATGAATAGCCCTTAATATTTAAATGGGCATAAGTGCATAACGTAACTCTTGCAGTGCTCGTTTTACTTTTCTTTAATATTTTTGATAATAAGACGATTTAAAAGAATTTAAATTTTCAATAGTTCCTTAACCAGCCATTTAAATAAAAAATTATGAAATCATTTTTAAATAATGCGCAACGAAATGTATATTCGTATACTGAAAGTGAAATAATAAAAATTTATCGATAAAAATAAATCGATTAATGCAGATAAAATCACATACCCGCTTAATTAAAACATTGCTTTCCAAAGTGAACAGAAAAAAAAACTTCAGAAAATAAAAAGAAACTTAACAAAATAAATAAAATGGATTATATGATCGAATGAAATAAATCTTATCAAGCGAAAATAAAGCTAGATATGTATATTTGAACACTGTTTGCAAAAATGTACTTTTTTCATCGGTGCAAACACAGATATTCATTTTTTTCAATTATTATTCTCGTCATTTCGTCGCTACAATTTGAACACCTCTGTTAAATTCTTATAATTTATATGTCGAACCCTCTGTGCGAAATCTTCCGTGTTAGAGTATTTCAGAACGAATGTATTACTAAGTATTTTTGGTATCTTAAATTCCAATTTAAAGAAATTCTATTACATATAAATGTATGCATCCTACAATATTTTCCTTAAATTATAGCAAGAAAACAATATTATACTTTGCATGTCAAAATATAAGGACATGAATTTATAACTTTTCAGTATAGAAAAATATTCTAGAAACATTTATTCTCAATCAAGAAAATCAAGCAGTCGATTTTGCCGAATTATTAGAGATACACATCCTTTACCAGCATGGGCATAACGAGAGTAGAAGTCGAACGTCAGGCTCGGTTGTTTACACATCGTTAAGGTATACGAGCCTCTTACTTGGCAGCACTTCCTTTAAACTATTTTTCCAGGTTTGCACGCCTCACATATTTTGCATATGGATGAACCGATTAATTTGTGTATCGAATATGTTATTGATAATTTTATTTTATTAATATGAAATTAATCGAAGTTTATGATATTGATAATTTTATTTGGATGTTAATGGATTAATATTTATTTTTAATCCCTGCCAAAAAAAATATCAAATTCTACAACGCCCATATTTTATATCTCATGGATAGGTTTTTGGGAAGGTGCAACAAAATAATAAAGAATAGAAAATAGGATATTCGTATTTCCATGTGATCAATATGGTGGTAATCAATTCATAGATTCTGTAAAAAAAGCTAAAACGGAAACACACACATAGTTGCCGAAAATATATAACAGTTTATAACGGGAGTAATAAAGTGACAAGGCTCTGTTTGAAAAAAAATGTAATAAAAAGGCAACAACGTTTGATAAGTTCTTGAATATTTTTAACGTTAATTGAAATAGTTTCTAACCTCACATTTAGTTTATTGATTTGATTTTGCTCCTCAATTCCAGGCAGATTCAGCATTTATCACAATTTATACATTTTATGAAAAAACAGGTCTTCTGTAGTTTAGTGTGAATATGTTTTTTTTTTATAATTGAAGATAGTAAAACTTCTTATATAATATTTTCATACACGTGTCAATTTATAAATACATGTATATATATATATATATATATATATATATATATATATATATATATATATTTATATATGTATATATATATATATATATATATATGTATATACACATATACAGCGTGCGAGCGTTGCTGCGTGCGTGGGTATTTCGTGCGAGCGTGCATGCATGCGTGCATGCGTGTGTGTTTATATATATATTTACATTATAGAAAATTCAACTCCTTTCTTAAAATTTTGATTAATTCAATTACTTAAATTACTTCAATGACATCTGAGGATTATATTTATTATATATTAAATTTATTTATTTTTTATGTCTTTGATTTTAAATATGTTTCTTTAAGTCTTTTAGAATATTTTCCTCTTTTTCTCTGTCTATATGCCGGCTATATGCCGTTTTACTCTTCTCTATATAATTATCAATAGAGGTTTAGATCACTAAAGAAGTTTTACTTCGGTCACGTGTACCGAGTTGCAGGCTACAACATTTTCAAAAAACATAAACCGTGTAAGGTTTAAATTAGTAGTCAATAGGATTGCCACGACTTTAACTTATAAGTAGTAAAAATTTAAATTATGGAGCACGGAGACAGAATGACGCTCTCAAAAACGCAAGAGTCTAAATGTTTTCAGTCGACTCCAGTCCAAATAGGCACTCGTTAACGTTGAATAGAAGTCGAATAGCGACGGACTGGAAGACTAAACAAAAAAAGAATTTGTTTTAAATTGTTTAGTACTTTCGTATCAGTCAATAGTGGATAGAATTATTGTGGCAGTATATATTTTAAAATTACTTTTAAAATAACGGGATCAAACAGTAAAATGTATCATACCAGATACGTATTTCTGAATTTTTTCATGTGACCTACAGTGGCATCTTTAATCTAATTAGGTCAATTAATATAATATATTTCATTCTAATTTAATTACAAGTATTTATGATTGATTTTTCTAAATATGAATGAAGAATATTAGAAGAATATTTCCCGAGTTTTGATGACTTTTAATTTTACTTTGAGACATGAAAGAGTTTCATACACTTCAAAAGACGATTTAAATTTTGGTTATCGCCCTCAGTTTGTTTTCAAAATTGCAGATTCTAAAATCTGTACCTTAAATTTTATCTCTAAAATTTACAAATTATTCAATCAAAATGTTATCAGAGGACTCTGTCTCAAGTACACACACACATTAACTACAAACAGTGACTAGAGTAAAACTTAAGTATAGTGTGATTGTTTAATTATTTTGTGTTTTATTGAATAAGGTACTGATAAGGAGTTTTTGTAGTAAAATATACTTTATAAAATAAATAAAACAGTAAAATATAGAATGTATTATACATGAATTTGGTTTAAATATTAAAATTTATTTATTATATTTTAATACTCGAGAAAGATTTCCGAAAATAAGGAAAATATTTCCTGTATGCAATGGTTTCTGAATTCAATTTAAGCCAAAAACGAGGAATTTCAAACTATTCATCATTTATCCTAAATTTCTACTGTCAGTCTGAGTCTTGGTAAATCTCTAGATCCTTCCATTCTGTACCTCAAATCCGATCAATTAAATTTATAAATGAATAGGTATGTCCAAGCCCTACACTTTGATATTATTTACGCATGTATACAAATGAGAAAATAGTACAAGTTAAGCAAAACTTACGACTTTAAGAATGCCAATATTTACTTGGTCAGTTTTATCTAAGCCAGTCAAAACAGCATTTAAAAACCTTATTGTGAGTAAAATAATAAAACCATTAAGTTTATAGATCCCGATGAAAATATGTACAAAAGTGGAAAAGTCAAGGATCAATAAAACAAATTCCTTATGTGCCACAGTATATTCTACGGTGGTAAATAACCAGTTCCACTAGGCCTAACTAGCCAAGGAAGAGTTCGTAGTAAATCCGACCACAAACACCGACCCAAAACATCTCCTCGTGGTCATGTTTCTCAAGAACGGTGATCTTGGCTTCACCGCCCGGATCTTGAGGAATACGACCTCGATAAAATTTGTCCCAAATACTAAGGTGGGAAATGCGCCAAGAGGATGTATGGCTGGTAGGATAACTAGTCCTCAGCGCCAACGTCAGTGGAATTGGTATAGATTGATGTACTGAGCCTTCATACGGGAATGGACGTCACTTCGTATGCGGCTATCATTTCGGCCCAAAGCATGGGAACAACATGAACAATAACTCTGTAAACCCCTCTGAACCTAAAAATCCAACCGTTCACAGCAGGTCCCTCACCCTGCTCTATTTAACAAACCAGGATCGAACTTACTCTCCAATGTGAGCAACACAAACACCTATTATCACCAACATTAATCGAAACCTCCAGAAAAAGGCAAAAAGGTAGCCTTGATGAAATATCTAGAACAGAGGAACAAAGCAAATTAAATTACTGGCTTACAGGCCCAGTGACGACATCAAATAGATTTTGCGACACTCGACATCAATAATCCATCCACAACCAACTCAAAAGATCCAGTAATATTCACGGACGACGTTAGCAATATTCAACTATTCATAAACATGTTTACCAAAGTTGCAATAGGAGATTAGAACTTTAGAGTAGTTCTGAAACACATTCCTTTATCTACTGGATTGGATGAAAGAGGACCCTCTAGCTCTTGAGGCCCTTGATCATGAGCCAAGAAATATTTGGAAAATAAGTCATAGACATACAAAAAACCTCTAAACATGATCTATATAGACCTTAAACCGGAAAACAACAAAAAGGATACATAAAATGTGAAGACGTTGCGGGAATGTATCAACACTTTTGAAGCCCTCGGGCCAAAACGCGAAAATTTTCAATGCACCAACTCTCAGCCATATGGGCATCCAAAAATATTCTACTGTTTGCAACCCAAATGTGTATAATTCGTGCACCCTCATTATAGCCATGACTGTGAATAATTAATGAAAAGCATCTATTACCAGAGCATCTGTTGGGATTTCGCTATAAACACGCTACCATAGAACACGTTCACAGACTTGTTAACGAAATAGTGCACTCATTCGAAACAAAAAGTACTGTGTGGCCGTGTTTCTCGACATATCGTAAGCGTTTGATAAGGAGTTGCAGAAGGTTCTTCTGTACAAAGTCAAAGCAATCATGTCTCATCACTTGTATGCTACGATCTAGCCTTTTTGACAAATTAACATTGCATGGTCCAAAGTAGGAACGCCATAGCTAAAATAGTGAATATATTTGGCGTTAATTTTGTAGAAATTCAATATTCCAGTTAAATGAAACTATGTGATGTAGTATTATATTTACTTTCTTTAAATTCTACACCACGACTTAGGTTTCTTTGTATTACGATATCTTCAGGTGGGCTATTAGCAAAGATCTTTGCTAATAGTCCCCCTGAAGATATTGTAATACAACGAAACCTAGGTCGTGGTAAAGAATTTAAAGGAAGTAGAATTTAACTGTGCTATAATTAAACTTCATCCATTAGTCACTGGGGTCCTTCAGGGAAGCGTGACTAGCCCTATACTCAATCTCTTTTATATCTTGGACTTGCCCGTGAATACATCAGTTGTCTCTGGAACATTCGCTGACGACACTGCTCTCCTTACTAGCCAAAGCAAACCAGAAGCGGCACCAAAAATGCTTCAAAAATATTTAAACGTTGGCTACCTGGTTAAATAAATGGGGAATAAAAGTAAATGAAACAAAGTCGGTATATGTGACGTTCACACTCAGAAGAGAGAGTTGTCCCCCGGTCTATCTTAACCAAGTCCTTATGCTATAGGCAGATCATGTGCGATACCTGGACATACGTCTGGATAAATGGCTGATATGGCAAAAACACGTATTTACGAAGCGCAATTAGGCTTACAATAAAGAAAAATGTACTGCAATAAGCCTGTAGGTCCTTTTGACCCGATTGTCATCAGAAAGCAAGCTGCTTTTCAACAGGGCTATTCGAAAACCAGTGTGGACTTACGGGATTCAGCTATGGCGAACTGCGTCCCACCCATACGTAGAAACCCTGCAAAGGTTCTAAAATAAAATACTTTGGAACATAACAGATCATCCATGGTTTGTGACCAATGAGCAACTGCATAAAGACCTAAGAGTACCTACAGTGAGGGAAGAAATAATCAATCATACCAAATTATACAAAGGCAGAATCCTTAAATACCCAAATATTCTGGCAAAATCGCTGATGGACGACCACCAGTCAAATCTCAGACTAAAACGAAAAATACTCCAAGATGCACTAAAATAAAATATCGTTAGTTTACGAGATGTAACAGAGGCTGCATTCTTAAGCACGCCAATATTTAAAGACAAACTATATAGCTTAATGTCCCACAATGGCGAGAGCAGTGAAATTTTTATTGTCATTACTGTTAATGAAATGACAATAAAAGTTTCATCTTGATGACCCATCAATTATACATATAAATATTAAATAAAGATACATATAAATGTTTCCTTTTAAATGTTTAGAAATACTGATGATAATTTTTACCATTCGTATATATTGTCTCGCGTAACTTTTACGACCATAAATATATTGGATATTACATAAAAAGTACGATATCAAGAATCATCGGTATTATGTCTCAATAAACTTTAGGTAAACCTCTTGTAATGCATGTTTTTTTTCATATTTTATAAGTTTAAGATACAAAATATGTATTTACATGAATATTTTTAGCTGTTCTTCTGAAATTAACTTTCATAATATTTTCGAAGAAATTACTTTTGAAATCTTTATAAACTGCTCTCCCAATTAATAGCGATATACGAAAGCAAAAAAATTAAACTGAATTTTATCCCTAAATTATTTAAATAGATTTCTAGATTATTTTTGAAAGGTCGCTATTGAGAGAAATGTGGTTAGAGCAAATTTCTGATTAAAATAGCTACGATGAACATAGACGTGAATTATCATAGAAGAGTTCCTTTTCACCTTCTGAAGTATGAAAAATGCAAAACAATTCTTTTTCCGAAATGCAACAGCCATAAAATGATATGTTGATATCCATAAATATTCATGTAATATAATTCTAGATTATTCTTAAACCAGATATTAAAGTAGATGAAGTCTTAAGTTAAGGTAAATGAAAAAAAAATTGTAGAATTAGAAATTATATTATTCGAGATATAACTCCTGAAATAATTTACAAATTAGGAGGAAATATTTTCTAAATAAAATCTGAAATGAATTGACGCAAACAAAATAAGTGACAGCATGAAATTAATAATAATTTCATTATAAGCTAATCAATTAGTAAAGTTTTTAAAAAATATAGTGCACATCACACAAAAAATATAATATAATATAAACATAGCATAACTTTTCGTGTTATTCAAAATTTTTAAAAAATTTATCCAATTTCGATAAAGAATATTATGCGATAAAGATAGGCTTATTTTAATAGAATTAAGTGATAAATTTAACGCATGCTCTATTTAAAAATCAAGCAAGTCAAACTATGGAAAAGTCAGGGCTACTTTGATTAAATTTTTGAGACAATAAATTTAAAAGACGATCTAAGAATGCCTTTATAAATTTAAATTTAAAATTCGTCTGATTCAGTAATAATTACCTCTTTGTCACTGAAGTGAATAATCTTCCAGGGTGGATATAACACGATTTTAAAGAAACTAAATATAATTACACAACCAACCATGTAACCTGGACTATATTATTATTATTATTATAAAATATTTTATATATTATTGATACACATTAGATTATATAAAATTTATAAGTTAAATATATTTCAATTATTAAATATAGTTTACATATTTACCAAAATTTTAAAAATTATTTGTAATGGTTTTTAATAATTATCCATACTATACTAAATTTAAATGTTCTAAACCAATTTTGTTTACAAAATGTTGATTTAGTATTGTGACAACAAAACACACACATTTGTCACAATAATTAAAAAATTTCAAAACCAATTCAATACAGTAATTTTAAAAGAACTGGAAAATAAATATCCGAACATCACTTTCGACGACACAGTTAACGCTATGCCAATATATAATGCAATCTAGACATAGAGAAACGTTTTGCCATTAGTTGGCTTTAAAAATTATGAACGCATATGAACGCACGCATAACGTAACTATATATGAGCGCACTACCACGATCATTTTGAAAGCGTAATTAAAATAAGATTATTTTGTAACTTCTGGCTGGTTTCTTCAATACGCAAAATATATGCATCTTTATTTGCCTGCATATATTTGGGTATATTTGCTTAATTATTTTTATAAACGAGAATGAGAATATTTATATAAAGAAATGTTTTCGCAGAAGAACGAAATTATTTCGCAGAAAGATTCTTAAAGTCGTAAACAACTTTTAAAAAGAAAATTATTATAGTTTTCTTAGTGTCAAATTCAACTTTCTTAAAACAATTTACCTTGTTTCAAGAAGATGTAATTTAATAAACTTTAAATAAGTCTAAGAAGAACTTGGTAACTACCAGTTTTACCTGGAATTATAAGAAATTTTTAGAATTCGCTTCAAAAAATCTATCACAACTACTCTCAGCATTAAAATAATGGCCTATAACCAATATGTTACTATGTCATGATAGTTCATTTTCACGCTCATAAGTGTTTTGAACTCACCGATATTATTAAAACAAGAGTCTTTAGGAGACACCTGCTACTAATAATGTAACTGGTACAAACGAACAAATGTCTTTAAAATATGGTATAAACTTCATTATATCCACACTATAATTATTGTTCCACCATCCTTTGATATCGGGCAAACTTTTAAAAGATCAATTTTATTTCCTGTAATTTTAAATCCATTTTTCATTGACAGTATTACAATATGACAATATTACATTAGGTGAGTGGGTAGAACTGACAAGGCGTATGTCCAAGTATATTTTGATATGTTTCTATATTCCATGGTATGTATGCTAGTGGCTTTCCGCATATAATGTTCAGTACGAAAAATATATCGCCTTGTTAACTTTGGGAGTATAATATAAATAAATGAGATATTGCGGTTACCTCCCCCATTCACTTCTCCAAACAATGGGTTCGGGTCTCGACTTCGTCGCGATACAGCATAACTTTTGACATTGATGCCTGATGTAATTGCAAAGTTTGATACACTGGAGTATTTTAAAGTTAATCGAATTTTATAGCGACCTGACAATTTGAAATAAAGTTACTGGCCAGCGCCGTGCCGTTCGAGGGTAATGAGAACTATAAATCACGTTGGTTGAGGTAGAGATAACAGTGTGAGTATTCATCGTAAAAATGTAGAGAAGTTTAATAGACAACACTATTTTAGATGCTAATGCCATTTGAAGTTTACTCCTGAAGAATTGATTTTCATTTATAGTGCCCGGTATGAAATTTTATGAGAAGTACAGTTAGAACTTCAGAGCATCAAAAAAACCGTAACAGTTAGTCCGTTTGAAAACAAGGGTCTTTAGGATTCATATGCCATTTTGTCAAAAAAAAATAACTGGCATGAATTATAGACAAATGTCTATATAAAATAATAATTACTTGATAGCTCCACACTATGCTGACCAGTGAAATGGGGAACATTTTCACGTTATTGTAAATTTATTGTCCGATTTTTTGTTCTTTGATAAGTAATTACTATAATTATGTTGTTATTTAATTGAGTGGATGAAAAAGATATGCACCCATTCATATTTCTATACATTTCTACGTTTGATACTGGCTATGCTACGGGGCTCGATATATGAGTCGTTATAGTTTGCACATACAGTCTCGTTATCTTTAGGAGTATACAATTATTTAATACTGTATTGGAGTAAGGTCCTCCTCTTTCCCTTCTCCCCATAATAGTTCAAGTTTCGGCTATGTTGTGATACGAAGCAAGTGTTGAAGCTGATTTTGGATATACTTGCAATGTTTGATACATTGGATTGTTTTAAAATTGTAGCCACCTGACACTTTCAAACAAATCGAAATCTATAGCGACCTGACACTTTCAAACGATATTATTGGGTTGCACCCTACGGTAAGAGGGTAATGAGTGATATAAATTACGTTCTTCGAGATTGGGTTGACAACTCGAGTATTTTGTGTAATAAAGAGGGTTGACTTTAATATATCAAATAAAATTATGTCTCAGCGTCATTTTAAATTATTAAAAATAATAAAATATTCTTACAGTTAAATTCAACTTTCTTAGAACCATTTACCTTGTTTCAAAAAGGCATAATTTAGTAAAAATTAAAAAAGGCTAGGCAGAATTTGATACTTACAAGTTTTAGCTTAAAATGGAGACAGTTTTTGGAATTCACTTTATTAAATTCATTACTATTTTTGTCTTATTTGTTTGATTATAAAACAGACAGAGGTTACATGAAAATAGTTGCTAATACATTGTTATGCCTTTTAGTTAATCTCCACGCTCGTAAGTGTTTTGAACTCACCGATACAATTAAAACAAGAGAAAACACCTGCCACTAATAATGCAACCGGTACAAACTATGAACAAAAGTGTTTAAAATGTAGCAAAAAGTTTATTATCCTATAATCATTGCTCTAGCATCCATTGATGTGGCACAAACTTTTGTAAGATTATACTTTTTTCCCGCAACTTTAATCTATTTTTTATTCGTATGTAAACGATAATATTACATAAGGAAAGTGGGTAGAGGTGACAAAACGTGCGCCCAAGTATATCTTGATACATTTCTATGTTCCGTGGTACATATGATATTGACTTTCCGCATATAATTTACAGTACAGTCTTGTTAATTTCGGGAGTGTCATATAAATAAATGAAATATTGGAAGAAACTCTCGCCGTTCACTTCTCCAAACAATGGGTTCGGGTCTCGACTTCGTCGCGACACGGAACAACTTTTGACATTGATGTCTGATGTAATAGCAAAGTTTGATACATTGGGATGTTTTAAAGTTAATATAAATTTATAGCAACCTGACACTTTGAAACAAAGTTATTGACCAGCGCCGTGCTGTTCGAGGGTGATGAGAACTATAACCCACGTTTGTTGAGTTAAGGATTTTAATAGATAAGACTACGTTAAGTGTTAATTCTATTTGAAGTTTACTCCTTACCAATCGATTTTTATATAGAGCACCCGGTATGAAGTTTTATGAGGAGTAAAATCAGAATTTCAGAGCGTTATAGAAGTGTGACATTTTGTAAGTTTGGATGTAGGAGATAATTTCCAAAACTACTTATCCCATTTAAACATTTCTTTCACCAATATTTAGAAAGGACTTTATATATCACCCCTTTAAAAAAAGTTTTCATATATTATATAAAACTTAAAATTACAAATTTTAAGTTTTAAATAATACATGTCTGGATGTGGGAGGTAATTACTAAAACTATTCATCCGATTTCAAAAATTCTTTCAACAATATATAGAGAGGACCTTCAAAATAGATATAGGTTATATATTATACCGTTAAACATGAAATTTCATGGAGACTAGTTTTTCAACGTAAGTCAACGAAAAAATAATTGAGCGTAAGATGGCTGAGTGTAAATTTTAGCCATGTAAATTTGTTTACGTTTAATTTTTGAATTATAAAGAATTTGTGTTGACAGGAGTATAAAGTGATAAATATTGTAGCCCTGGGCACCCTCTTTTATGCTCGCTGGGCACCCTCTTTAAATTTTGTATGAGAGCTTCTTAATTAAATTTTTCGCAGAAAAATTTGATATGTCATATCCTTAAGTTTTTAAAATACTAATACCTTTACAATTAAGTGAAACTACGTGATGTGGTATAATTTCTAATTTCTTTAAGTTCTTTACCACGACCTAGGTTTCATTGTATTACAAAACCTTCATGTGGGTTATTAGCAAAGATTCAAACATTTCGTACTTATTATTGTATCGAAGTCACAGGTCACATTGAAATCACAGTCCCTTTCATTAATCAGCCGCTCAAATTTAAAATTTATTTTATTAACTGCATAAGAAGGTTCAAATAAATATAAAAAAATTAAATCTCAAGAAATGTGAAAATTTGTTTGGTAAATATGGGAAAGAATCGAGAAAAAGTAACAGGAGTAATTCAAATCCTTACCAAGGAAATTAACTAATTACGGTAATAACAAAAATAAGATTCAACCGTAAATAGGATTTTGAATAATTTTCGAATATATGCATTAGAACCCAAGAGGGCATTGAATATTTTTTGCAAAATTTGTTTCACAAACCTTTTATAGCGTGCTCGTTCATAACGAAGCATTTTTTTAGTAGATCCCTGATAACAAGCTGTATCTTTTTGATAAGTTTTTATATACTCTTTCTTTTGTTCATATTCAATTTAAGGGCTTCATCGTAAATGATAGTTTTGCACATTAAGTCCTTCTATATTCCAAGTTGTAATTATATGATGGAGATGAGTTTGATTGACATTTAACAAAAAAAAATTCATAATTACTTTTAAATTATTGAAACTTACGCAACTAAGTCTTCGTATCTTGAAATTGTTTACATAAAGTTTTAGACCTGAATTATTTAAAAAAATCAAAAGATACATTTTACAATAAATCATTCAAATAATCAATGAAATCCTAAACTGAAACAATCGACAACATATGTTACATACCTTTGTAACATAATACATTGAAACGCTATTTTATTTGAAGGCACTGTACCTAACCACTTCTAAGGATTATTCTTGAATAAGTAAATTGCATAAATATTGAAAATTAATAAAACATCAAATTTAATGAATTACACTTACAATTTAGCTTCTCAATGCGCCGTTTTGGCTTCACGCAAAAATCAAGCGTGGTGACAGTTTCAAGTTAAAAAAAATATATGAAACAAATGCTACCTCGCTCGAACCATTGGAAATTACGACGAAAAGAAAGAAATGAAAGTTTATCAGTGATTAAGATTTTAGCTAGATATTGTTCGATTATATATATGTCATTTGCTTCTTTATGTTATAAATTTGTGATATTTACAAAAAAAAAACAAAATCAAATTGGAGTTTGTAACGACATTATAGATTTTACTGTAATTTTGGAATACAAGAGCAATGGAACCTTACAAAAATATTATATTTAGTTTATAACCAGAACCATTTACAAGACAAGAAATTATACCATAATTAGAAGGAGAAGAAATACATCATCCCCAGGTTTTTATCACATCCTTATGATCTGCTCTCGTACGAGTCCAAACGTGTTCTCGTTTTGAATAAAATATTAACTATATGAAACGGTGAAAGCGCTTAAGACAAAGTTAGAAAAGAAAACTAAAAAATGCGGGTTGAATTTATTTTCCACATTAATCTATTCAACAAAGTTTTGACATTGTTGAAAACGTATGAACTTGAAATTGGAGCTGCAAATTTCATAACATCTCTTTTCAATGCCAGTTAATTAGCTCGATGCTTATTGAAATTGAAACAGAAAAATTTCTATAAACGGATGAATAACACATTTTTATATTAAGCGCTCCAAAACGGTTGCTGTCACATGCAATTATTTAATTAAAAAAGTTGTTAAAAATAGATTTAGCACTTTTACCAAAAATATGGAATAGGAATACAGTAGTAAAAATATCAGCACAAAATCTTACAGAAATAAATTCATAAAGCTATTGAAGAATACAGATATATAAATAAATTCATAAATCGATAGAAGAAACCGTTTTTCATTTAGCGTAAAAATTTGTCTGAACAAAAACATTCAAAAAACATATACGAAGAAAGAACCTTATGCAAGGACTTCTATGCCCCTGAAATAAATCTTATCTCTCATGGCGGAGATGATATGATCCTATAGAAATCAATACAATTATAAACTAAACATGCAACCTTTAACACGTTAGTATAGTAAAACCTTATATTTCTTATTTTAAAAACATTTATTAGATTACTCTAAAATTTTAAGCTAAGTTAATATTTTGTCAATGTTACATTTAAATTATTAGTAAATTAATGATTAAATAAGGCTGACAAATTAATATAAATTTAAAAATATTTGGTTTAGACAATTCAATTACGTGGCAAAAAAATTAAATGAGAGCGTTACTGTAATTAGAAAATTTCGATCAAAATTCGACTGTATAACTTTAAAAGTAATCTAACTTAAACATATAATGAACACCTTTGACGAAAAAGGACAATATCACACCAATACGCTTAAAGCAATAGAGTTTCCAATAATTTTTTCTAAAACACGAACGCCCAGGGTATAGTAAAGACAAAAATCTCATTTAAATCCATATTGAAAGTCAGCTTATAAGTAACGGACGTAAAACTTCACGTTTTGCTTAACTACACTTAAAATCCAATCAATCACTGCTACAACTTCGTTATTTTACGGCGTGGGGTCCAGTACAGCATAGTACTAACGTCGGTTACGCTCGGAGCTACGACAAACTGCTTCGAAGTGACAGCTATCAGGCCACAGCTCAACTCGCAATTTGTCAGTTTAATAATTGGAGCATGTTGTTGGATTTACAAGTATGGCACGTAAGTAGACTACTGTATACTCATTAATTACCCGAAGTTAAAAATTTATAACTTTTAATTAATGTTAAATTATGCATGTGTGTACATATTTACATACTATATTTATTTAGTTGTATATGGATGTTTATAAATAAATGAGAATAAATAAATAAAGATGGATTTTATTAAAATCGTCTCCCGAACAGATTCTTAAAAAGGTAAACAATTTTTAAAAAGAAAATTATTTTAATTTTCTTCCCGTCTAATCCAAATTTCTTAGAAGTAGATATCGTATTTATAAAGACGAATTTCGGTAGCAACTAAATAATTAAACGCAGAATTTAGCAAATACGAGATTTACATAGAAGTTAAAGAGGTTTTCGGAATTCACTTTAACAAATCCCTTTTTATTTTCACATTTTTCGCCTTGTTTATTTCATTATTTAATTTTTTCTTTCGACAAGATGGTAGTTTATTTAAATAAGAGTAAATAGGTTAATAGGAGTATTTAGACACGAATTTTTATATAGGGTAGTATATTGCTATATTAAAATAATGCTTATAACGACGATAACAAGCATCTTTGGAGGTTACCAATTCAATGACTAGCGTCTTTAGGAGACGACTGCCAAAACAACTGACACGAAATATAGACAAATGTCTTTATAAAATGATTATTACTTGATTGTTACCGCACTATAGTTATCATTAAACTATACACTGAATTGGGCAAAATTTTCAAATTGTTTTTGGATTTCGCATTGAATTTATTGTCTCATTATTAGTTTTTTTGATAGTTAATAACTATAATTTTGTTGTTACTTAAGTTGGTAGAGGAAAAAGATATGCGCCAAGTTATATTTTCGTATATTTCTACTCTGGATACTATTATGTTAAGGCACTTTGCACATTCGTTATAGTTAACATATAGTCTCTCGTTATCTTTAGGGGTATAATATAAATAAATAAGATATTGGAGTAACGTCTTCTTCTTTCCCTTCTCCACATAACAGTTCGAGTTTCGGCTATGAAACGTTACCGAGCAAGTTTGGACGCTTATATTGGATGTAATTATGAAGTTTTATACATTGAATTGTTCTAAAGTTGTAGCGATCTGACACTTTGAAACAGATCAAAATTTATAACGATCTTACACTTTCAAATAATATTATTGGGTTGCGTCTTACGGTATGAGGGTGAGGAGTTATATAAATCACGCTAACCGAGATTGGGTTGACAGAGTATTGTGTGTAACAAAGTGGTTGCCTTTAATAGATCAGATAAAATTACGCCTTAGTGTCATTTGAACTTATTTAAAATATTAAGAGTAATCTAGAAGGGAATGCGAATGCGAATTGGGTTATAATAATGCGATAAAAAGTGTCGAATTTGGAATTAAAGAGAGCGATTGAATGGTCTAGGAATGAACATTAAATCATAAATAATGTCAAAAAATAAAGACTTAAAACTAGTGTAAAATAACGAATTTTTTTGGAAAGCATGCTAAATAGGTTCATATCGTTATATAGAAATAACAATTCAAAAATCCTGTTAAACGTAAAAGAATTAAACTTAAATACAGTTTTAGATATAACCCCATCTATCCGTACCTTAAACTAGAAAAATGAGGTATATGTATGTTTCACAATATCGTTATAAAGTTTTCTTTTCTTTTGTAGGATTTATAAATTATTTCCATTGTTAGACAAATACAGTACTCTGTAAGAATAATCACAGTTCCAGGTATTCTACGCTATGCTCTGCCTTTGCTATGCAAACATGTTTACTTTATTTAATATTTTAATGTTTTTGTTAAACATATTTTTCCCATAACGATAACTTACGACATATGTTTTTGCTTCTAAAGTACTGATCATGACAAAAGTACGAAGACAATCAGTTTAAGCCATTTTCAAAAAACTAATTATATACTTTGAAATTTTGCAGAGCCACCTGCAATTTCTCAACTGGGCTAAAGACATTTATGGATAACTAACAAATGTCAAATTGGATATTAATAAGCCAGACTGTATAACCGATACATGCACGTACCGACAAGTATATTTTAATGTTTTCAGCCCAATTTGTGTCTAAGAATTAATTATATCAAAATGACATTAAAATATTTTTGGATTATTTGAATTCTGTCCCCACTCTCATTTTCATTTAAAGGGAAAAACCTGTTAAAATATAACTAAACACTAATAGATATAATATTTTAAAATAAAAGTGAAAATTAAACTAAAATTTAAACAACTTTCTTAATAAAAATATTGACAAACGAATTGATTTAGGAAAATTTATAGAAATTGTTCAAGGCTTACTCTTTTTCTTTATTTAGGTGACAATTAAAATATAATTCCATTCTTAAAGTAGCAGATTAAATTTAAATTCCATATATTTATATACTACGTACATATGAAAGTAGGAAATAAAAATGAACAAGAAATGGCTGGAGACGTGATGTAAATATTATAAAGAAGAAATGGTAAATAAAAAAATAAAATATAAACCTTAATGACTAAATTACCTTTTTGTGTTAATATTCAAAATAAAATTCTAAATATTTTTTAGGAAACACACGAACAGGAGCAGATTCTGAATAGTGATCCGAGCGAAAGGGAGTCTCGAATATTTTCATGAGAAATTTATTACAAAATACTTTCATTGCGACTTCATCTGTTACAAGCATTTGTTTAAAAAAAATCTTGTTACCGATACATAAATTTTTAAAAGATCTCTGATAACTATAAACATTTTTAAATTTCTTTAATGTTGTGAGTATATTTACTATGAAGGAATTTTGTGATTTTGATTGTACTCGATAAGTTTTGATGTCAATCATTAATGATTATTTCAGATTTCATTAGTTTTGTTGAAATATTACTTGATAATACAAGATGTTAGCGTAATTATTTTAACCTACAGAAGGTTTAAATTAGTAGGTCAATTGGATTGTCACAATATTAATTTGAGTGTAAAAAAAAATTAATCATTGATATACTGAGACCAATGACCTTTCAAGGACGTATGAATCTAAATATTTTCATTTGACTCCAACTCAAATAAACACTCGTTAGCTACATGATTTGAACAGAAGTGGAATAGAAACCGACGGGAAGACTCCACTTTGTAATACAAATAATTGTCTAAAGTCCAACGTGGAGAAACTGTGTTAAAAAAGGATTTCTGCTAAATTATTTTATACGTTCGTATCAAAGTGAACGGTCGAAACTGTTGTGGCAGTATTTACGTCAGACATACTTTTAAAATAACGGAATGGAACGGTAAAATTTATCGTATAATATATTTATCTCTGACTTTTTACATGATACCCCCAGTGTCATCTATCACCAAATCAGGTTAGCAGTATAATATGTTTATTACAAATTTAAGGTAAGTATTAATTAAAATCTTATTTACTTATAATATGTACAGTAACATATGTACAGTATAATATGTACAGTACAGTACTTGTTTTAAAAATCAATCACCCGTGAAATATTCTTGTGGAATTTAAATAACAAGGTAAATTTGTATTATAAAAATTAAATTTCAAGTTTTAGATACACGTTTCCCAATAAAATTTACGTGCTATAGGGCTACGGTAAAAATAGAAATGCACTGCACCTCTAGTGCTATATATATATATATATATATATATATATATATACGTGTCATGTATGAAATCATTAGAGATAGGATGGTCTTATTTTAAACAGAGAATCTATGGTTCCCGGTAATAAAATTATGGGCCTCGACTTCGACCAAATATGAGGACGTCTCGAAAGCCTTAATAGTAAAAAAAAATTATTATAAATTTTAACCTTAAAGTATTTCCGTACAAATATTTTTGAAAGTTAACTATCGAGAGATCTGACGTTTTGGTAAATTTGGTGATAAAAATTGCGATAACGAACATTCATATGAATGATCATATAACGGTTCCTTTTTTCCTTCTGTGGTATGCAAATCAATGAAAAACATTTTTTTTTTGGAAAAGCATGAGAATGGCCATAAAATGGTATGCTGATATCCATAAATATTTACGTAAGTTAATTCTGGATCATACTCAAACCAGAAATTAATACAAATAGCGGAAGTATTGCAGAATTAGGTATAACATCAATAAAGATATAGGTTCTGTAAAAAATTATTAATAAGGAAGATTAGTTCGATAATAAGAAGTTTAATAATGAGAATAAAATAATATGTGATACGTATTTACGCAGACAAAATAAGTGTCAGCTTAAAATTAAATACAAGTTTATTATATTACATTTCCTGATTTAGAAGCAGCATGAAAACGTAAATTTAGACGCTTACTCTACTGTAGAGATGTTCTATTATATATTTAATTGCAATTTAACGTTTTTTCTAAATACAAAATACAGCAATTCAATTAATGCTGAAAGTAAATTTCTCTAAAAAAACAATCGCAGTTAAATGATCTCAAAATATATAAACAAGACAACCGCAGCGAAATGCTTTCAAATGGTTTCTATTACCTGAAATTGATCGATTATAAAGTTTTACGAAAAATAAAATATGGAAACAAACGGTATGAAAACAAGAGTAACATTTCTGTTATCGTATTAAAACAGTGTTATTATTTTTTTCGTGTTATTTGAAATTCCTACAAAAATTGGTACTATTTAAGTACATAATATTACGAAGTAATAATGGGATTTTTGGAATAAAGCTACGCGATAAATGTAGTCTATGCTCTATTTGAAAATCATGTAAGCCAAACTATGGAAAGGTCAGAGCAATTGTGAATTAATTCTTGAGGTAATAAATTTGTAAATGATCTAAGAAAATACTTTAAATTTAAATATAATATTCTTCTGATTAACATAAAAACACCAGACAATTTGGAAAAGTGTATCTGCACAATTATTTCTATGTCACTTAATTTGATAATATCTAATCTTGCAGGGTGGACATAACAATATGTTAGAGAAACTAAATATAATTACTAAGCTAATCGTGCAAACTGCAATTTATTATAATTATAAATATTTTATTTATTGTTGGCACGTATCAGGTTATATTAAATTTGTGAAGTAAATAAATAGATAAATGAACACTGCATTACTGTCACATTACAGTTATGAAATACAACTCATATATATACTAAAATGGAATTTTTTTTTGCACTTTTTTATCATTTTCCACAGACACGTGTTCAGGGTAGTAAATTTAAATTTAGTATTGTGACAAAAAAATTAATTAAGTTTTTATTTTATAACTAGAAAATTCCAAACAACAGATTAACTTTAAAAGAACTTCAAAATGTCCATAGAAAAACACTTTCGACGAAACCGTCAATGGAATTCTCGGAAAAGGATGAATTTTTCAAAACAATTCCTAAAAATCTGAAGCAATGTAAAGATTGAAATCTTCATTTAAATCCACATTACAGCCTTAAATACCGGTCATTAGACTTTATATTACACTTAGCTCCAATTAAACTCCAATCAAATAAGGCTTCGACTCCATCGCTCTACGGTACGACCTCTACGAGAATATATTACTGACGTTGGTTAGGATAAGAGCTACGACAAAAATTCATAATGACCGCCATCAGATCATAGCTAATAAATATTTATATTGAAGTATATTGACAAAGTGTACAGCTGTATATATATATATATATATATATATATATATATATATATATATACATGTATGTATGTATATATATATATATATATATATGTTTACTCACACACTAATATGTATTTATAAGTATACATATTTAATCTTGCGCTTAATAAACAAACAGTTAAATTAAAATGTACAGACATTCCTGCAATTCCTACAGCAATTGCACTATACTGTCATCAATATTGAGAACCAGACATAGAGAAACATTTCGTATTTAGTCGGCCTACAAAATTAAGAACGTATTAAAAATAAATATATAAGAACCAACTACGACGATTATTTTGAAAGCGTACTTAAAATACATTGTTCTGAAACTTCTGGCGAGCTATTTTAATATCCAAAATGAGAGGTTCATGCTTGTATGTACATGAGAATATATAAATAAAAAAATGTATTCTGGAAATTGTGTCGTAGAAAGATTCTTAAAGACGTAAACAATTTTTTTTTTAAATTATTATAATTTTCTTAGAACTATTTATATTGTTTAAAAAAACGCAAATTAATAAAAATGAAATAAGGCTATTCAGAATCTGATAACCACAGGTTTTACCTTAAAGTGGCGAGAGTTTTTGAAATTCACTTTATTAAATCTATTACTATTTTATCCTATTTCTTTGATTATTTAACACACGGAGGTTACATGAACTTCAACTACTCTCAGTATTAAAACAATGTCCAATACATTGTTATGTCTTCATAGTTGATTTCCACGCTCATAAATATTTTGAGCTCACCGATAAAATTAAAACAAGAGTCATTAAGAGACACTTGTCACTGATAATGCAACCGGTACAAATCAAAAATGTTTATCACTTCCGCATTATAATTATTACCTTACCATCCTTTGTTATGAGGAAAATTGTTATATTATCATTTTTCCCATTTTTCATTCACTTATAAACGATAATATTACAATAGGTAAGTGGGTAGAGGTGACAAGACGTACGCCCAAGTATATATTAATACGTTTCAATGTTCCACGGTATGTATGCTAATGGATTTCCTCATATAATTTTCAGTACGCTATGCGTAAAGTCTTGTTAAGTTTGGGAGTATAATATAAATAAATGAGGTATTGGAGTAACGCCGACCCCCCTTCCCTTCTCCAAACAATGGGTTCGGGTCTCGACTTCGTCGCGATACATAACAAGTTTTGACATTGATGCCCGATGTAATTGGAAAGTTTGATACATTGGAGTGTTTTAAAGTTAATAGAAATTTATAGCGACCTGACACTTGAAATAAAGTTATTGGCCAACGCCGTGACTTTCGAGGGTGATGAGAACTATAAATCACGTTCATTGAGGTGGAGATGACAGTGTAAATATTCTTTGTAAAAAGTGTAGAGAAGTTTAATAGATAAGACTACGTTAGGTGTTAATGCCATTTGCAGTTATCTCATCAAGAATCGATTTTCATAAATAATGGCCGGTATGAAATTTTATGAGGCGAAAAGTCAGAAGTTTAGAGCATTAAAAAAAGTGAAACAGTTTGTCTGTTTGGATGTAGGAGGTAATCTCGGAAACTACTCATCCGATTTCAAAAATTCTTTCACCAATGTGTAGAAAAGACCTTCAGAATGAGGGTAGGTTATTTAGAAAGGAAGTTTTCAAGTGTTATAAAAAAGTTAAATTTAAAAGTTTGGATGCATGAGGTAATCTCCAAAACTACTCATCCGATTTATAAAATTCTTTCATGAATATTTAGAAAAAAACCTTCAAGATGGACATGGGTTATATATTATCCTTTTAAAAAAAGTATTTACATATTAAAAAATGTTAAATTTTGTATGTTTGGATGAAGGAGGTAATCTGTGAAACTATTCATCCGATTTCAAAAATTCTTTCACAAAGATTTAGAAAGGATTTTCAGAACGGACATAACTTGTATATCACGATAAAAAAAGCTTTTGTATGTTTTAAAAAATTAAAAATTTGTACTTTTGGATATAAGAGGTCATTTCCGAAACTACTCATCCGATTTAAAAAATTCTGTCACCAATATTTGGAAGGGACATTCAGGATGGACATAAATTGTATATTATTCCGTTAAAAACAAAAAATCATGGAGACCAGTTTTTCAACATAAGTCAAGGAAAAACAGCCGAAGAAATTTATTTCTTATGGACGCTGCTTTAAAGGTGAGAGATACATTGATAAATGATATTATTATTTATATTTATATATAGTGTTACCTATTTTATACATTCTAAAACTATCGTAATTAAGAAATAAACTCGAGTGGCACATCGAAGCTGACACGCACAATTTTTTATCAATTCAACAGAAATATTGTTGATCACTTATCATAAGTAACGAATTTTATAATGAAAAAGAATTATTGAATAGTCTAGAAACGAGCCTTTAATCATAGAAATTGATAGAAAAAATAAAAATTTAAAAAAAATTAACGATCAAACATATGCAATGAAATTTCCATATAATTTTTTTAGGTTTTATTACTAGGGATTGTGATGAATTGGTTTTTTCCTCATTGGCTTTTCACCCTCTTTTATGTTCCGACTTCGTTCTGCAAATAGGTGTAATCCATTTCCTTTTTGTATAAGAGGTTTCTTAATGAGATTTTCCCAGAAGAATTTGATACACCATATTCTTAAGCTTTTAAAATAATAATAACTTGGTTGGGATAATGATTTGACCGTTTTCGGGAAAATATGTTTTTATATTTTTTTATTTACGAACTATATAGAAATGTGTTATAAATTTAGTAAAAACTGAATTATTTCTTCACTATAATTATTATTCTACTGTCTTTGGAAATGAGGGAACGCTATAAGATTATAAGTGCTGGTAGAGCACTTCTCTTACATCAACATTTTTAAATAAATTAGTAGGAAAAATCTGAAAACATATATGGAAAACTTACAAACATTAATTTTCAATTAAATGACTAGACCGTTTAACGGATATACATTTATACTTTGACCTTTGCATAAGCTCTATTACTGCATCAAAATTGAGTACGTATAGCTCTCGGAAATGATTGTATACAATACGCGAGTACTTTTTCAATGCCTGATTTGGAGGAACTACTTTTATAATTTAATATAAAGATATATATATATATATATATATATATATATATACA
The DNA here is from genome assembly GCA_039881145.1 of Druceiella hillmani. Classification (NCBI taxonomy): domain Eukaryota; kingdom Metazoa; phylum Arthropoda; class Insecta; order Lepidoptera; family Hepialidae; genus Druceiella; species Druceiella hillmani. Next base: position 10,354,682 of record JAYKKI010000082.1, read on the forward strand.
TATTATAATTATTCTGGAACTGTCTGCTGACCCATTAAGTATCCAAAGTTAAAGATTTATGATTTTTTATTAAAATAAAACTTCACAAGTGTGTATGTTTATACCATTGTATATTTTTAGTTGTATATGGATATGTATAAATAAGTGGCAATAAATAAGTATTTTATTAAAATAATCTCCCGAGAAGATTCTTAAGACGTAAACGATCTTTAAAAGGAAAATTTATTTTAATTTCCTCCCCGTTTAACCCAAATTTCTTAGAACTAGATCTCGTATTTAAAAAGACGAATTTCGGTAACAAGTAAATAATTAAACACAGTGTTTAGCAAATACGACATTTACGTAGAAGTCAAAGAAGTTTTCGGAATTCATTTTAACAAATCCCTTCCATTTTCACATTTTTGATCTTGTTTACTTGATTATTACATTTTTCTTTCGACATAAAGGGTAGTTTATTTAAATAACAGTAAAATAGGTTAATAGGGGTATTTAAATAGACATTTTTAAATTGAATAATATATTGCAATATTAATATAATGCTTATAACTAATACGTTGTTGTGACTTGACAATAAAATTTCCAATTCATTTAAAACAAGCGTCAAGGATGCCATTTTGACAAAACAACTAGTACAAATTATAGACCAATATTTATGTAAAACAATAATGACTTGATTGCTTCCGCACTATGGTTATCATTATGCTATCCATTGAAATGGGAAAAATATTCACATTACTGAAAAAATAAAAAATGGCCCATAAATGAGTGGATGAAAAAGATATGCGCCCAGTCATATTTCTATACATTTCTACGTTTGATACTCTCTACGCTACGGCACTTGATATATGATTTGTTATATTTTACAAGTACAGTCTCGTTATCATCAGGAGTATAATATAAATAAATGAGATAATGCCGTGACGTTTCCTTCTTTCCCTTCTCCATATAATGCTCCGAGTTTAGGCTATGTTACGATGCCGAGCAAGTTTTGACACTGATATGGGATGTAATTGCAAAGTTTGATAAATCGGATTGTTTCAAAGTTAAGCGAAACCTATAGCGACCTGACACTTTCAAACAATGTTATTGTATTGCGCCTTATACTATGAGATTGGGTTGACAACTCGAGTATTTTGTATAATAAAGCGATTGACTTTAATAGATCCGATGAAATTACGTCTCAGCGTCATTTTAATTTTTTTTTAACATTAAGAAAGTAGGAAATGTGAATGCGAATTGGATTATCATAATACGATAAAAATTTATTTAAGCATTCAATCATGAATAATGTTAAAAATTAAAGATTATTAAAACTAGTGTAAAATATTGAGATGTTATAGAAAGCACACTAAATAGGTCTATATTGTTAAAAAGAAACAATAACTCAAAAAATCCTGTTAAATTCAAGAAAATAAAACTTAAATAATGGTTTTAGATATAGCCATAACTATCAAAACCAAGAACTAACAAAAATGAGGTATATGCATGTTTTGCAATATCGTAATAAATTTGTTTATTTTTTATGGGGCTTGTAAATTATTTCCATTGTTAGACAAATACAGTGCTCTGTGAGGATTGTCCCAACTCCGGGTATACTCCGCTATGCTCCGTCTTTGCTATGCAACATGTGTAATTCATTTAATTTCGTAAGAGAAGTTTATTAAGTATATTTTTCTCATAAGAACGAGTTACGAGATACGTTATTGCCATTTAACTATTGATCATGTTAAAAGTAGGGAGGCAATCAATTGAGCTATTTTCGAAAAATAAATTTCTATCATTTCGCGGAGCCCCCTGCAATTTTTAAACTAGGCTAAAGACATTTATGAATAACAAACAAATGTCAAATTCTATATTAATAAGCCAGACTATATAACCGATACACGCACGTACCGACATGTATATATTAATGTTTTCAGCTCAATTTGTGTCTAAGAATTTATTATATCAAAATCACATTAAAATATCTCTGAATCATTAGAATTCTTTGATCACTCCCATTGTCATTTAAAAGAAAAAACCTACCAAAATATAAATGAGTGGTAAAGGATATAATATATTCAAATAAAAGCAAATACTAAACTAAAATTTCAAGAAATGTTCTGAATGAAAAATATTAAGGAACAAATTTATATAGGAAAATGTAGTTAATTTTTCAAGGTTTCCTATTTTTCTTTACTTAGGTGAGGCTGAAAATATAGATCCATTCTTAAAGTAGCAGATTAAATTTCAATATCATATATTTATATATTACGTATATACAAAGGTATACTTTAAAAAAAAGAACATTAAATGGCTGGAGACATAATGTAAGTTTTTAAAATGTCTCCGAAAACTATAAACAATTTTTAAATTCCTTTTATATGAATACATTTCATTTGAAGGACTTTTGTGATTTTGATTGTATCCAATAGGTTTTGATGTTAATCATTAATGATTATTTTAGATTTCATTAGTTTTGTTGACATATTACTTGATAATTCGAGATATTTTCATTTGACTACAGCTCAAATACATACTCGTTAACTATATCGTAACGGAAAGACTTTACTTTGTAATACAGTGAATTGGCTAAAGTCCAACATGCAGAAAGCTTGGAAAAAAAGGATTTGTTCTAAATTATTTGGTACTTTCGTTTAAAGGTGAACGGTATATTCGAAATTATTGTGGCAGTATTTACAGTAGGCAAACTTTTAAAATAACGGAATCAAACGGTAAAATTTATTGTAACATATAGTTATTTCAGAATTTTTTACATGTTACCCCCCAGTGTCATATTTTTCCAAATAAGGTTAGTAATATAATATGTTTAATCCAAATTTAATATAAGTGTTAGTTGAAATCTTATTTACTAATCATATAAAAACTAAAAAAAATATTTTTTTGAATTATATTTTTGTGGAATTCGGATCCATGCAAATTTCAATAAGAAGGCAAATCTGTATTAAAACATTTAAATTTCATGTTTCTGATACACTTTCCCCAATAACATTTGTGTGCCGTAGCTACAATTAAAAGAGTACACCGCACACACACACACAAATATATGAACATACATATAAGTAAACATACATATAAAATTTCCATTTGTTTTTTTTTAACTCAATTGAGGTATTTGATAAATTACTTTTTAAATTTGCGTTTATTAAAAAAATACGAATATTAAAATGTTTAGACGTGCCGGGAATGCTTATTGCGATTCCACTATACTACCACCAATAACGAGAACCTGACCAAGAGAAATGTTTTGCTTTTAGTTAACCTACAAAATTAAGAGAGTATTAAAAATTAAATTATAAGAACACAATACGAAGATTATTTTGAAAGTGAATTTAAAATATGATTATTTTGAAATTCCTGGCTGGTTTCTTCAATATCCAATATACATCAATTTATTTAAAATAAAACTATCAAACATATATACACGTTTATCTACTTGTATATATATTTGGATATATTCGTGTAAATGCTTGGAAATAAATGAGAATTTATTGATAAAGAAATATTTTCTCGAAATTATTATATCATAGTTTTCTTAGAATTAAATTCAGCTTTGTTAGAACTATTTCCCTTGTTTTAAAAAGACGTAATTTAATAAAAATTAAATAAAGCTAGGCAGAATATGATAACTTCAGGTTTTACCTTAAAATGAAGAGAGTTTTTGAAATTCACTTAATTAAATCCATCACTATATTTTTTATATAATTTCTCTAATTATTTAATATACAGAGGTTACATGAATTTCATCTAATCTCTATATTAAAATAATAGCCAATACGTTGTTATGCCTTTGCAGTTGATCTCCACGCTGATAAGAGTTTTGAACTCATCGACACAAAAGAAGAGTCTTTAGGAGACACGTGCCACTAATAATGCAACCGTTACAAATAATGAAACGAGTGTTTAAAATGTAGTAAAAACTTATTACTTCCACACTCTAGTTTTTGCTCCACCATCCTTTCAGATGGCGCAAGTTGTTATAAGATTATAATATTTTCCCGCAATTTTAATTCATATTTTATTCATCCATAAACGATAATATTACAATAGGTAAATGGGTAGAGCTGACGAGACGTGCAATGTAGTAGACTAATGGCTTTCCGCATATAACTTTCAGTACGATATACATAAAATCTTGTTAACTTTGGGAGTATAATATAAATAAATGAGATATTGGAGTAACCTCCCCCCGTTCACTTCTCCAAACAATAGGTTCGGGTCTCGACTTCGTCGCGATACAGAGCAAGTTTAGACGTTGATGTCTCGTGTAATTGTGAAGTTTGATACATTGGAGTGTTTTAAAGTTTATCAAAATTTATTGCGACCTGACACTTTGAAACAAAGTTATTGGCCAGCGCCGTTCCGTTCGAGGGTCATGAAAACTATAAATCACGTTCGCTGAGGTAGGGATGACAGTGCGTGTGTTCCTCGTAATCAAAATAGAGGAATTTAATAGATAAAACTATGTTAGGAGTTAATGCTATTTTGAGTTTACTCCTTAAAAATCAGTATTCATATATAGCGCATGGGTATGAAGTTTTATGAGGTGTAAAATCAGAAGTTCAGAGTGTTAAAAAAGTGTAAGAGTTAGTATGTTTCCAAACTTAAACGAAGGAGGTAATCTAAGAAACTACTCATCCGATTTAAAAAAATTATTTCACTATTATTTAGATAAGACCTTCAGTACGGACATAGGTTGTATATAATACGGTTAAAAAAGGTTTTTACTAGTTATGTAAAGTTAAATTTTGCAAGTTTGGATATAGGAGATAATCTTTGAAACTACTCATCCGATTTCGAAAGTTCTTTCACAAATGTTTAAAAAGGACCTTCAGAATGAACACAGGTTGTATATTATCTGGTTGACAATTTTTTGTTATATATTATACAACAATTAAATTTTGTAAGTTTGGATGTAGGAACTACTCACCCGATTCGAGACTACTCACCCAATTTAAAAAATTCTTTTACCGATATTTAGAAAAGAACTTCAGATGGACATAGACTATTTAATATCCCATTAAAAACAAAATTTCATGGAGACCAGTTTTTCAAAGTTGAGCGAATGCATCTCTTGTGAATGCTGGCTTAACGGTAAAAGAAATATTGATAGATGATATTCATGTTTATATTTACATGTTATTTATTTTATACATTCTAAGACAGTGTTAATTAAGATGTATACTCCCGTGGCACATCAAAGCTGACACCGGACAGTGTTTTTTTTTCAATTCAGTAGAAATATTTTTTGTTACTTAAAATAAATAGCAAATTTTATAATTAAAGAGGACGATTGAATAGTATGGGAAAGAAAGTTTAATCATAAAAATTGACAGAAAAAATAACAAAAAAAAATGTACGATCAAATACATACAATGAAATTTCGATGTAAATTTTAGGAGTGTAAATTTTTAAATTCTTTTAGGTTTTATTATTAGGATGTCGACAGGACCATAAAACTATAAATATCACAGTCCTGGCCACCCTGTTTCACGCTCCGACTTCGCTATATAAACGCGTATAGTCCATTTAAATGTTGTACGAGATGTCTCTTAATGAGATTTTTTCCAGAACAATTTGATACGTCGAATTTTTAGGCTTTTAAAATACTAATAACTTATTTGTCGATAATAATTTGACTTTTTTTGCGAAAATTTGTTATTGTATTTTTTTATTTAAAAACCATAAACAAATGTCTTTTAAATTTAGCAAAGGCTAAATTGTTTTCAATATAATTAGTATTCTACTATCGTTCGAAAGGAGGGAAACACTTGCAAGGTTATAATTTCTTCCAGCATTTTTCTTACATCAAAAATTTTAAAATCGAAAAATATGTATTGAAAAGATACAGACATCAATTCTGAATTAAATGACTAGAACGTATAACGGACATACATTTATACTTTGACCTTTGCGTAAGCTGTATTACTGCCTCAAAACTGAATACATATTTATCTCTGAATATAATTGGGTATTACACTAATTTTTTTTTCTTCCTTCAATAGTATTTCAAGGTACAAGCTGATGAAGAGCGAAAATTTTTTTTGATAAGCTTCAAAATTGACCGTGTTATAAAAGTTTAAATTTAACCTTTAGAGAAGGACGGCAATACTGTGTTGTGAGGTCATTTTTAATATTGCACATTATATTCTACAACAGGAAAAGAGACAGGGATATACCCAAATCTATCCATATCTTCAAATTTAGAAGCCTACAACTGGCTTATTTTTCAATCAATTTTTGAATTTTTTTCTAGACTGGTTTTTAATTAACTTATATTTCACAACATTGTACGAAAAATATCAAAATTTTTAATGAGTCAACTACCGTATATATACATATATATATATATATATATATATATATATATATATTAAAATTCTTTATTCGTTCCCTTTTTCGTTTTTGGGAGATGAGAAATAATATTACTACATTTTTTTTTGGTAGAAATATAACATACTCAGAATACAAAAAATATGCTTTTCACTTAACATGAAAGTTGAAAATAAATAATATTTAAATTAAATTGAATATTCGAAGGGTATAGACAAATGAACTGATATTTAATACGATAGTTTATATTTTGAAATCAGATCATATTGAAATCACAGATCCTTTCATTAATTAGCCGCTCAAGTTTTAAGTTTATATATTATTATATTTTAGTAGCTGCTTAAGAAGGCTCGAATAAATTTAAAAAAATAAATAAATTTAAAAAAAAAATGTAAATATTTTTTTTCTCAGGAGACGCACAAACTTAATAATTCATCAATAAATTTGGCGTAATAGTAAAAAAATATTAAGTCACATTTATTTCAGGAGTTTATACATAAAAACATTCGTTTAGAAATTTCAAAAGGGCAAATAAATTAATCTTGTTGGATGACAAATAAAAGAGCAAGTTTTGAGCATCGAAATATATTTTCGCAATTTTTTTTAAGAAATTGTACTGTTTCATAAAAAAATTGTCAAAATATAGATCGATTCTGAAAACTTACCATTTTAATTGTTGTACGAAAATGTAAATTTATTTTCCACTTTGAATTTTCTTATATTTTTTTGTTAAAAGAAAGATGAAGTGCTGTCGACTTAAATTTTCACGATGAACTTATATAAGCAGCTAGTAATAAAAAATTAACTCTTTTTTCATACATTACAGTTATTTCTCTTTTTCGACAGACACATCTTTTCGCTTTTAACTAAAATTTTAAATGAAAATATTATTTTTAATTTTTTAGTCGTATTAATAACGTATTTTTTATAACTTGCCTTGCTTATACTATAAAATTTAATGTCTTATATTATTGACTTGTAATATTATTTGTTATCAACATTTATCGCAGATATAAAATATGAGAAGCAGATGACATGTAGCAGCTTGATAATCGTAACAAAAGGGCGCAGTCTAATATTTAAGGGTGTGGCTTAACGCAGTGGCCACACGTATTAATTAAATATTAATGTAAAAACATTTAAAAATAAACTTTCTTTAAACCTACCGTAACATTTATTTGAATCTAAACCGAATTCAAATTATTTGTAATCTCACGATACCGACGCTCGTATTGACAGATACAAGATAATATTTTTTTACTTTATTAATATTTCTTATTAACATTGGATAGTAATATTATGTGTTTTCATGTCACGTAAATAAAAACACATAGGATTACAATTCAAATAGTTCAGAACTTCAAATAAATAATATTATTTATTAAAATTTCGTCTTCATGTATTAATATTTCCTTCAAACTTTTGTTATCAAATTTTGTTAATAAAGCACAATAAATGCTTAGATCCTGAATAAGATAGTACAAAAAATAAATTATGCATTAATAAGATATCATTAGTATAAAGTTTGAAATAATATTTAATCACAAATTATATCTTCTTATGCTAGAAATTTAACTTGAAAATTAACCTAAAGTATAACTCATTTGGCTTATTTTAAACAAGTACGTAACGAAAGAAAATAAATCATAAAAAATGGGCTGCCCAAAATATCATATAATAGAAACACTTCAACTATCTTAAAATTCAAATCCACCCTACGTCTTTCTTACAATATTAACCAAAGGCAACGTTAATATAAATCGGCACGGAACTCTTAATAATAGGACATTTGTGAAATTCTTTACACTCAGAATTGTTTTTATTTTCATTGGTCATTTCCTACCTTTATAAATTTCTTTACAACATAACTAAATGTCGAGTATTACTACATTATGTTAAATTGTAAGCAAAAGTATACAATAAATAATTTAATTTCTATCGTAAAAATTCACTCCACGCCTCTGAGTACATTAAATCGATTGATGACTTGCAAAGTTTTGTCACCTTATTAGGGCAAAATGTAAGTCTCAAAGGTAATTGCGACACGGTAATATCTTAATAATTAGATAAAGTTTTAAACCTGAAATTCTTAAAAAAATTAAAATGTACCTTTTACTTTAAATCATAAGAAAATTCTAAACTGAAACAATCGACATCATATGTTACATACCTTTGTAATATAATACGTGGCAATTTTCTGTATGGAACGCCACCATATTTGTAGACAGTTTACCTAACCACTTTTAAGGATAATTCTTGAAACAGTAACTCACAAATATTAAAATTAAAAATAAAACATAAAATTCTACAAAATTAATAATTCAGCTTGTCAATGCGGCGTTCTGACTTCACGCAAAAATAAGGCGTGATGACAGTTTTGAATTAAAAAAACATATTAAACAAATGCTGTCTCGCTCTAACTATTCTAAGTTACGACGAAAAAAAGAAGTTAAAGTATATCAGTGATTATGACGTTAGCTAAATATTCTTCGGTTTTTGTTATGTCATTTGCTTCTTAATATTATAAATCTGCGATATTTACAAAACAAAATAGAATCCAATTTGATATTGCGACAACGTTAAAAGTTTCAGTGTAATTTTCCGGTACGTGTGCAATGGAATCTTTAAAAAATATTATATCAAATTTATAATCAGTAGCCTTTAAAAGTTAAGAATTTATTTTATAATTAAAAGTAATACATCATCGAAAGGTTTTTGTTATGCCCTTAAAATCAGTTCTCGTATTAGTACTTACGGGTTCTGGTTTTGAGTACAATATTTAACTATATCAAACGGTGAAAAGCGTAAAACAAATTTAGAAAAGGAAACTGAAAAATGTGGGTCACATTTACAATCCACATTAATATATACAACAAAGTTTTGAAATTATTAATAATATATAAACTTGAGCGGCTACTGTTATGACATCAACGTTGTCATATTCGTTTTGCAACATTTTTTTATTCATGGTTGGGATCAGTCAAGCAATAAAATTTATCAAAATCGTTTTTCTTTTTGAAAGTCTTAACTCTTAACTTTTATAAGCCTACATACTTAGTGTGTATGTAGGCAAGTATCATATTTATACGTCTAGAAACAAAATAACTTTATGACTTTACTGAATTAGGGTAATTATATACATTAATTGAAATTAGTCAAAAGTTACTTCAGACATTTGAATGAACATCTAATAAGAAAATGGAGAAACGTTGTTATCTTTACTTTTATATATAATATCACTGTGTATTACTATGTATTTTTAAATTAATATGTAAATGGGATTTTAATAACAACGGCTAACATAAATATCGGAAGACATTTTGATAACCATAATTAAGACGATAATTGAAAATAACTAAAACGAATATTTTATTGCAGAATATACTGTAGAATTACTCATAAACTAATTCAATCAAACCATAAAATTTATCGAGGATATATGGGACTATTAATTCCGATAATATGATAAGAAGCATGATGGATTTTGTCTTGACGAACAAACTGAGATACGTTTAAATATTTAAGGATACACATTATTTTTATGAAAATATTAGCAAATATGAAAACTATTTTTCGTTTTGCAAATATACTGCTTAATATGGCTTTCAAAAATAAAAGAATATCGGGAATTTCTCAAAATATTTCAGACCTAGAATAATCGCCATATCTTTTCAGTAAACGTTAGCTAATCTTCAATCAGTAACATTATTTTCTTAATTTTGAATTTAGCGCATTCGCATATGGGACATGCATTTAAGAAAATATTTTCAGAAATATCTCTAACTAATCTTGAAAACAATTTAAAAAAAGAGAGAAAAAAAATAAACCGTTGTCTCGATAAATATGCTACATAAAAGTGAAAAAAATTAAAACTTACCAATAAATTATTTCCTATTAAAATTTTCAGTCTCCTTTAATCTTATTTAGTTTGTAGTCCTGCAAAACCAAAATAGCAGTTAAATAAGAGTGCCATATAATGGTGTGTGGACATAAATAACTCTTTACGTAAAAAAATTCTGGGTAATATTAAAATAAGAAATTAATGTACTTTGATACAAATGAAAAAAAGATTGTAAATTTAGAAAATACATCAATCTAAATGTAATTTATGAGACGTTTAATTAGATAATTGAATTCACGTTTCTTTAAATTTTATTGTCTGTTAAATTATATTGAGTATCCGTTAATTCAAGAAATAATATTTTAAAAAATGAAAAATTTTACCTAATAACTTAGAAAGACTAAGAAATATTGTAACGATGAAATAATACGTAACGTCTTTAGTTTACAGTTACTGGTTAAATTCAGCAGAAGAGATACCATGAAAGCATAGATTCTTACGCGTAGTTTGAGATGTTGTTGTTTTTATTTATTTTAATGTTAACATTTGAAAACGTAAAAAGTGATAATCGAATTAAAACACAAAATATTTCTTTAAACGGATGAGTTACAAATTTTTAAACTAAGTGCTCTAAAACGGTTTCCATAATCTAAAATTATTTAATTAATAAAGTTATAAAAATTAGATTAAACCTTCATACTAAAAATAAATTATAGAAATACGGTAGCAAATACGTCATTAAAAAGCTTCCCAGTTACTTTATTAATTCTTTATTTAATTGTCTTTAAATAATAATTTAAATAAAGGATATTATGAAATACGAGGACGGAAGAATACCCGATGAATTTATAGCTATATATTTGAGAATAATGCAAGTAAAACTGTGATGAGGGTCAGGAGTATTGTGAAGTAATTTTTGGCGAAATAAATTCATAAAGCGATGGTGGAAACCGTTTTGCATTTAGCTTAAACATTTGTCTGATCAAAAACATTTAAAAAGGATATATTAAGAAACAACCCTACGACGGGATTTCTAAGCTACTGAAATAAATTTTATCTCTCATGGCGGAGATAATATCATCCTACAGAAATCAATACAATTATAAAACCAACCTTGGAACTTTAAATATATTATTATCGTAAAATATTATGTGTTTTATGTTAAGTGCATATATTAGGTTATTCTAAAATTATTAGTTAAATAAATATTTTAATAATATTAGATCTAAATTGTTAGTAAACCCATCAAGGCTTGCCAAAAATTTTAGTTAATTTCAGCTAAAATTTTAAAATATTTGATTTAGAGAGTTTAATTATGTGGTAAACATAAATTCGATACAAACTGGCTGTATAACTTTAAAAATAGTCGAACTTGAACATATAATGAACATTTCCGACGAAACAGCCAACATTACACCAATACGCATAAAACGATAGATTTTCAATAAATTTCCCAAAACCACAACCGCCCATAGTATAGTAAAAGCAAAAACCTTCATTTAAATCCACATTGAAAGTCAGCTTTAAAGTAAGAGTCGTAAAACTTTACATTCCACTTAACTCCACTTAAAATCCAATCAATCACTGCTACGACTTCGTTGCTCTACGCTGCGGGGTCTAGTAGAGCATAGTACTGACGTCGGTTACGCTCGAAGCTACGACAAAGCTTTATAGTGACCGCTGTCAGACCACAACTCAACTTGTAATTTGTTGAATTAGTAATTGGAGAATGCTATTGGATTTTCAAGTATGGTGCGAAAGTGTATTATTATATGTGTGTACATATACACACGTGCACGTACACGCGCACGCACACGCACACGCACACCCATATATATATAACTGCTGGCCGGCTCCTTAAGTACTCAAAATTATATATTTATAATATTTGATTAAAATAAAAATACACATATGTGTACATGTTTTTATGACTATATATTTAGTTATATATGGATGTTTGTAAATAAATGGGAATATATAAATAAAGAAATATTTTATTAAAATTATCTCCTGGAAAGATTCTTGAAAACGTAAACAATTTAGAAAAGAAAAGTTAATATAATTTCCTTCCAGTTTAAAACAACTTTCTTGGAATGAATTATCTAGTTCAAAAAGATGAACTTTAGTAAGAATGAATTAATTAAACGAAAAATTTTGTAAATTTGAGAATTACCTAGAAGTGGAAGAAGTTTTCGGAATTCACTTTAACAAATCCAATAAGGGTCATTGAAATCCATTAATTCAAATGATCTTAGTATTGAAATAGTGCCTACTAATAATATGTCTTTATGCCTTGATAATCAAATTTCACGCTAACAAGTATCTTTACAGGTTTCCAACTCAATTAAAACAAGCGTCTGTAGGCCACTCTGTCAAAACAACCAATACGAATTAGAGACAAATGTCTTTATAACATATGAATTACTAGAATGCTTCTGTACTATGATCATTATTATACTATCCTTTGAAATTAGGAATTTTTTTAGAATATTGTATTTTTTTAGTAATTTTAGTCCATTCGTCTTATTTCCGTTAGTATCTATAATTATATTGTTATTTAAGTAAAAGTAAAAATATATGCACCCCAGTAAAAATATATACATATATGCAAAATATATGTATATTTCCATAAATTTTCACTTTTATGCTATCGATCTGGACATTTGATATATGATTCGCTACAAGTTGCATGTACAGTCTGGTTATCTTCAGTAGAGTAATAAAAATAAACAAGATCTTGGAGTAACGTTCCCTTCTTTCCTTTCTCCACATAATGGTGCTAATTTCGGTTATGTTACGATATCGAGCAAGTTTTGGCGCTGAATTCTAATGTAATTGCAAAGTTTGTTTGGGGTGTTTTAAAGTCAATTTAAATTTATAGCGACCTGACATTTTCAAATAAAGTTATTGGACTGCGCCGCACCGTTCGAAAGTGATGAGGACTATGAATCACGTTCCTTGATATAGAGATGACAGTGTGTTTTGTGTAATGAGGACAGTCGAGTTTAAAAGATCAGGTGAAATTACGTACCGTTACCAATACAATTTAGTGAAAATATTTAGTGCTAACTAGTAGTAAATGAGAATGTGATTTAGTGAATCATTATGCGATAAAAAATGAGACGGATTTAAAATTAAAGAGAGCGATTCGACCGTTTACGAACGAGTAAATGATTACTAACAGTTGTGTAAAATATCGAGTGGTTTGAAGAGAATACCAAATGAGTTTAAAGTCTTGGAAAGAAATAACAGCTCGAAAAATCACTGTCCAAGGGAATAAAATTTAAATACTGATGGGTCTTATAAACTATTTGTACTTGAATTCATACAGTGCTCTACGATAAATTTCACTGCTCCTGATACCCTCCACTATTCTCCGTCTTTGCTGTGCAAACATGAATAATTAATTAATATTTTTTGTAAAAGAGGTTTCCACCATATTTTTTTTCAGAACAATGAGATGCGGCATGTGATTTTGCTTCTAAAGTTCTGATCTTTTGAATCTTTAAAGCCGTTAGGGTATCATAAATGTTAATACTTTCCAATTTTGCAGAGCCATATGCAATTTTGAAACTAACCTAAAGACATTTTGGGAATAACTCACAAATGTCAAATTTTATATTAGTAGGCCTGACCGAAAGAATGCAATCATGTTAATCTTTGCTTACAACTAATATAACAACTGATTAAATCAAAGTACATTAAAATCTCTGTGACCGATTAAAATTATTTATACTACCTACTTTAATTGTTATTATAAAGAAAAGTACAACCAAATATGAATAAATGGTAATAAATATGTGAAAGTGAAAATTAAATGAAAATTTAAACAAATTTTATGAACGGAAAATATTAAGAAATGAACTTAAAAAGGAAATTGTTTTCTTTTCTAATGTAAGTGAAATTGAAACGATGAATCCATTCGTTAATTATTTCAAGTTCATATATTCATGTACTACCTACCGACGAATACTAGAATGAAAAAAAAAACGTAAAAAGTAAGGAGACAGAATAAAAATAAAGTCGGGAAGGTAGGATAATTATGATCAAGAATCAAGGAAGAATAAAGGAACAAAATATATACCTTAGTAAGAAAATCAACTGATTATGATAATGTAAAAGCAAAATTCAACCTTAAATGTATTTTAAGTAAATAAGTAAAGAGTTGCAGGTATTTGAATTGGGTTTGAATAGTATGAATTTTTGAATAGAGATTCGAATGAAAAGGGGATCTGAAAATTTCAAAATTTAAAAGATCCCTAGTTAATGCTGAAGACCGTTTTGCAAAAATGTAACTTTTTCTTCAGTGTAAACATCTAGATATATTCAATATTAAATTCTTCCAAATAATATTTCCTTTACTTACTCGCTACCATTCTAAATCTTCTGTGAAATTAATTATAATTTCCTCCAGTTTATATGTCGGTCCTTTTATAAGAAATCTTTCTTCTTAAGGTATTTCAGAACAACTTTCTTACTGAACATTTAGTTACTACTATTATTATTATTTACCACTATATATCCTTTAGTAAAGGGTTTCTGTTGCATTTAGGTTTACACACCTCACAATATTGTGCCTGAATTTAAGCAAGAAAATTGTATTATATATTAAAATATAGCGACTTGAATTTATAACTTCCTACGAGTAGTATGAAAAAAATATTCCACAGATATTTATTCTCAATCAACAAAAATCAAGCCATCGAGTTTGGCGAATTACTAGAAGCACATCCGTTACCGGCGTTGGTATAGCGAAAGCAGAACACGAACGTCAGGCTCGGTTGTTTACACATCGTTAAGGTATGCGGGCCTCTTACCTACCAGCGTTTCCTTTAAACTACTTTTTCAGTATTTGCTTTATTAAACTTATCGTCTTACATTTCGGAAAATGTTTTCCGTTTATCTGGTTTGCACGCTTAACTACTTATTCGTACTAAGAAACCGATTAATTCGTCTACCGAATGTGAAAACATATAATATTACTAATTTTATTAATTTAATTGTCTACACACGTATATTCAAATTAATGTTAAATGTAGTAAACTTATGATTGATAGATTGTGTAGTCAGTTTATATTATCAATTCTGGTCTAATCCATTGGCAAATCCCGGTTCCCATTGCGGCTCATTTATTTGGCTTACAGGGAATTGTACGCCTTATTTATCTGACGTACATCAGGCTATTTTTGTTTTGCGAGAGTCTTAATATCGATGAATTCCATGTAAATGTTTTTTGTAGTAAACATTCTTCTTCCACGTCAATGTTTGAAGTTGATATTTGTATAATTTATGAAGTTTATTTGCTATCTGAATTACTGTTATCATTAACATTATTCTTTCTTCTTTAACCACCATGAAATTTCCTATATTTCATACCATTTAAATATGTCATCGAAAATTCGACAATTTGAAACTGTTAATTGTATAATGATAATTTATTGTAGCATCCTTATAGATAATGGTATTCTAGTCGACAAAATCACTGTTACAATCTTCAATGTGATCATATTTTGTGTTCAGAACATTGGTCGTAATCATTATTCAAAAACAATAATATAATTACAATAGTTAAAAACCCTTAAAAAAAGTAAGGAAATTAATATGCAGTACGTTATCATCGCAAGAAAATGTTCAAGATTTAATGAATATATTACTTATTAATTACAGAAAACTGGTCGGAGAAACTTTTCGCTCATTAGCAGTGCGAAAAATTACATGCTTGAAAAATATTAATATCATATTAAACTAATATAATGAAAGAATTTTAGTATAAAATTGAGAAATTAAAATATACCTCAAAATGGAAGTGAAAAAAAACCAATAATTAATTGTAAAGTAACAATATGTTTATTTACTCTTTCCTTAAAAACAAATGGAGAGTTTAAAGTTATTTATGATATATTATCCGATTCTCTTCTTCTTCCTCTAGCGTCTTCTTCTAATTACGGTTGGAAATCATCATGGCAGTTCGAATTTTGGATGCTTCTGTGCCAAAAACCGAACGGATATTGTGCCACTAACGTAGGTTCTCCTCGTACTAGACCTTTTCCTTCCCAGTATTTTGTCTTCATTATTATTTGAAAAAGACGGCATTTTCTCTAGAGCATGATTTTCCCTAATTTATGTAGCTCGCATATTTTTGCTTTTTAAGATCTTTTTGTCTTTGTAACTCCACTGAAGTAAATTTATAATACGTATTTTCTAATATTCGAAACAATTTACGGTACATCCGGTTCTCAGGATACACTATTTCAACCATAATTCAAAAGTTAAGCGTTCTGCAGTAAACCCACACTACTACGAATACTTCATTCGGATTCGGGCACTGAGCGTACGCGTATTATATACGCAGACAGAAATATCGATTGTACAAATAATTGACTGTTATCTTTAGGTTCCTCTTTACATGGACGTTTTTTTTACGGTAATTAAATATTTAAATGTATTTATGACTGGCAAATATTTGAAAAAAGATTTTGTTATTATACATCTTATATATATATATATATATATATATATATATATATATATATATATATATATATAAATATATATATATATATATATTTATATATATATATATATATATATATATATATATATTTCTTTTTATTTACTTGCTACGCCAATTAATTAACATTCTGTATATAATGGGAAACTAAAATATTGCTGATGATAAAGCAAATTAAAAAGAAAATCAAATACCCTATACATTGAAAAAATGGAAAGACAGATTTTATGTAAACTACATAAACATTAAAATTAATAAGTACACAATATTAAATATTCACCACAAACAAACAGACACCTTTACATAGTTCTTTAACACCGTAATTGTTTAATGAATTTCTTTACACGTATACAATTACTTTGTATATATGTACATATATATGTATATATATATATGTATATATATATATATATATATATATATATATATATATATACATATATATATATATATATATCTATTTTTTTTATTTTTTTTTATTGGATCTTTTTATTTTTAAGATAGAACGAACGTCTTTTAAGTGTTTATTCACTTTGTTTAAGTTTAATTTAGATGTCGACAATATAGTGTTCATGACTTAGAAAGTGTTTTGTGTTTTAGCTGTAAAAATTCATTTAATAGCTTAAATCAACCGAGGGATTGGTTGGAAACGTAATTTGCAAGATACTTTTTCAATTAATTTTTTTTCAATCCATCTTTGACCATATTTAAACTACACATTAAAGCTTCAGGACATTAATCGTTGTAATTAAAGTTTGAATAAAAAACGGTAAATATATCGCTTTGTCACAGAAACTTTTACTCTAAAAATTTTACTTTCATTTTTTCCCTGTAATACGTACCTTCAAATCTCAACATATTTTCCACTGCAACGATTTAAGTAAACATTAAAAAAAATATTTCAACCAGCGAACATAAGGCGTTAATTTTAATGTACCTATAATTTAAATTTATAAGGTACTTAGATGGAAAAAGGCTTTCAAAAATGTATGGGTAAATTTTTAATTAATTCGGACTCAAGTACACATTTATTAAATGCGAACAGGAACGTGAGTAAAAACTGAGTAGCATCCGACGTGGTGGAAGATTTAATTTTATAGTACGGCGTATAGGCTAAAGTTCATACTGTGGAGACCGCAACTACAAAAACTTTCTTTTATTTGTTTAATACTTTTGTGTCATAGTGAATAGTTTAGTGATAACAGAGTTGTTTTAATAAAATATACTTAATAAACACCTGTACAATAGTTAAACCAAACAATACAATTTGTCGTATAGTACGCTAACTCTAAATCTATGCATGCTAATTACAATATCATTTTCATCCAAATTGGGTAAAGTAGCATATTACATTTAATTCAAGAATAATATTTGTGAAAGATGTTTTAAAATCAAAAAAATATTTTGAGTGATTTCATGATTTCTAAGTTTATTTAAGATCAAAATAATAAATTTTGAAGTGTTTATCACTCTACTTTAATTTCTACTCTCGTTCTGAGTCTGTGTATAACTGTAATTTGTTTGAAATTGTAGCTTAAATTCAAACCCTGGAATTTAAAAAAACTAATAGGCATATGCAGTCCCTATTACCCCTGCAATTATACAGGGGTAATAGGGAGCAAGATTCATTAAAAAACTTCCTCCTTGATAAAAACGGTGCACTCTTTTCATTTCAAATTTCTTCTACTCTATCTCTATTTAACTTAAAAAGTTTCCATTTATAAATAACAAATATACTGTTTTTATAAAACAAATTATGAGTAGAGAAATATTTTTCCGGTATTCGGAAGTAGTTAAACAAAATTAAGTATAATGTTAATTTGTATTATAAATTCTTAATTTCAAGTTTTTAGATACACTTTGGCCAATAACATATATGTATATATGTTATTGGCCATAGCGTCATCGCTAAAAGAGTACAACGAAACAATACGCGATGTGGTAGTCCTATTCTAAGCCGAGACAGTGTGGTTCCCGGTCATGTAGATATTTTGTGAATGTTTGAAGTTGATATTTTTATAATTTATGAAGTTTAATATTTAGATTGTTTACATAAGTTTTTCTTTTTTTCTGATCAATTTAGAAGAGATTTCATAATTTTTTTTCAAAGTTGTCATTAACGTTATTCCTTTCTTCTTTAACCACCATGAGATTTCCAATATTTCATACTGATTATACTTCGATTACAATATAAAGGAAATATGCCTTTGCTTACATGTTCGACAATTACTTTGAAATTGTTAATTGTATAATGATATTGCATTGTAATATCCTTATAGATAATGGTATTCGAGTCGACAAAATCGCTGTACACCGAAGCAATAAACGTTGTGGTAGTCCTATTCTAAGCCGAGACAGTGTGTTTCCCGGTCATGTAGATATTTTATTAATTTTGATAAAATTAGCAACAAACATTTCTGTTTCCAAAAGATAAATTTAAAAATAAACATATCTATTAAAGTATTTACAAATAGTAATAATATTTTTCACTCAACAAATATATTTTATTTGATTTCACTTGTATTACATACAAAGGCGTAAAAATATCGGGAATTTTGCAAAAAGTATATAATCATCGTTATGGATTTATAGTACATATTATTTAAAACTCTAGTACATTGGTTTTTTCATAATATTGACCTAATCACTTTCAAATATGGGGTATGTGAATATTTGAATATTTTCATATATTCCTCTGAAATTAAATTTGACAGAAAAGAGCTTCGGAATCATAATAATTTGCTTTATCAATCAATACGCAACACACAAAATGAAAAAAAAATTGAAAACCAAATTTGGTCCTTAAACTATTTCGATATATTTTTTTTAAATAGGGCCCTGATTCCACGTTATCAAACGCATGCAAAATATATAAAGTCAAAGTTGCACAGTATTTTATCTTTTCAAACACTGGTTTTGTCATAGTTCTGTCTATGTACTCATATTTTTTGTATCTGTGTACTTGCTCTATCGTTGAATGATAATTTTTCAACCCAATTTGGACATCAGACGTGTTGACGTTTTAACAACAATTTTCCCGAAGAACTTAGATATAGTAGGTAGGATCTATGTTATTCTATACGAAATTACTAGTTTAGCTGACTTGTCTGGCATTTTTAATTTTGGGGTATATATAAACACTTAGGAACATGAATTAATAAAAAATAGGCATTAAATGATATCAGGATAAAATTACATATTAATTCATCAACTTGGATATCCTTATTAAGTTCAGGAGAAATATGAAAATATAGATACCTTCGCTTACTTCATTGTGTAGATATTATAATTTTATTTAATTATAGTTTTAATGTATACGAACACATAAATCGCAGTAATTGAATCGATACTGAGAATAAATCTCTTTAAAAATATAGAAGAAATAATAATGTACTTATTATATGTAATTATATCAAATTAATAAAAAATATTTTTTTTACTAAAGAGTTACTATACTAAGCCATTGTTATTAATTTTTTCGTGTTATACGAAAATTTAATAAAAATGTCGTAACTTAGGCAAGGCATATTACGAAAAAGGACGTCCTCCTTTTTCGTTCAAGGAAAGATTTGTTTACAACTAAGCAATAAATTTAGCGCATACTAAATTTAAAAATTAAAATGGTTGGGGTTATTATGAAGTAATTTTTGAGGAAATGAATTTATGGTATAGTCTATGAAAGCTCTTTTAACTTTAGATTAAACTTTTATCATATTAAACGATTATTATAAACGAATTTAAAAAGCAAACCCGCACAATTACTTCGACTCCACTGTGATAAATGCTGCATAATCTCTCATGGTGGAAATAACGGAATACTATAGAAAGTATAATTGCAAAACCATTCACTTCAAATTATTATGAAATCGAATATTAAATAGGCTTACATATTCATTAAAACTGAAAAATGGTTCACGCCCTTTTTGACAATTTAAGCGTATCTGAATTATAAAGTGTTCATTAATTATTTGACGAAAAATTATCTAAGGATGTCACAGTAATTTCAAAATAAATTCCTGAGAGTAATTAACACTTTTGACGAAACAATCAACATTATGCCAATACAATACGCAAAAATGGAGTTATTTTTAACACGATTCCTAAAAGTACTACTGCCCAAAGCACTGTAAAGACTAAAGTCTCCATTTATATCTGCTTTTCAAGTCAGCCTTTAAGTAATGATCGTTAAAACTTTACATTCCGCTTAACTACACTTAAACTTCAAATTGTCACTGCTACATTTCTGTCGCTCTACGGTGCGGCGTCTACGACGCGATAGTACTGAGACGTAGGTTACGCTTGGAGTTACGACAGAGGTACGACAGTGACCGCTATAAGATAACCGCTCAGTTCGCAATTTGTTGATTTAGTAATTAATGCAAAAGTGTACAACAGTATGTATATTTGTCTTCCTAATTATATATATACACACACATATATATATATATATATATATATATATATATATATATATATATATATATATATATATTACGCATTCTACTAAATGCCCTCGGATTTTTTTAAAACGGGTATAGGAAAAAATACTTGGTGTTTGTAATATGTTTTTAATTTTATAGGCCAATTAAGAGTAAAATATCTGTTCATTAACTCTTAGACATTATCTGATAGCATATTATATCAGATAATGTCTAAGAGTTAATGAACAGATATTTTACTCTTAATTGGCCTATAAAATTAAAAACATATTACAAACACCGATATGCGAACACACGACCACGACACTTTGGGAAGCGTATTTAAAATGTGAATATGCTAGAAATTCTAGCCTGCTCTTTCAGTTCCCAAAATGAAAGTTTACAATTTTATTTAAAATAAAAATATACATTTATATATTCTTTCATATAACTGTATAAATTTAGATGTCTTTTTATTTATTTAGATCTCTTTTTCAAAATTATCTCGCGAAAAGGTTCTCAATGACGTAAACCATTTTTAAAGGGAAAGTTATTATATTTTGCTTCCAGTTGCAATTTTAAAATATAACTTTCTTCAAAATAATTATCATGTATGAAAAGACATACTTTCGTAACATTTATATGAGTAGAATTCGGTAAATACGAGAATAACCTTAGAGTAGAAAGAAATTTTGGAATTTACAAAAACAAATCCATCCTTATTTTTATATTTTATCTCATTTATTTTATTATTAGTTTCTGGTTACATGAAGTTCATCTATTCTGAAAATTAAAATACTTATAAACTATACGTTGTTTCAAATTCATAATCGAATTCCACGGTAAGAAATATTTTTTTTAAGTTATCCATTTAATTAAAGCAAATGTCAATAGGAGACTTTTGTGATTCTGTTTTAACAATTAGTAGGAACTATGTATTAGTGGGAAAAATGTCTTCAAAATATTTTAATAACTTAATAGATTCCATATTAGAATTATTATTACGTTACCTTTTGAAAAGAGGAGAATCTTCACAAAGTTATGTTTTTCCAACAACTTTAACCCAGTTTTCGTGTTTCCGTCATTACGTTAGGTAAGTGGATAAATGTAGAAAGATATGTGCAAGGGCATATCTATCTACATTTATATTATGATACTTTTCTATGCTTAACGTCACCTATGTTAAAATGGTACTTGATATATGATTTCCAATAAGTTACACCTACAGTCTTGTTAACTTCGGGAGTATAATATAAATCTAGTTTTGGTATTGGGGTAATATTCTCTTGGATCCCTTCTCCACACAATCGTTCGAGTCTCAAGTTCGTTACAATGCAGAGAAAAATTTGGCGTTGATATCTGTTGTAATTGTAGTTTGATACATTGGAGTTTTTAAAGTCAATAGAAACTCATGGCTACTTAATATCTTATTTAAACGACGTGATTGGGCTGCATTAAGCCATATGTGGGTAATGAGAATAATAAATAACATTCATTAAAACAGGGTTGACAGTGTGAGTATTATGTGCAGTAAAGGTTATACAGTTTAATAGACTTGATGTAGTTGTATCTTATAACCCTTTCAATTTACTGGAAACAATGTTACGTTGAAACAATTGCAAATGGGTATTAAGGTAAAACAATGCAGCGAACTGAAATACGGGCTTGAAGTTAAAGAGAACTATTAACGGGTGTAGGAAGTAATATGTTTTTATTGAAAATGTAAAATAAAAAGGGTTAACTATTGTGTAAAAAATCGAGAGGTTTTAAAAAATATAATAAATAGTTTAGATTTGGTAGCCAAAGATAACAAAATAAAAGAGATTCTATCTACACGTGCCTATTTTAAAGTAAAGGAAAAACGAAAGATATGAGCATATTTTTGCTTTTTTAAATGTTATTGTCTAGTCTGTAAACATTGTTAAACTCATACAGGTCTAATTATAAAAACTCTGCCCACCCTGCCCAACTGCGTCTACAGCGAAGGCAGAAACTTTGCAGCAGAAGCGTGCATGATCCATTTGTGTTTTATAAGACATGTTTTCTTAGAATATTTTGTCTCTGTAGAATAGATCAAGGCATATTGTTTTGCTTGTAAAATATTGGTAATGAGGAAAGTTTCATTGTATTAATAATATGAAAAGCTAAGAGATAATCATTCGAACTGTATTCGAAAGAAAATACTTTTATATTTGTCCTGTTGTGCAGAGCTACCAGGAATTTAAAATTGTAAACATATGTAGTGTAGCTAACAGAGTGTGTGTGAACACACATACTGTGTTAGCGCGTTAAATTTTTTGTACCAAATGTTTTTTAGACAATACAAGTTTTCATAAACTTCAATCATCATTAAAAAAAATGGAATGTGGGGTGAGTCAATAATTTTTATAAAAGTTATATGGAACTGTTATATTGCCAAAAACCAAAAAAAAAGTAAAAAAAATATTTCAATGTTTAAGTAAAACATCTAAACAAATTAAATATGCAAAAATATTGATGGATGAAAAATATTTTTTTTTATCCAGACTTGTTATTTTTTAAATATTTATAATTTTCTAATTTGGATAAGATTGAAATAATATATCTGATTCTTTTTACTAGTTATGTGCTCAAGGTTTAACTTTGGATATTATTGTACTACCTACATAATAAGTCTTGAATAGATCACAAAAAAAATCTGAAAAGCAGGCCATATAACTGGTAGGTCAAATTTCGTACCTAATTCTTATCCTTAGCAAGTAATTTACTACTCCACTTCTGACCACGGTAATGATAAAAATATTTTCTTTATTATCCGAACATTTTCTTCAAAGATTTGTATAAGTTTGTCACTCTTATGACAAGCACATCGATAATAAGCGTGTGTTTACAAGACCCCTCGAAGCCATGTATTTTTTAAATCGTTATTTATTTCCTTTAATTTGATCGTATTTCATTCATAGGTTTTCATGATTTTAATTATACCTAATGAATTTTAACGTAAATAAATAATGTTCATTAGGGATTTATGAACTTTTAACATGTGAGTGGAGAACTATGTGATCGTGATGAGCTTTGTAGATGTAAGTAAGATGTTATACTTGACGAAAAAAGATGTTAACGCAATTCGTAAAACACACACACGCACACGTGTATGTGTGTTTGTGTGTGTGCGTGCGTGCGTGCCTACGTGCGTGCGTGCGTGCGTGCGTGTGCTCGTGCGTGCGTGCCTACGTGCGTTCGTATAGATGTGTAATCAAAAATTAAGCAACTAAGTCTTGACATATTGCAACTAAAAGTTTATCCCGTTTTTTACCTGACTATCTCTACCTTCCTGTTATCTTATATTAATTTTTAAAGTTTCGGATTTTACAAGGGAAAAACCAATCTTTTATATCACTCGGATGTCCTTTCATCTCTCCATTTGTCACAGTTATTTATCTCCGAAAGGTTTTAACACGGAATATTGTAATTTTGTATAGGAGTAAAGTATATTTTTATTTATGTACAATTATAAGGTAGAAAGAAGTAATCATTTTTTATAGGGGTTAGTTCAAAATTATTTAGGGATTAATGAAATAATTAAATCAAATTGATTTTAACTGGTTCTTAGCTACTTTTGAAAGTACTAAAACAATTTTGTTTCAGAAATTTATTTAAGAGAATATTAAGTATTAATAATTTCTCAGTAATGAATAATACTTAATACTCTCTTAAATACATTTCTGAAACAAAATTGTTTTAGTACTCTAATTATAGTTAATAATTCTCAGAAATGTATTTAAGAGAGTAATAATATTAAAAGTATTTCCGCAGATTTCTTAGAAATTTCTGAAGTAAAATTTATGAATGGAATATGTATTAGTGGAAGGTTACATAAAATTTATTGAAAAATTACACCAATGATATTAAACTTCATCAATTTTGGGAAATTCAGGATATTTTTACATTGGTGAAAAATATAATATGTAACAATTTTAAACGGTAAATAATTTGATAAAAGTACTATGTACTCTTAACTGATATATGCGCCGATGTGCATGTAAGTCGTTTTACTGCGAATTTCACTGTGTTTTTAAATATAACAATTTAAAAAAGAAGCTTAAAATCTGAATTATTAAACCTTAACTAGGCTTTATATTGAGAAATGGTACACTACTTTTTAAATAATGTAAAAAAACAAAAAGTCGTAAAGACAAAATGATGACAAAGTAAAAAATTTGCTAAATATCTTGAGGAGTGCCATTTTTTTAACGCTTCTAATACTTTGAAAGAATATTTCCTTTTTTAAATTAATTTTTTCTTAACTTTGTTTTAGTGATTCGAAAATTTCTATTGTAGTTTGTAGGGTTCCGTACGTCAAAAGGAAAAACAAACTGGCAAGAACCAAAATATCACAGCACAAATACAGGAGAAAATTCGAAAATCGTTAATTTGTATTTATATCACACAAACATTTCTTTTTTAACGTGCGCCTGTAAAAGAATTAGTAGGCAATATATTTTCGTTCTAAAAAATTAAAATTTTGTAAATAGTTTGATAGGAATATTATGTACTGTTAATGCCTAAATGTGTACGGGGCCCTCGTAGTGTGACTACCACTCGTGCTTTATAGATGTTTTTAACATTTTGCATCTCAAGATTTCTACTGGAAACCTTCCTTTTTAAAACATTTCACAAAAATATATCGCATAACGTTTAGTTATTATTTTAAATTTTAATTTATGGAGTTTAGATTGAATTAAGGTTTATACACCTATTATATACGCCTAATTTACCTTTATATAATTTTGTTAATATTATTTTATAATCAAACTTTTAAAGGTTCCTTCTCAAACTACTGAGAGAATATAATATTATGTTTTACCTTAAAAATATAGTACAAGTATATGAATTTGTAACATTCTAATTTTAAAAAATAATTAGAAATATTTATCCCTAATAAATAAAAATCAAGTGGTTAATCTTATCAAATTATGAGTCCGTTACTAGATTGGGCATAGCGAGGCTATAACTCGAACGTTAGACTCTGTTGTTTACACATCGTTAGGGTATGCGGGCCTCCTACTTACCGGCGCTTCCTTTAAACTACTTTTCCAATATTTTGTTCATGAAATTTTCCTCCGTACATATCGGAAAATATGTCGCGTTTATTTGGTCCATACGCTTCATTAATTACGTGTTACACAAATTGATCTGTTTTCTTACAGAGATCAATTTGTGTCGACCATGGAAATTCAATGTCGATAGATTTTATTAAGATATCTCCTCGAGTCACTTGAAAATGAATATTTTGTACTTGGATGGGTAAAGTTAATTTATGTGACAAATTTTCATCTATTTTCAATTCTAAGATAAAATATGAAAATAATTTATATATTATTTGATTTATAAACTGATATATTTGTAATATCTGCTGACGAACCCCGGCTTCGATTTCCAATAAATGGCAGTCGGTCACAATTGGGTTGTATTTATCTACGCAAAATTGTTGTTTGAATACTTTTCATATATGTAAGATTTTTATTGGTGCTTTCCTGTTTTATAAGTTTATAGTAAACAGTTCAATTATGCCGAGATTCATGTTACTTTTGATCTATTTATTAATCTGTAAATTCATTTCGTTCGCTAAAAAGAATTAATTAATTTATATTTCCTAAAAATCTATTATTATCACTCTTATATCCAACAAATCGCTAAGAATTTCTGTAATAATGACAGCTTTGATAAATAGCATTTAACAGAAAAATATAAGCGTGGTATTAACTTCAAAAATGTTCAGATCAAAGTTTACTAAAGACATTTGAGTTAATTGTGGAATGATTTCCACTCAGAAACATCTTAAGAAACCCAGTATTACAGTATCTACATACTCTATTAAACATTGAAATATTTCTCCATTTTAAACAGAAAATATTAGTATATTTCTTACTTTATTGGGTTTATATCCACCCCAGGAACCTCATTACTGAAGTAAGATGAATGAAGTTATAACTTAAATAGCGCTTTTGTTCAAATCCTTAGAATTTGCGTGCTTTTACCGGGTCCCATTTTAAAATATTTTTCCAGAATTTGCTGTAATTAAGTTCCTTCTCTTCTTTTAACCTATAAGCTTCGTTTAATATGCGCACGAAAGAGCATATTAGTCTATTTGTGATATGCGAAAGAGTATAATATTGATAAATATTTGTAAATATTTCTGCGGGTGGAAATTAAATATTTAATATTATTATTGTTAATTTACAAGGAATTAAATTTTTTTAAATATTTTTATTTTTTCATAGTATTATTTTAGTGTTAACCGTTGTGTACGGAATGTTGATTAATTGATGTAACTAGAACGGAAAAAAGGTTCAGATGAAAATATTCTATATAATTTTTTTTGTTTTGAAGAAACAATTTAATTTTCAATATCAACAACTTTTTTAAATTTCAACATTTATTTAATTATAGTTTCATTCACATAAACAGAACCTCCTTGTAAAAAACCGTAAGGAAGACACTGAATTTCCAGTACAATCGATTATTCTTTATCGCTAAATATTTGAAGCCAAACAAGGTGTTCAGTGTAACGCGTAATTTATCGCTTAAAGTATAGTTACGGATACAGACTAAATTTGGCGTTAATTTTGTTGAAATTCATTACAATTTAATTTTTCACAACCAAATGAAACTAAGTGACGTAGTATTATTTTTAATTTAAGTAAATTATTTACCACGACCTAGGTTTCGTCGTTATGGCAACATCTTATTCCCACCTGAATATGTTGTCATACAACGAAATCTAGGTCGTAATAAAGAATTTAAATAATGTAGAATATAATGTCTCCATTATTTAAATTCTTCATCACGTAGTTTCATATAAGTAGTAATCTATATCACGTAGTTTCATTTAGTCGTGAAAAATAAAATAAAATTACGGAGTTATAAAATTCGGTGTATATCTATATTAAAGTCCACATTATTATAATTGTATGTCATACTTGACGTATTCATTTTACATATTTTTTTTAATTTATGGCTTTATTCTTTAAACCCTGCTTGAAAACTCAAATAAGTTCTAATTATGTAACATACATATCCAAACCGGCAAAAAACGAGGTTGTAACATTAGTTCAGTAAAGTCTCTGAATAAACCAAAAGGTGAAATATTTATGTTCGAATTTTTTTTACAAAAAATTATGAGGTTTGCTGAAAAATTCCTCTGTTACACACAAATAAATTTTTAAGCAATATTTAAATAAAGTTAAATAATTTATTTTGATACATGTGTATCTCAAAATAAGCTGTTATAAGCTGGGATATCAACAGTTTTTGGACAACTTCAATAGCAATTCAGGTTATATCTAGCAAGTTACAACTGTATCACTATAAAAAGGTTGTACTCATATAGAAAGTAAGTCATTGTTATGATTTTCGTATAAAATATATCAGTAAAACACATAAAATTGTTTATGTATTTTTTAAATGCCATAAAAACTAAATCTTGTTTTGCTATTTTTAATTAAACAGTTTTCTAAATCAGTCAAATCTAACTAAATTTCTATTTTATCAATATACAATAATCAACATGCCTGTTTTTCTCATCATAACCTTTAGACTCAATATAGGAGAGAGATGTCTACGAGTATATTGTTTCATAAAATTTAAATTTATGAAACATAAGTACACTTGAAAAAAAATCTCAATAAACTTAAATAGGGATAAATAAACTGACTTTCTTTAAACATAAGTTAAACTTAAGTTACTCATTTACTCTAAAAAGATAAATAAAAAAAAATAAAAAGAACACTGTTATCCTTATTCTCTATTAATCTGAATCTTCTGCATCATCATATATATATATATATATATATATATATATATATATGTATGTATATATATATATATATATATATATATATATATACATATATGTATATGTATATATATATATATATATATATATATATATATATATATATATATACTTTAAGTTCTTTTAGTAATCATGGTACTGAACGGGGACTGCATTCGTTTACATGAATGCATGAGATCTTCATATTTTAATAACGACACGAAAATAATTCCTATATAAGCAATGTTGAGACCAGTGGGATATGTAAAAGGTTCAATTATTTTCCTGCTTTTCTGCTGCGATGCTAGTTTTTTACAGAAGTCAATCTAAATATAATCTTCCATAAACAACTCATATGCAATCTGCACTATACTGGAATTATTGCAAAATGTTATGTTACTGACTTAATTTTATTTCATTTTGAAGTAGTCAGTACTAAAATCTGTGTTTGGTAAACACAATAGTTCACAAAAATCAGAATTTTAAAATTAAATATCTCGTTTTGGCTAACTTCAAGTACTATATAAGGTTTACCTGTAATTTTCGCACACCGTACAAATGTAACCCATTGATCCTGTACATAAATCACTTAATTTTGTATTCCTTTCTCAATTACACTATGCAACGATCACCCTCATTCCGAATATGTCCAACTCAAAAATAAATGTGGGCAAAGTCAATATTATACTTTTGAGCAGCAAAAGCATGCATGGTAAAACTAATTTGATTTATATTTTGGCCTCTACAATTTTCAGAAAGAAATCGAATTGTTTTAGTTCTTATTTAACTTTCATTTCAATAGGCCCCCTTTTCCCAAGGGTTTCATTCCATATGAAACAGTAACCTGCAATTTTACCAATATTACAGAGAGTAAAGTCATATACAGCTAACTTTCTCGTATAATAAAATTGCGATCCATCAGAAATAGGATTTATCAATATTGCTTGCAAATCGTTTGTAGCAACAACAAATTCTGGGTTTGTTTTGGCAATATTCTCATAGTCCATTTTAAGTTAATGTGACATAAATTTAGATGGAATATGCAAACTATGTTTCTTGTGTTCAGCGATTTTTTCCTCTGGTCAGTTGCTGTCATAAATATCGCAAGCCAACAATGGTTTTTTTCTGGACGGAAAAATCCAATGTTTTACTTATTGTAGAAAATGTCTCGGTATTGGCTTTCTGAAACTTTGAATTTATGCGAATCTCCATACCATTCTTGGTACAATCTATAAAGATGAGAAAATGTCAAGTGATGGTCGAATTATTTTTTTATAGTTTTTGCTCGAATATAATGAGACTAAACAAAATGTATTTGAGATATGTGTTTTCTCACATTAGTCTTTAATTCGTCAGGAATTTTAGTTGGGTGGTTTTCATGATTTCCTCTACCTTGGTCTTCTAAAGATGCACAATCGTCTCCTTTTTCGTCGATCTTATTGAACATAGCAGCGAGCCATTTCTCAGGAATACCCAAGGCATTTAAAAACATCTTCTTACAATCGTATGTTTTCTTTCTGTCAATATTAAAATGGTAACGATAAGTCCAGTTGCGTCTTGATGTCATTATATTATTTATGAAAACAGTTTCTTTTTTTGGAATACGTTTAACACATTTATGTAAGTACTGCACTTGATTGTTATGGTTTGCACCGGAAACTTTTAGAGACATGCAACCGTTTGTCTTTATATATTCTGTCTTGACACTTTTCAGTGTAATTTTTCTAGGAAGGGCCTTATCGTTTTAGCTTCAATCAGTACCTTCTCTTGTTAAAAAACTCTTCTCCCCGATTCTCTTTAGATTCATTACATATTCTTTCCAATTTTCAGAATCTCTGGATCTTATTCGACCTGATTTTGTTTTCTTTGGCATATTTCGTTGTTTAAATTTACTGTCTTTAGATAGACCTCTATATATATATATATATATATATATATATATATATATATATATATATATATATATATATATATATATATATATAATTCAGTGGGCCATAGCTATTAGAGACAGATGCAGTATTTTGTTGGATTATAGGAGTTGCTTCCCATTGCTACCTCTTCACTGTTGTAAATCCATTATAGCTCTGAAGAAAATTCGTCAATGAATCTGTAGATTCAGTCTCATCACATTGTGATTCAGAGTTTCATTTGAGGGTAAGTATTTAGAAATATCAGGAGAGAATGGTTCAAAAATTGTGTCACTGGAGTGATCAGGTATCGTCATACAAAGTGAACGTTTTCTGTTCGGAGCCTCTTGAATTCAAACAAATCTTTGGAAGTTTCCATACAAAATGTAGATGGTACCAGGTTAATAAAGCAACCATCTAAAGGGAGTAATAAACCTTCCGAAACAGTTTTCTGACTTATAACCGTTTCCTCCATGTCGTCATCGCCCAAATATTTAAGTGTTTGTAAATCACATTCGGCAGATTTGTCAGTACAAGTTACTGTTCTGTAGTCGTTTCTTAAAACAAATGTATACATTAAGACTTACAATTTAACGTACCAGAAATACTCATTTATAGCGGAGCCCTCAGCTTCAACAAGGTATTTAAAAATGTCACCGTGTTTTCCTTTACCTGATTAAAATTTATAAATATATAATAATAAGTTTGCATCCTTGGACCCATTAAATTGTAAACGCAATGGAAATGAAAGGTTGAATATATTTAGCGTTAATTTTGTAGAAATTCATATCATTCAATTTTTATTCAAAACTAAATAAAACTACGTGATGTAGTATTGTTACTGTTTTATTTAAATTCTTAACCACCACCTAGATTTTGTTGTATGACAACATCTACAGTTAAGCAATTTGTAAATATTTTTGTATCTGAATTTCCACATAATAACTACAGTATCATCTTCATTAAAATTGGGTTAAGCAATATGATATTTTTAGGATAAATTTGCTATACTTTTTGTTTGACTTAAATTTTTTTAAAAATTTGATTAATATTTTCCATGTACATAATGATTTCTAATTTCAAGCTAAGAATAAAATAAAAAATATTAAACTATTCACCCACGGACTCACATTTCTACGATTGTACTTAGCATACACAAATCCAAAGATTCTTCTAACCTATAACTTAAAACCGATCTCCAATGTTCATAAATTAATAGGCGTGTAAAGGCCAAACAATTTGATATTACAGATATATTTATACAGGTATAAAAAGTATTACAAGCTAATCATGACTGATGACTTTAAAGATGCAAATATTTATTAAATTTTATTTAATTTAGGTAAATATACTATCATAGCTGGTTGGGAGTTATGTATTATTTTTGTTATTGAATATATTTGCCGTTAATTTTGTAGAAATTTATTATTCACAATTAAATGAAGCTACATGCTGTAGTATTATTTATACTTTCTTTAATTTCTTTACCACGATCTAGGTTTCGTTGTATTACAACATCTTCAGATGGGCTATTAGCAAAGATGCCTTAAAGAAAATAGAAATAATACTACATCACGTAGTTTCATTTAATTATCAATTATTTATGTTATTAAAGAAAAAATGGTATTAACTTAGTTAATATTTATATGTATGTATGTATGTGTATATATATATATATCTATATTGATATATATATATATATATGCACATGTCTAGATATTTTTATGGGATGCGATAATAGACTTAAGTATAAAGCTAAAAATAATTACTAATTTTCTCAATTTCATACTTAAATATATCCTATGTGATAAAAGTGGTACATTGACAAATAAAACTCTTATAGGGGGGGTTCTGTCACCCCATAACAGAGGATACCGTCACCTCATTAAAGGGGGAAATATATGGCCGGAGAGCCCGACAATAACGAGAAATATCCTCTTGGTTGAGGTGATAGTATCTTTAACTGTTAGTGAGATGAAGAGACTTAAAGCGTCACGGGAATAAAAACCTCGCTTATCCATAATGTTGCGAACTAGTCACTCCGAAAAAATTAGAGTAAAAGGTTATGATTCTACACAATATGTTTCCGTAAATATAAGGATGAAGAAGAAGATGCGTGGGAGCGCACCCAGTGCTTTCATATCAAGATTGATAAAAAGGACTTGAAGGATATAAATGAAAAATTTGGAACCTCGTCTAGAACCTCTGCGGGAGTTAAGGAGAGGACTGCAGGAGTTAAAGAGAGGATATATCGTTTCATATGTGATGTCATGTTTCGACTTAGTTTTATGTCGAAGAAACCAGCCATCTTCGGGGGTACCTCAAATGGGCACTCGCAGAAAAAGAGGGGGCCAAACTGCATCGATTTCTCGCGTCACTGTCCCATAACTTCATAAAATGAGGGACTTAAAAGTGGAGCTACCCCAACCTCTCTTTTCCAATCAAAATTATCAGAGGCTCAAAAGGACCTAAAAGCAGATTGGAAATCTGTTTTTTTCTCCTTGGAGAAAGGAAATTAAAAATTTATTACATCACAAAAACTCCCAAAAGTAAGATCAAAAAAAAAATAACTTCGCATACGGGTCTTAAAAACCGCCGTAACTGAGAACGGTGGCGTAGTTGTGAAAACTATGGACTCCATAAGCATCGAGAAATGTTCGCATTTGAAAATCCGAACTGGCGCTTGCCCAGCATTCTGCAATTATTGTGAACCCAAATGGGATTATTGTCCTTTTTCTAGAACAACTATCCACCAAAAATTGTGTGGTGGTCCAGGTTTCACTCAGCCAAGAAGAGCTTATTGTCATCTGTACATAATTTTCAATGTTCACTGTTCTCTAGTACCCTATGAGCACTTGAACACCGTTCCTCGGTATATGATCGTAGACTGGTAGTCATCTACTAAGGCTAACGTGCAATCCCCCTCATCTCAAGTGGGTTTGCGGCAGGGTGTGCGCAGTTGAAAGGTCGAGCCGAACGTTTTGTCGAGCAACCAGTGAGCTATTTTATTCTCTATCTATACCTAAGTGCTTCCTAGACCACAGTATTGGATGCGAAATCGCACCTTGTTTAAAACGAAATGTTATGACTGGAGTCGATTTTTTCAATTTTTTTACAAAGAGTTCAATGACTCCAGCAAATTATATAAGTACTTAATATGTCCAAATGAATTGGCTATTGGATTCCAATGTACGACGATCATATGTGCCGAAAAGGTTAGGAAGAAGATACCCAGGTCCGTTTAAATAGAACCTCTACTGAATTTCTCACTGTAGGCCTAGCGGAGAGTTTTTAGAAAATGACGTGACAACCAATGCGCAAAAGTTCACGGAACATTAAATGGTGAATTAATTGAGGCTTACCGGGCGGCTTCATTAGTTGCCCGATGTAAGTAAAGATGTTAAACGGACTGGGTACACATTTTCGTTCTTCTCTTACTCACATAGACAGACCTAATCTGCGTCCAAGATACTTTCAGTATCTCATTTTACGTCAATTGTCGTTCTGTTCAGATTCAGTGACTGCCTCCGTCTCAATCTAGTAAGTTCGTATTTTCAAATCATTTATATCGTAAAGTTGTTATATAAAAAAGTTTCTAATTTTATATTATAAAGTATTATTTACAGAGTAAAACAGTTAAATGAATAAATTTCTAAATTATATGTTATGTAAATAAGGTAATTAATAATAAATTTCTTTTTTTGGAGAGAAAATTAAAAACTCAAACAACGAAACATCGGCTGACAATAAAATTATTTCGAAATTGCGTAGATAAGTAGCACACTAGTAATAACAACTCTTCAGAGGCTAGTTATTTTTTTCCTATTTGTTTATTCGTATCATTCTTTGTGACATTAAATATTTCAAAGGCATATATATATATATATATATATATATATATATATATATATATATATATACATCAGAGTCTCATCAAAATCGGATCTATTTTTTCACACATACTAATAACGTAATTTTACACATATGCGTATGAGTAAAACTACACATACGCATATCAGTACGTGTAAAACTACGAAATCGTTCTTGATGAAACTTTAATAGATGTGCCTTTATTATTTACAAATGCTCTACTGGTTTTATATTTAATAAATTTTGATATATATTTAGGATAAGTTCAAAAATAGAGACACGTAAAGCTGATTAGAATAAGAACCGTGTTTCAATGGATAGAGAGGGATAACGAGGCGGAAGCGTTAAACAAAAATATTGATTTATTACTACAATAAGTTAAATTTTAAGGATAAATACCGATTTCTTCAAACCTAACTTGTGACGTGATTACGTTATTGACGAGCTTTTTCTAATTAATATATCCACTTCGATTATTTATTAAATCAATCGCGTGCCAAAAACACAACTTGCTTATAAATCGGAAACCACCACAGAACACATCATATCGCCATAGAAGTTATATATCACCATTTACTTATATTTTCACCTTACCTTTTCCATTGTAAGCAATAAGTAGCCTAGTCAGCCCTTTTATTCATACATCTGCAAAGTACTTTTTACCGGTTTCGCCGTGTTACATTATTTAACATTAGCGTCGAAGGTTTTAAAAGTGTAGAATTATAATGAACCATCCAACGGTTGTCTTTTGATTTATTTACGTTTAAAATTAAACCGCCTTCTCTAGGGAATGTCTTTCATATTGCGGGTAGCCATTATCAGAGGTCTGTGTTTAGCTGGGTAGAAGACAGAGGTATCTTATACAACTAATGATATTTTTTTATATATATAATAATATAAATTTCGAACCCATATTATATCACTTAAAGAGTTGAAATCTGAAAAATCTCTACATATTTACTGCCTACAGTATATAATTGATATTACTTCGAAATTAATCGAAACGTTTAACCATTCTAATCTATTTCCAACTTTCAACTCCCATATCAATTAATTATGGGTTGATTTCCAAAAAGAACTTTAAAACATGTCTATAATTATTGTTTTCTTTCCTTTTATGATTCTTATTTTTTTATTTCTTTTATTATGAAGTTTTGATTTAATAGGACAGTTTAATATTTTTCATCTAGATACGTTTTGATAATCCTATATTAGGAGTTGATATTATAAAAATATCTCGTTAGTGGTTGTCTATATTAAGTGAGGATAAACTTCCTTCTTATGAATAAATTTAAAATGTTATTCCATCACGAAGTTTAATACCATATTTCACCATATTATGAGTTAATTTTCAAAAAAACTATGAAAAGCATTTTTAATTCACAATTAAATGAAACTACATGATGTAGTATTATTTCTACTTTCTTTAAGTTCTTTACCACGGCCTAGGTTTCGTTGTATTAAACCATCTTTTAATTGGGGTGGCTATTAGCAAAGATCTTTGCTAATAACCCACCTGAAGATGTTGTAATACAACGAAACCAAGGTCGTGGTAAAGAATATAAAGAAAGTAAAAATAATACTATATCACGTAATTTCATTTAATTTTGAATAATGAATTTCTACAAAATTAACGCCAAGTATATTCAGTATTTTTAACTATATATTTTCCAAGTATTTCCAGGAAGTTTCTAATTTATTGGTTAATATGTAATATTGTTTCGACGAAAAAATGTTTAAATCATAATTCACCGCTTCATGGGTTGAAATTTGAAAAATACCATAGTAGATGATTACGTCATTTATGAATCTTCATGCAAAGTTGGAAGTTTACATGAAAGATACCTTTTGGCTTTTGACGTATCAGCAGTTTTTAGCATAGATAGATCACTAAGTCAATCAGTCGGTAGAATATATAGGTTGTTTAAACCAGAAATTATAGAGGAATGCAATGAATTTTTATGCGCTTAAATGTTTGCATGAACATTTTAGTATCTTGCACAGGTGATCCTTAAAAAGTATCTGCATAATAAATGTAGCCATAATAATTTTGTTATCCATACTCTTTATGTGAACTAAGAAAGGAAGAACAAAATATTACAGGAGGAAATAAAATCTCTTATTTTGTAACTTAAGGCTATATTGCTTGCTTTAGGAATTGATACTTCAATCAAATTAATATAAACTGAAAGATAAATAAATAGAGAGACTTAAATAGAACATAATTTAACTGCAAGTATAGAAGAGAAATTTTGTATATTCATATATTTAATAGAATCGTCGTTAGTTTTATACTACGTTTATTGTTTAACATCATCAGGCCCCTAATTCAGTATATTCTTCTATATATGAAACCATTTAACTCATAAATATATAAATAAAATTATGCTAGATTGGATATAAAAGAAATAGAAAATGTAACTACTAATGAAAAATTTTACATGCTATTATTTGTATACATAAAACTGTAAATTTTATTTTATTGAAACTAAATTACGAATGATCTTAATTATGTTTCATGAGCTAAATATTAGAAAGAAATAATCACAATGATATTATCATGATATATTTTGATATACTAGTGCTGGCCGTGGTCTGATCTGGACAGATACTATTTATTAATTACATAATATTAAAATATTTTTGCTGACACTTTCTCTCTATTTTTACATACAATCGCTTTAATTGAGGAATGATGGAATGTTGTTATAATTATACATTAATAATAGATAGTATTAATGTATCAATAATAGATAGTATTAATACATTAATAAATAGATGATTTAGTACATTAATAAATAGACAGTATTAAATAGCGTAATGAGAAAAAAACTTGTATCTAGTACCAACTAGTTTTTAATAACTTCCGCAAAAACTTTTTGATAAGACCGATGATTATCATAATGATAATAAATATAAAGTAAGGCAAAAACATTTTCATCCATTTGAGTTAGTATTCAAAAGACGACATCAACTTATGAACTATGAAAATAAATACGATATTTATTGCACATCGCTTTTTTAAGTGTGTTTGGCTTTATTGTAGTTACTATTCTTTGTTCACGGAATTGAGGAATTATGTATCGAGTGCAACGAACAATTTCAATTTCTGCTTTTTACAATTTATGCGCGGTATTTATATGATTGCCTAGATGAAATACTTTTGTATAATGCTTAGTTGCAAACTTAGATGCATATTCCAGTATTTACAGAATGAAAGACATTAAATTGGCGTCAGTTTAACATAGGTTCTTCGTTCTTTTGGTTAAATTTGACCTTCTTTATGACACCAATGTCCTATCGGTAAAATGTAAAAAAAGTTAAACTTATTTTTATTTCTACAATTGTTTCTCTTTCACGCTTAAACTGGCTAATTGATTTGAATAAAATTTTGCACACAGATAATATACTATGATATATATATATATATATATATATATAGATATACTATTCTCTTATTGTTATTTAAATTTTCTGAATTAGTTTAGTTGCTATTGATTCCAGCTTAATAGTTGATATTATGTAAGGAGGCCACACAACGAAATATTAGAGGAGAGTGTAGCGTGAGTAGTAACTATAATTAAGTGGAAGCTTGAGAATCATAAATATCAAGGAGAGGGGAAAATAGTTTGAGAATATAGGCTAAAACTGATCGTATACACGTAAGCCGATAATCAGTTTTTATTTGGAAGATATCTTTTAAGGGAGGAACAGGAGATGAATGAGAGAAATCTGGAACGGACAACTATAACATAAAAAAGACTCAGTAATTGGTAAATACGTGTTGTGAAAGAAAAGAAAGTAAGCCTTCCCGGGTTGCCTGACAAGTATGAAACATTAAATTTTTTGATATCTTTCTGTTTAAATATTTTTATTTGAATCAATGAAGAAACATATCTTCAGATAGATGGTAATAAGAACATATTAATTTTATTTTATTACTTTGTTTTTTTTTTTAATAATTTATCACAGAAATATTTCTTAACGATTTATTTTTCATTTTATAATATAGTTAATCATAGTTATTTCATTTTATAATATTGTATATCTTCCCTTATTATTTCTGTAATAGTAAATGTTGATGCTGATTTTCATAAAATGAAAGTGACACGAAAGTTTTTGATTTTCTCTATCACTATAAATCATATTATAAATAAATGAACGCTTTTAACGTTAGAATAATTTAATATAACACACCGATATAAAGGAATAAAATTGTAAACGTTAGTAAATAAGAAACAATGCTGATACACTAAAACATGTGAAGTAAAGAGAAAAGCTTCAGGTCGGAAAGAACCGACAAGACGTTGTCCGAATTGAATTGGAAAGAGCCGAGAAGACGCAAAGCTGACCTAATGGCATATCGCAACGTACCATCAGAACGTTTTGACTCTCAAATAATGGCACCATTAGGTATTTCACATTAAAAAAATTTCATATTAAAAAAAATTTACGTAAATTGATAAGTTTTGCTGCTATATTTTTGATATATGATAATGCCACAGGATATAATTCGGTAATATCTAAATACTAAATTCGTCGGGCTGATTCTTGGCTTAACAGAATACCGCATACCAATTTCATGGTTAAATACCTGTGTACATATTACCGATGTATACCTACTCCGTAAATTTCGTGAATTTGAAATATATATTCGAATAACCTACATATTTCGACTCAGCAAAAAATCGCAGTTTGGTTGTGAGTATTTATTCAAAAGTAAATTGATATAGTTAGTGATTAAGACATAGAAAATATTTTATTAGTTTTCGGTAAAAAAACAATCATTCTTAAAATTCCTTACTAATAAATAACATAAAGAATAGATTAAAAACAGTTGTCTAAATAACTTTCATAACAGTTGTCTTTGTCTTCAATACAGTGTGGTGAAACATAGTGTTTAGGGCATTTTGCTACAGATTGATATTATAATATAAATGAGAATGTGCGGAGTTAAATTTTGTGATTTTCATTGTAAATATGATATATAATAATTGATTTCATAAGCTGTGTTAAGTGAATGCAGTCAAACAAATTCTTTTTAGCCGCTGCCACAGCGTCTTCAATTTCTGCCCATTCATTGTGCTACGAA
Source organism: Druceiella hillmani (assembly GCA_039881145.1). NCBI lineage: Eukaryota > Metazoa > Arthropoda > Insecta > Lepidoptera > Hepialidae > Druceiella > Druceiella hillmani. The sequence continues at coordinate 10,394,473 of JAYKKI010000082.1, forward strand.
TTTCACTCTACCACCAGGTAGGCTGCCACTCAACTTCTACTGAAGTCCTTGCTCGTAGTTAACCAGTGATATACTTAGAACGAGTCAACTGATCGTAACAAGATTCATGCGTTTTTGAAAGCTTTTCTTCTGCTTTAGTAATTCAATAATCTAAATTGGAGCTTACTTCTGACATTTATACTTAAATTACGTCAAAACATGTTCTTAGTATTTCCAATTGCTCTTGTCATGAATATAATATTGAAGTATTAATACGTACACGCGCTATTTAGGATAATGAAGTTAAACGTAAAAGTAAATACAACAACACGTGTAAACAAAATTATTTAAGATTTTGCTTATTAAACATTCATTGAAATATTGTTAGTCGCGTTTTGCTAATTATAATTAATAACTGTAATCAAAACCATTCAACTTCAGGAACAGATGAAAGAGACGACGTACCTAATTATATGAAATAAACTTAATGTGTATTTAAACTTCTAAGCAAAATTTAAATAACAGAATTAAATTGTGTCAAATTTAAGTCAGGTTTCAATAAATTGATTTTCATCACAAGTTTACAAAAAAATTAAAATCAACATGACAATGGTAAAAATAAATTTTAATGAAGAGGACAATAAAGTAGCTATTATTGCAAATGATATACGATAGTAAAAAAAATTAAAAGAAGAAAACAAATTTCTGTTCTATGATTTAAGTGAAATTATATACATAAAATACTGCCAAATAAATTGAAAGGAAATTTATTATCCACTCGAGACATGGAAACGTACACTTATTAAAACATTGTAGATATAAGTAAAGGTTACATAATTTTCAATCATAAAATAAAAGTAAATAAAAATGTTGTTTTTTAAAGGATATTTATGTATTTTTTGAAATAAAATTTTCAACGTATTTATATACATATGTATAGCCTGCATAAAACATATGCTGGCTATACATATCTATATAAAATATAACGAACATGGCACAACGTAAGTAATTAAGTGATTTTAATAAGGTTTCCGCGACAGTAAAAGAAATTTTGAGAAAACTCATTTATTTATTTATTTATTCATTAACTTTTATGTACAGTACATATGGCGGACTTATTGCTACATGAGCAATCTCTTCCAGTCATCCATAATAATTTGCATTGAAATTTAGTTGGTAAGAGATTTACAATGAAAATTCTTCATGGCACATTAGACAAAAAAAATTTAAAAATACAAAGTAAATAAAAAAGAAACAAAATATTGACATGATTTGAAAGGACACAAAGGAAAAGGTTTCAGGAGATGCAGGACTTTTTCACTCGATTTTGAAAAGATTTAGAGACGTGATTTTCCTGATGTCAGGATCCAGGTGATTCCAAATTTTTGCTGCTTGAACAGTGAAGGATTTTTCGTAAGTGATAGAGGTATGTTTAGAAATAAATAGGGTGAGTGTACTTTCATATCGTAGCCTAAGACCGGGAGGAGACAAATCTATAAATTTTTCACTAAGATAATTTGGGCTATAAGGATTTTTTAATATGTTAAAAGAAGTGTAAGTATGTGAAGTTGGCGTCGAAACACGGATCTTCAGCCATTTGAGAAGTGACCTGTATTCAGAAATGTGATCATATTTTCTGATCCCGAAGATATACCGGATGCATAAATTTTGAAGACGTTCCAACTTGCACCAAATATTCTTTAGTAAGATCAGGATAGCACACATCTCCATAATCCATAAGCGATAACAGAAGTATTTGACAAAGGTAGATTTTAGTTTTAGTCGGTAGAAAATTTTGAAGACGTTTCAAAGGGTGTATCCTGTTGAAAATACTACAACTAACATCATTTACTTGAGGCCGCTAATTAAGATTTTGATCGATCAGTAGGCCCAGGTTTTTATCAGTTGAAGTGTATGGAATTATTGTACTATTTAGCACTAATTTTGGTAAACTAAGTATGTTTACTTTAGAAGTCAGTCTTTAACTACCGATGATGATAGCTTGTGACTCACTTGGGTTAATCAAAAGACCTATTTCATGAGCCCACTGACCAATTGAAGCGAAATCTCGATTAAGGATATCGATGGTTTCTGATAAGGAATGGAGGTTCGAGTGCGCATAGATTGGTAGGTCATCAGCATAGATATGATAATTGCTAGAAATGTTTTTAACAACATAATCAATAAATACTGAGAAGAGGAGAGGAGATAGAACTCCACTTTGAGGTACACCAGCTGTAAGATCAGTCCACTCAGAATATGTATCTGACAACTTAACACATTGCCTCCGTCGATGAAGGTATGAACTAAACCACTCAAGTGAATGTTGGGATATATTAATATATTTCAAGCGGGCAAGAAGAATATCGAAGTCAACAGAGTTGAACGCACTGCTAAAATCAAGAAGCACAAAGACAGTGACTTGTGTATTATCCATAGCCAAGCGTATATCATAAGTAACCTTAACAAGGGCAGTTGAGGTAATGTGGCCGGCTTTAAAGCCAGATTAAAGTGGATTTAGAGATTTATGAGCATAGAAGAAAGTAACGAGTTGACCATGAACGATACGTTCAAAGACTTTAGATAGAAGCAGTAGGATAGATATGGGCCGAAAATCCTTGGGTTGCCTAGGTAATAAAATTGTAGGTACGGGTACAATATAGGCTTTTCTCCATTCCAAAGGTAAGGCAGCACTTTTCAAAGAGATATTATAAATATTAGCGACGATCGAAGCCACGATATCTATTACAATCACGTAATGATGCAGAAATATAGTGCTTTTTGGCATTTCGGCACATTTGCGAAAATTTATTTCTAAGCACTCTAAAATTCTCCCAGCGATTTGGGTTGGAATCAGTCCTATACTTAGTTTTAGCATGATCACGTTTGGCCATCACTTTTCTAATAGAATCGTTTAGCCAAGGTGCAACCCTCCACTTAATTTTGACGAGTTTTAGGGGAGAATGTTTATCAAACAGTTTAGTGATACAACTATTGAAAACAGTGAGTTTTTCATCAACAGAGTGATTGATTGCAATTGTATCCAAGTTAATGGATCTGGCATCTTCAAGAAAAGATGGTAAGTCAATCCAACTAAAGTCACGGAGGAAGATGCTCTTTGAAGAGGCTTTACGGTTACTTAATTTATATGAAATATGAAAGAGATCATGATGGGATAGACCGGGTGCTGAAAGTTGACCGTAGAAGAATACACTTTTAGGGCAGGTTACTAGGATGAGATCGAGAAGGGAGTGACAATTATCGGCATGAAATGTAGCAAAAGATGGGAGTATGGTGAGGTTACCAGCCTTGACAATGTCAGAAAGCTTTCCGCTTCTATTGTTATGCTTGTATAGGCAGGTATGAATCACTCAAATTCAATAAATGGGCGTGTAAAGGTAGTGATACAACTATACTTTCGAAATTACCGAAATACGAAATATCGGGAGGAGAATATACGACACCAAGTAGTAACTTAGCTTAAAATAAAGTTACTTCGACAAATAATATTCCAAAACTCACTACGCTGATTAACATTAAACGAAAAAGTACAAACACAGAGCATACCAAATACTCAGCGTAAAACTTAAATTGGCGTTAAAATTAATGGAAAAATAAAATTTTTTTACTTTTCAAATTCAACAAATTGGTTCCTACAAACACTATTACTCTTTACACTGCTTTCAAAAAACTGGAACATCTATATGTAGACTAGGTGCCACTAGTACCAACATTATCTTTTAAATTTTTCTATTGTAATACAAAAAAATACCTATGACACGCTTAGTTCTCTTCTAAGCAAGTCCACTGATCTGAAACTGAAAGTTCATCAGTTGGAAACAAAAAAATAAAATTAGTTTAGGTAATGTACCATGTTGTTACTTTTCATCAAATTTAAAAAAGGAATATAAATTCGAACTGAGCTCCCCATTTTTTTAATTTGGTTTATTTTTATATTTAATTTTGTCCACAATTTCACCTCATTTTTTTAAATTCAGTTTTTACTTTATACGAAAACTAATTACTAAGTTTATTTCTTAAAATAATGTCATTTCACGTACTGGAATTACGTTTTCTTCCTCAATTAACGACTTTTCCATGGATCTCAATGATTACAAATTCATTACCAATTTTTTATAAAATATCATGGATTACAAATTCAACAATTATTTGGAAACTATTAATTACAAATCAATTATCTGTGTATTGAGGTATTTTTATACATAGTTTCAATAGGTAATTTATTAAATGCTAAGTTAATTACTAAGAAATTGTGAAAGTTACTTGCCAGTGGACACTGGCAAGTAACTTTCACAATTTCTTGCAGAAGTAAATTGACGACTTCCACTGACTGCGATTTTTCTATTTGCAAGTCGCTTTTAGAAATGTATAGAAGTTAATTTTCCCGCAAAATCTTATAGAACCATTTCGACAGAAATTGCTTACAAATTACTCGAACAAAAGCAGTCAAACAAGATGCATAGCTGCAGAACAATACGAGCTGCGTCTATTGTATAGTTGTTAAAAAATAAAAAGAAAAAACATAAGAAGTGGGTACGAGATTAGATATTGAGACGTGACGATTTAGGTCTTCAAAACTAATTATTAAGAGAAATCCAAAACGAAGATCCCATACAATTAAAGTACTTCCTACCAATGACAGAAGCCACCTTCAATATTTTGCTGAAATTGATTCGCTGTGATATTCAAAGAGAAGATACGCAAATGCGTAATTATATTTCTGCTAATATTTGTCTTGTTGGTAAATTTACGATAATTAGCGACATGTTAGTAAAATACAAGTTTATATTATCATGTTTTTAATAAGTGAATAAAAAGGGTATGAATAATCAATTACATATAATTTATTTCAGGCAATTCATTTCATTCTCTGTCATACATTTTCCGAATCCTGTATGTACGATCTCACCCATAATCCACGCCTGTTTCTCTTACTATCTATCGTCGGTTGAAGATAGAATATATATAGATAAATCGATCAGATCATTTATATCTATAACGACCGAGTCATTGTGTTCATCTAGCATAGAAAATTGTGCATAACTGGGACCTGTTGTTGTATGCATATTCCGTAGACATTCATTGTTATCGTTTTCCGTCCAACTTATTATGTGACGCTGAAGTATACGTTTCAGTTCTCCTTTGTTTTTTATACAATGCATGTTTTTTAATTCCCTTATCACAAAGTCTTCAAAAATTTGAAATTTATCATCAGGTTTATTAAATATTTTTTCAGCTTTACTTATGTTACTGTTATTTACTATGGTTGAAATTCTTTTAGGTCGCTTCGACACAGTAGCAGAGTTGTCAATATCCATAAAATCTTTTGCGTCTGGAGATTCGTTAGATTCAATCTGCAATAATAAAATAAAATACTTTAACTTTTAACTGTTTAAGATACCAACATCTCATGAAAAATTATTAAAAACTGCTGAAGGATTTGAAATTGACTGGAATCATCCACACTGCGTAGATAGTATGGATGGGAAGCATATTCGGATACTGACACTTACAGATGGTGGTAGTAATTATTTTAATTATAAAGGCTTGCATAGCATTGTCCTCCTAATATTGGCGGACGCAACTATAAAATCAATTATTTAAATGTTGGCTGCAACGGAATAATTTCTGATGGTGGAGTGTTCAATCAATGTGATTTATCGAGAGCCTTGTCAAATAATACTTTGAAGTTACCTACTGTTGCATCTTTACTAGGAAGTAATATTATGGCGCCGTACGTCATTGTAACCGACGACGCCTTTGCTTTGAAGCTATATTTAATGAAACCCTAGGAATTTTGAGGACAGCCAGCTCAGAACCGAGTACTCAACTATCGGCTATCAAGAGCTAGAAATACAGTTGAAAATGTATTTGGTCATCTTACTTCGCGATTTCTTCTCTTGCAAGTGACGATAAACTTAAGCCCAACCAAAGCAAAAGTTATTATGTTCTCAATATGCGTATTACACAATTTTCTTCTTACACATAATCCGAACTATTTATCTTATTTATATTTTTTTTAATTTGAGTAGTGATATACATGATTTAACTGTTCTACAACCAATACAAGCATACCAGACTAGTGCTGACGCTAAACAAGATCATTTCGTATCTCCAGAAGGCGAAATAATTTGGTAAAACACTAAAATTGAAATTGTTTTTTAGTTAGATGCATACGTGGAATCTCAATAAATCTATATACCAATATATTGTATCATTTTGCACTCACCATACAATTCTCCGTCTCTGTAGGTGTATAAGTGCCTGACGTAAACTTCCCAGATCAAAATATTCCCACTATGACTTATATACTTCATTTGTACTTTGGACACTGTTTTGTTTGTTTTTTTTTAATTCTTGGCGAAATTGTGTTTTGAGGTTATGTAGCTTCCAATTAATTTCAACAACCGTAGTATTAAATTCTTCTGCTAAACGCTCTATTGCAACGTTTTTCTTAATTTTACTTTTATAATCTTTGCTTGTTGTGTCCCTCGATTGGGGATTAATCTCGTACAAAGATATGAGTTTCATCGTATCCTCACGGGACCATACTTTTTTATCGCTCATGTTGAAGATAAGAATACAAAATTTGACACGTACATTCAATGTAACAAGTCTATCCAAGAAATACTTAAATAATTCCCAGCATAAACAATTTGAATTTGCCCTAAAAACTTCGAAATTTATTGAGTGAACAAAATAAAGATGCAAGTGCTTGCTGCAAAGTCAAAACAATAGTATATACGTGGGACTTGCAGTAAGTTCGGCAAGTCACTAAAACTTGCAGAAGTGTACTTGCCCGAGCGTTTATACGTTGGAAGTTGGTTGCGTAATAACTTCCCCAAGTTTTATTGCTAGTAAACATTTCGCTTTAAATATATTATTTACACAATTAAATGAACTACGTGATGTAGTATTATTTCTACTTTCTTTAATTTCTTTACCACGACCGAGGTTTCGTTGTATTACAACATCTTCAGGTGGGCTATGAGCAAATATTAACTCTCAGGAACAACCAACAGTATTTATATGTTTCAAACACAATAACGGAAGCCTGGTTTGTGCGGATTTTTCCATTGTTTATGTTAGTGAGTTTATTGCAGGGGCGCAGTGTAGGTTTTATTATATTACCGAGAGTTATACAATATACCAGTATTTTAGTGAGGGTAATAAATTCAATTGTTGTTATTATGTGTGGTTATACAATGCAAACTTTACGGTGTATGTAATGTCGTGGTAAAAAAATTAAAGAAAGTAGAAATAATACTACATCACGTAGTTTCATTTAATTGTGAATAATGAATTTCTACAAAATTAACGCCAAATATATTCAATACATTATTTACATTATTCATATCTAAAGTATATTATTGGTTGGCTCTAAGAAATTGTTCTGGTAGCAATAAGTCCATCATCTGTAGCAATTAGATACATTAAAGTAAATAAATAAAAAAGAAAGTAAATGAAATATTTTTGAATGCGAATATTTTTCCTTTGAGGAGTATATTACTCAGTACCGGTAGAAACATACTTAAAAAAGTATTACTCATTGAGCAGTGACACTTGTTATATCTAAAAGGTAAAAACAACAGCAATTTTAACGACTCTAGTAAGTTCAATTAAAGAAAAGAAACTAATTTTTAAATGACATGCAAAAATTAAAAATATATCGGTTTATTAAAAATGATTTTTGTATTATTCCACAGACATAAATTAACATAAAGCAATAGAACGTTCACCATCTGATTTATTGAAGAAAAATACAAGGTGTATATACAGAAGTTGGAAAGTTTTATATGGATTTGATGAATTAACATGCCAAGTAACACTAAAATACCACCAACGACAAAAAGAAAAATTAAGTTTTATCTAATTTCTTTAAAATGAAAAACAGTTAATTTTGTGCAATCAGTTCCACTTATAATAAAATAATAAAATCAATAACATAATTTTTAAATAATTATCTCTCATTCAAAATATTTCGATAAATTTCATCGATATTAAAAATCTTCGCATAAAATAGATTGGTTAATGTATTTTCCCGCATACCGTAATAAATGAAGCATACAGACCAAATAACCGGAAAATGCTTTCCAAAATGAACGGGAGGGGGAAGTTAAATAAAGCAAACACTGGAAAAGTATTTTAAAGAAAAACCGGCAGGTTCAAGACCCGCATACCCTAACGATGTGTAAACAACGGGGCTATTCAAGATATTACCTCGCCTCGTCCCACCCCTGTAATATAAGAAGAGATCCGTTATAATCTGGCAAAATCAGCTGCTTCGTTTTTCACGATCGAAAATAATTGAATGCGTAATTTATTGGATTTTCGTAAATCAATAAAATTACAAATCTTAATGTTTCTTTGTACAAAGTTATTTGGTAGTCTATATTTTAATTATGTAGTAATAATTTCCTGTTTTCCAATGACAAGATTTCAAAATGGGAGGGTTTCGTACACTTGCATAATTATATATTGACAGATATTAGGAAAGGTATAAAAACTTTACAAGGAGAATTTTTTTTGAATCTGAATAAACATTAAACAAATTTATTTAGACTCTTACAAAATTAATACATAGCAGCCAAAATACTTCGCATTAAAATTTATATTCTAAGCTGGGTTGTCAGTTACACCGGGAGGATTAACTAAAATAAGTGTACGCGACATAAATTAAACTCCTCTCTGGTCTATTATGATGTTACTTATTTAATAAATTATTTTGTAGTCTTGAGCACTTTACGAATGAAAGCAGTGAAATGTGTGTTGGAATGCGCATAAAATAGGGTACTTCAGATGTTCATATCGTTTAAAAATGCTGATATAATTTAACTAAAGTAATTTTAATTGTAAGCTTCATATAAAAGTTAATATTTCGAATTTCGTCCAGTTTTTCAAAGTAGTGGTTGAAAAATTAGAAGGGAAAATATTGTACCTCATTTAGTAGTAAAATATTTTGGAAATGAGGTTTAAAATTTTTAAAACACTTATCCAATGACCCTTCATTTAATGAAAGTAAACGCATGAAAAAAAAACACTTCGGTATTATACTAAGAGGGACGAAACTTAAAAAGGTATTTTATAATATTTCACTCTATATTACTGAGGTCTTTATTAATACGCAGCCACTATTAACAAATTGCCACAGACAAATAACTGAAACTGTAAAAGTTATGTAGCCTGATGAAATTATACTAGTTAATTATTTCAGAAGTTTTATTATAGAATTCAACCAAAATTTTACATGAAGTTTGTCACTGGAGGCAGAGTAAGTAAAGGATTTATATTTTACATCTGGTATAAATTCTTATTGCTATAATAATATTATACCATTTTTCGTATTAAAATTTTTGATAATGTTATATATCTTATATTCTTGGCATGCTATGATTGTATCTCATCAAAGTTTCAATAAATTATTTTGCGATCTAACCGTTACGAGGTAATTAAAACATTGTAAACTCACTTTTATATTGATAATATTCTTGTGGATAAGTAACTGATGACTTAATTAAAGCGTTGTGTACTTAAGCAAAGAAGAGGTAGCGCCGAAAGACGCCCTGAGAAAAGTGTTTTTATTACTTAACGAACTATGCATTTTTTCGGGGATAAAAATCCCCAAAGTTAGTTTGTTATGTGCAAGGGTTCAAAATTTAGTATTACGTGACAGACAAATAAATTGACATAAACGCTTTATAGTATTCGTTGGGGTTATACTGAATTTTGAGTATCTTAAAACAAAATACCTAAAGAAAAGTTCCAAATGAAAATAATGTTTTAATTATATCAATCCTGTAATCAAGAAATTATATCTGCTATAAAGTGTCATAATCTGAATTAAACCAACCCACATTTGTTATTCTTTCAACTCGTCATGTTTAGCTACCATCACGCAAAATTTTTCAAACGAAGAAAGTCGAAACCATCAGTAACATTAATAAATAATATCATGTTGCAATAGACTATCTGGTGCTGAAAATCTTGTATATCTTCCTATAAACTTACATGACGGGCGAAAATGGTTTTTCTAAGTTCTCCACCAGTTTATACCAAAAAGAAGATTTTTTTTCTATAATAGTGATGAATATTAATTTTATGTATATGATCAGACTAATTATAAGATTAGACTAAGAGCTGTGAATTTAAGTACAAAGATTTTCTATAATATTTCATCGACAGAGCACATGTAAGCGAGAAAAGCACCAAAGGAAAATTTAAAATATATAAACGAAAAGTTGTAAAATATTAGTTTCGAATACGAACCTGCACCTCAGTACGTAGTACGTACGTGAATCGAACTTGGGATTAGCCAATGTGTTAGACAAATTACTTGTTCTGATGAAATACGAGTATATTGATTTAATGAAAATATGAAATTACTTGTTTCGATAAAATAACATCCATAGAAATTAATCTTCAAATTGGAAATGAGACAAAATTTTTGATGTAAATTAACGCTATTGAATCTATCAGTTTATCACATATATATAAACATATTTATATATTTAGTCCACGTAAGTAAATATCTAAATAAGATCTATCGATATTAAAACGTTCCATGTAAAGTACACAAAGTAATCGTTCCTCCGTACCGAGCGTACCGTTTCTTTAATAACTTCAGGTACTACAATACCTAAAGCGCATAGACCAAGTAAATGGAAAACATTTTCCGAAACTAAGGTAGGAAAGTTTATTAACCCAAATACTGGAAAAGTAGTTTAAAGTAAGCGCCGACAAGAAGGAGGCCCGCATATCTTAACGATGTGTAAACAACGGAGCCCAGCGTTCAATTTATAACCTCTTTATGCCCACGTCATTAACAGATGGGTCTCCCTTGCATTTTGATGAAATCGATGGCTTGATTTTTCTTGATTGGGAATGAATACCCCTAAAATGATTTTCTATTTTGGAAACTCGTAAATTCGTGTCGTTTTCTTTTTTTTTAATGTAATATCATGTTTAACACCATTAACTTACCACAAGGACGTGATTTGAATATGATATTTGTGTGCACTTAAAATATAAACGTAAATGAGTTTAAACCCACATGAACTTAATTTAATTTTTTTTTAAATCTCGTTATGTTGTACTGTGTCTACTTTCATTTGGTATTCAAATTGTTATTACAAACTCTGTATTTTTTTATTAATGTTTTCCAGTTTTGAAAGCAAGTTTGCTTAGTTTTACGTTTGTACAATTTTACCTAAACAATTACTTTTCTGTTAGCATTAAAAGTAATTCTTTAAAGTGTTTTTACTAATATTTGTATTCAACATTTACGACAGGACAATATTACATTTATATAGTATAATCAAAGGTTTACATAGCGAATTAGCCAAGTTTAATTTTTTTTATATTAAAAGAAAAACATTTTTAAATCAAGCTAATAAATGGATTGAAGTAAAAAGGCATAGGAAATAAGTAATTATACGGAAATAATTTTTCTTTTCCAAAGTAATTTATCCCTTTCCATAGCAATTTTCCAAAGGACCAAACAGGTAAACTTTTTAATAAAAGATGCAAAAGTTTAGTTGTATGAATTAAAGTTATAAATATCCATTAAAACAAGAATGAGAAGATTTAATAAATTGCATTGACATATTATCTTATTAAATGACATATCAATACACCTCATTTGGATTACGTGCGTATTAATTGGAACATAATTATGTAAATTTCAAATAATCTTTAAGATTTCATGTTAAATATCATTAATTATTATAGAATCCAAAATTACAAAAACCGCATGATTTCAAAAACGCGTAATTTATTACTTTATCATAGCTTTACAACTCATTTCGTGTACTTTTTGTACAAATCTTGTACACATAACCTGTACACTAACTTATTCCCCATAAAAAATATTTCAAGTAAAAATATTGCATGAATTCAGTGTTACTTAACTCTTAATAAGTTATGAGATCTCATGTAGAGCCAAGTCATAAGTAATTCTACATATTTATCAAAGAAAGTCGTGGGGCTTGGTCGTGTCGCATAATTATAATGGTTTATATACCCTTGGTGTTATTGCAGTTAAATCATAAATAGCATAATACATAACAATCTCCTAACATGCACAGAGTATAAAGAAATTAACTTTTGACATCATCCTAATTGGCCGTAATCATGAGGGGTCGAATAATTTTTATGAGGGTTCTTAAAATGAATTCTTATGGGGTTTCAAAAATAGGACCATTAAATAAAATATCACGTCTTAGTCCTGCCTCGGTAATGGCCCTGTTTCGTCATATAAAGTTTCATAACCAGGTTTTAGTTCATCTATAATAAGACCTATGTGAGATTTAAACACCTATTTTATTATTAGCAATAGTTGTTTCACACTTTCTTTATCGATGTCTTCTCTATCCAGCCTCCTTTTTCCTATTAGGTGATAAATAAAATAGAGCAAACGTTTGGACCATTTAATCCAAGCATGTAAAATAGATAAATAAAATTCAAAGCAATATTTATTATTTGGAAAGTGCTTTAATAGTTTAGGGAATAGCATCGCATAAATAACATTCTTAAGAAGATCGAGTATCTGTCAAAGAATAGCATACTTTTGCGAACAAATTCTGTCAACAGTAAATCGTGTATGATAGAAACTTACTTGATTAAGAGAAGTAACTGGTTTATTTCCTCTAACACTTTATTTGTTTCGTCTTTTGAAAATGGCGCATTTTTTTGAAAAATATAAATTTGACGGACGGCACATTAAAGAAGGACAGGGTAGTAGATTTAGCCATATAACAGTTTCTTCATGACTACATATCCTATATATACCACATATCCCCATTTACCATATAGTGTAAATTAATTATGAAGTATACGCCTAGAATTTCAGCTAAACATTCTGTCAGTTTGTCTAAAAAAACTTGCAGTTTAATTTTTCATGGCACAGAAATGTGTGCCTCAGAAGAAAAACGACATATTTTGGGCTTGCTTATATTATAGTATGATGAAAACACTTGATGCCCTGCTTTTATTGAACACTTCCTGGTCTGTTTGGAAGTGTGACTGGCGAATTTTGAGTGTATATAATAAGCTAATGCCTTGTCATGGTTTGTCACCGCTTAATTGTTTAGGAAAGTTTCTATGTGCTACTTCCTTTAATCAATTTGTTTAATTCATCTCACTACCTTTCAATATTATTCTAATAAATAGACTAATTACGCATTGTGGCTAACTTGGTCGCGCTTTGTAATTCTAATAAATCTTCTACTCTATGGTCTTATATTTTAAATACTATGCTTTAAAAGATGTCTTCAAAAACTGGCTTTTGAATACATTAAGCTGTATGTCCATTTACTTGTACCGACTTTTATATTTAGATATAAATCGATATTTTTTCATCTTAGGAGAAGACCATTTTTGGCAAATTTTTACAGTTTACCAAAAATTATTAGCTTGAGATTGGACCAAGTTCATCAATAACAACGGTACGATTGAATTTGTTTGAAATAAAATAAAAAAGGCGAATATTTCCTTCGTACTTTTCGTACTTGAATCATTATTCGAAAAACTCAAATTTGTCATAGTTTATACTCGTTTCAGAAAGGGAGAAAAGCTATATTTACAGGTTTTTTTTGGAATAAAAAAACCCAACAATAAATGTAAATAGTATAAATATAAGATACTAAGTTTATGGACTGAATACATGTCGATAAAAATATATCTCCGTCAAATTTAAAAATCAAGGGAAAATGTGTATTTTCATGGAAGTTTCTTAAAATGCTATTTAAATGTAAAAATAAGATATCAATAATTATTATATCAAGTCTAGATACCTTTAGCAATAAATTTTATAAATAAAATTTTTTAAAACTTCACTGACAATTTAGCACTTGTTTTTTGCATGCCATTGTTATTTCCATAAAATTTCGACACGAATTTTATTAAAATAGCTTATTCTATATAATTCATTTTGTATAGAATGGAATATAGTCCAAATTATTTAAATATTTAATTTTGTTTATGTTACATATCGTAAAATTCAGAAACAGTACGTATAATATATTAAAATTCATATATCGAGTACCATTTATATAAATAGTACGTAAAATAAAAGTGTATCGATATACGTAGATTGTTACGTTGTACACATTGTTACATTTGCCTACAATATGCAATGATCCTATTTATCTATATTGAAGAAGTAATTTATTTTTGAATATTTTAGTATAGATAAATAAGATTACCCTTATAATTAATAATTAATTGCATTGTTATTTATTTAATTTAATATTTGTGAATTAGGAATGATTTAAAAAAATTGTAAATTATTTCATTAGTGGACAGATGGGGCTTTCCTTTCTGCTACAGGATACATTTACTTCATTTAATGAAAAAGAGTTATTGAAAAAGTGGTCACAAAAAGCGTCTATACTTAGCAAGATGATTTGGCATAGCCATTTTTAGCTTAAACAAAATATAAAGCGTTTATTTTTCAGAGGTAAGGCCAAATATCCCAAAAACACTTCTTTATTTTGTCGTTTTATGCGTAGTGTTCCAAAAATTACGATTTGTTTTTAAAATAAATAAACCCAGCGACAATGTTTTACAATCATTGAAATCGATTTCAATTAGATTTCTTACGGGTTTTTTAGGGTACCAACTCCAGTAAACAAGTATATTTTATTATAATAAAATTACACTATAAATAATAGTAAAATTACACTTTAAATATATTTTGTATAGAAAACCAATTAAAACAATTTGAATATAAAACTGCAATAAAAAGTATATAAATTAATATAAGAAATAAAATAAAGAAGAAATAATAATAAGACAAAAATGCCTTATTTTTAATCTATTAACTTATTTGTTTTATCCACGCGAACATTTGGCAAAGAAATTAATTTAAGTATAGAGTTTGGGATGAAAGTATTGGAAAAATTTATAATTATGTAATCATTTGGGTCATTTGGGAGATTATAGCTTGAAGAAAAAAGTTATTATATTTTATCGATTTTCTTAAATCGTGTATAAGATTGCTTAAACACGATAGCAGGTATTCTGAAAATAGTTGTTGTCTTTGTATGGTTGTCTTAAAAGGATATAACTTATCAGCAAATTCGCCTATTTAGACTCTGAACGCAAGAATGTAATTTATAATTTATACCATATCTGTTATTCACTCAGCACTGAGAATACTCGAAATTTAATTTAATCTTATTAAGATGATTTAGTTATAATGAATTCCGAAAACCCCTTTTGTGTCAAAATGAAATTCATATCTGCTTAATTTTACTTCTACTTACCTTTAATTTGAATATACCTTCTTGGATTTGTCTCATTAAAATAGGATAATTAATTTTAATAATGGTTCGTAAATCGCGGGAAATTAAAATAATTTTCCATTTATAAAATATGTTGGTGTGAATAAAGAGTGCGAGAGAAAACATATTTTTGTGACATTACTGCGGGTGGAAAAGAGATAATAATACGCGAATAAATAAAATTATTTTGACAGATAGCTTCTTCCTTCGATAGCGTCTCGTCATGTTATCAAATAACGTTTCCATCATATTATTGTAAGCAAAGACATATATGAATAATCCAAATAAAGAGACATTTGACAGGTAAATGCGATGCACGTTCTTACTCTTTTGTCACTTATTTTCCGCTAAATTATCTTTAAATTAGACTTGTTCAAATATACATATCATAGTAAATATGTTCTATTTCACGTTTTATTTTGCAGGTTTTTATTTTTAGTGGATATTATTACAAAATATTGTATGCGTGAAAAACCACATTTTACGTATTAACATTTAGGGATTGACATTATTTTATTGAAAAGTCATATCGATAGTTTTCTGTAGTGAAAATATATGTGGATTGCGACAGAAATTTTTACAGATGATTTGAAATGAAAATAATTATTAATATAATTTACAATGTAACCGCTTAGAAATATATGGAATCGAAAAAGGGTTCAAGTCAGGCACAGATAAGAAAAATATTTTCAAACTTAAAACAAAAAATATTTTCAAACACAAAGAAAAATTGAAAACATGCTGGCAATTATTGATAAAGTGAAATTTCCATTTGATTTTTTAATAAAAGTTTCCGCAATGTTATACAAAATATCAATAAAAAATGTTTTTCAGGTATCAAATGGGTTCTATGCGATGAAAAAAATGGACAAAAATTCTTATCAGATACAACTAGACTCCCCATAACAATGCTATGGCATGTAGAAAATATGTGTATAATATTTTAGCAAATATATACAATATTTTACCAAACAAGCTGATATTCAAATTAGTCTGTGCAAAGAATTTTATATAAACTATGGGTTACAAAATATCAGCATAATATCTATAAATATTTATAATAAGGCAGTAAATTAGTACGACGATAAAAGGTAATAAGATACTTTTCGATAATTGATCGGCCCATTCTACGTTATCCATTTTAATAGAAATTTTTTTTATTATTGAATATATTTGGTGTTAATTTTGTAGAAATTCATTATTAACAATTAAATGAAACTACCACGACCTAGGTTTCGTTGTATTACATCTTCCGGTGGGATATTAGCAAAGTGATGTGAAATAACATTTCACATCAAATATTTTCTATATATATATTTATATATATATATATATATATGTATATATATGTATATATATACATATATATATATATATATATATATATATATATATGTATAATTAGAATTTAAAACTAAAAAGTGGCTTTTATCTGTGTCTCTGTCTGAAAAATATAAACATTCGTCCGTGTACACATAGTTTGGTAAAAAGCAAAACTTGAATGGTTGCATTACAAAGAGTTTGGTAAATAATTAACGTTGATGGGTACATTACAGTGAGTTTGTTAAACAGCAAACGTCAAGGGGTATGTTACAAGGAGCTTGGTAAATAGTTAATGTTGATGGGTACTTCACAGTCAGTTTGTTAATCAGCAAACATGAATGGTTACGTTATGAGAAATTGCAACGTCAATGGTTTTTAAAACCGGTTATCATGTTTTAATTTTCTTTTCATTGTTAAAATGTCTTTCATTTCTATTGTATTATAAACTTTCAACACCTCGTATTCTATGGACAATTTTTTGATCATGCTAGCTATTTTGCTGATCTGTGTGGAACATATTCTAATAATTTTAACGTTATTTACAATAATGAAACCAAAAATTCGACATTGTTCATAATTGAATATTTTATTGATAAAATTACTTTGAACCTCTTTGATCTCTTCTTGAATGATTAAATTAGAATATATAATCATTTTTGAGATTGTTTCGAGATGATTTTATACTTTTTTTTAAAAATATCCGTTCCAATTTCATGAGAGAGTAAATAAGTTTAAATATATATGTGTCTTAACGCATCATACCTGTACTTGATTAAAGTATTTGAAGTAGATTATGATAATAATATTATTAATGTCTGTATTAGCGACCTACAAATCTTCAATTTGTAATATTGCGTGAATATGTATTTCCTAAAAGAACACATAGGACGCTGGTGCAAACAAAACTTGATGAGGACAAGGCTTCAGCTAATCATAAAAATTGACGTGTCCGAAGCCAGGTTAAATTTTTTATAGCAATGAATTGTATAAACGAGCATATTAAACACAGCAGATGGTTTGAAATTTTATTGATGTCGCTTAAATGAAGCAGCGCAATAATCGACTCACGCGGCGAGCTGTATACGGATTGAACGGACGATTAGACGTTGGTCTCCACGGAAATGAAAAATGAGGCTCATTGACGGATTTAAGGATGTCCCCGTTTCTGAAGAAAGTAGTTTTGAGATGATTTTGCGGGTAATTATTCAAATATCTGAAAAAGTATTAAATTGCATTTAGCTTCTTACGGTAGGCTTGATGTTTACGCAGTGAGGAATAAATTGAAACAATTTTATATATTTCGTGCTAATTTTATAAAGAGCACAAGATAATTTTATATAACTATGCGATACACTGTTAATTATATAGTTTTGGTTGTATGATATTTAATCAATCTGAAGCAATTTTAATCTTCAACTTAAATGCAATTTTGATCATTGATTATTTCATCAATATATTTCCAATATACTACGTACCCTAATGATACGTCACCAAATATACATATTACGGTCTGATAATATGAAAGAGATGAGAAGAGCAACAGAGTCCGGCTACTCTAACATTCCAAATTTTTACAATTTTTTTATATAAAGTCTTGAATGTCAAAAAATATGTTAAAAGAATCTAATTTTTGAAAAGTTTATATTTAATTTCACAAAAAAAAATTTACATTATTTTTTTGTGTTAGTTATAAATTTTGCTTGATATTTTTGAAATTTTAATTGCTTTTTATGTAGATTTTTTTATTGGAAACTTATTTGGAAAGTTAGTCCTGCATCGCTAGTAAATTTTAAATGCGATTTTTTTGTTAATCGTTTCTAATTATTAGTCTTTTTAGGGTTTAGAGAACCTTTGCAGGATCATTTCGTTGTCCCTCTGTCAATCTGTCAAGACTCTTTTTCTCAGGAACGCGTTGAGTCATCAAATTAAAATTAATATCAATTACTTAGGTAAAAATCAAGCGTCTAAGTCAATACAATCAAGAAGAACCTTAAATATATATATATATATATATATATATATATATATATATATATATATATATATACGCCGCATATTTTGACACTCGCAAATAAATAAAAACCTATAGGGTACTTCCTGATGATCTATAATCATAACAATTGACAAGAAGCAAGATTTTATAGCACAGCAAATAATTAATTTGTAGTTACATCACATAAAAAAATATCTTTTTAATATACTGTGTAATATGCCTGTGAAATATTAAGTAGACAACATATTTTCGTTTAAAGAAATTAAAATTTTGTAAATATTTTAATAGAAATATTACGTACCAAAAAATGTTTACGAATGTCTAAATGTGTACAGGACCTACGTAGTGCGTACTGTTCCACTCGTGTGCAACAGGTTTTTTTTCTTAACGTTCTGAACAATATTTTTAAATATCTAATTTAACCAATATAATAAGTACGGACCAGAGTATATAATATACTCTGTTCTCTACTTGTAAGGGGACTGGAAATCTTTATAAATTTCATTCAATTTATTCACTTTTACTTAAAAATCAGGCTAACTTCGTTTACTATATTAAAGTTCCTTCCAGCGTTCCTTCTTCAGTTATTGGTACATTTCACTGCATAGTCATAACCGAGTCCCTTCATGGAGAGAAAGACATCTTTCTAATCTGTCGACAAGTCTTAACTTACATTTCCGCGGGGACAAATATTGTACTTGCATGCAGCTAATATACTGTTAGCATTGCTGGTCGAATATTATGCTACTTAATTTTAAGTAACGTCGTTAAAATTCCACAGTGACTACAATAATTAATACGCTCATTTGCACAGTTTGCTTACACCGTACGTTTTGGTATATTTCGGGTTAATTTAAATAACAAGTTGCGAGCAATGTACTTGTTAACGTCGTCGCGTTTTGTTAATAAATAATAATAATACTGAATGCAGATATAAGTAAAAAAAACCTTGAAAATATGATAAGAAAGAAAAGTGCTAATTCTCTTAGTCTGAAATAATTTACATAATGTCCTTAATACTCGTCTATTTACTTAGAGTTTACTTATAAAGTAAGCAATATAAAAAAATTTAAAATAGATTATTCGCCCATTCCATCAATATCCGAAATAGACTTTTTGTAACTTTGAAATACCTTGATTACACGTGCCTAAAGTAATATTTCAGTAAGTAATAGCTATATAGATACACGAGCGAAATATTTTGATGTCATTAAAATATAACGAACAAGGATAAACGAAATTCAATTACTTGACTACATCGAATGGAAAGAAAAATCAGTGAACTTGATAGACATTTCAATTTAGTAAGCAAACTATACGCACTCGTTATTGCTAGCAGCAAATGTAGTACCTACTCATTGCTGCTATAGTGAGATGTGTTTTAAGTGGATGAAATTTTGGTCTTTGAGAGTTAATTTAAATTTAATGTTAAAAGTCGAAACTCACCATAAATGTGAAATTTAACACCAGAACTGGATATATTTTTTGATTTTTATGTTATTATGCGATGACGATGTATTTAGGATTAAGTAAAATTATTTTTATGAAATTTTATTTGTACAATTTTTCTTAGATTCTGGTGGTGTTATCAATAAATAAAATGAAATGCTTTTGAAATATCGTCTGTTTGCAGCATGAGTTAACAAATTAGAAACGTACATAATAAAAATATTAGCAGAAAAAAAATATCTCACACATTCCAATTAATAAAATTCTCTATGAGAGAATATTTGGTCTCACGAGGTTTTACATATTTATTTTTATTGGCATTATATACCTACACATTTTCGCATTATTCAATTTCTTATTAGTTCGTTTTCTTATGAAAGATACCATTCCCCATTGTTTTAATTTATGCCTTCTTCGACCTCTTTCTAATCCTAATAAAATATCGTATATTTATATTAAAATAAAAAAGAGACAAGAAAATAAAATGTGGTACACTTTATTTTCCTGCATCTCCATTTTCCTAACATTTATTAGTAACATCTTATCTATATTCTTTTAAGTAAATAATAACCCATTATTACTTAAATTACTCAAATTGTTAAATTGCTTAAGTGTCATAAGATTTCAATTTCACAAATGTTAATCTTTATCCCAATTATCTTAATTAATATCCTGATTAGTTTACGTATATGAGTGAGAATGTAAGTATATAACACTTATATCTAAACGTTTCCTGCCTACTCATTTTGAAATGATCATCCTTCGCTACTTTTTTTTAAACTTGGTGACTAACCTATTCACTAAATGCCGGCGTGAATTTTATGTCATTATATTGATAGATGAATGTAATTATTAGTAGCAAGATATACATATTTTTTTTAAGATAATTCTGTGGAAAATTCTATAAGTCCATTTAGGAATAAATTATGTCAATACGAAATGGTTCGATAAACTACTTTCGACTTTTAAAAAGTAGAACTTGTAAAGTTTGCGTTAGGTTTCTGTGGTTAGTGATCTCGTTATTACAGGAGGCGGAACTCCAAGTCTTTATCATGATCATCTGCGAAAAAAGAGCAAAGGAGTGGCTTTGTCTCAGTTCGCCCCATCTCAAGGAAGCAAGTGGCATATTCTCGAAGGAAAATTATGGCAAGAATATTTTGGATTTGTCAGGAAGTCTTATTTCCAGATTTAAAAAAGCGGCAACTTGCAATTCTTACGCTAGTTACACACCAATCGATAATGTCATAACAAAAAAAACCAGGAAAGCTAACTCGTGAAGTGTTGCTGTAGCATGACAATGCACCCACTCTTCACTTCTTGTCACAATTGTTATCAAGGAGTGCGATTCGATCCAATTCAACCATCCAATCTATATTCTTACCCTATCAATGATTGATTAGTATTTGTTCTCAAAATTGAAATCCACTTTCGGGCAGTCTCAGCACATTTTTGAAACTAAAACTCAATTTTTTTTTTATCAAAGGGAGAGAAATTGTAATAAAGTGTTGTGCAAAGAATTTTAAAATACGTTGAATATATGGTGAAAAATAATAAAGCCATATTCTTTATAACTTATTATATTTAACTCGAGTCAGAAACTTTTAAATCACATAATTTGTTATGACATTCTCGATTGGTGCTGTAACTAGCGTAAGAATTGCAAGTTGCCGCTTTTTAAAATCTACAAATAAGACTTCCTGACAAATCTAAAATATTCTTGTCATAATTTTTCTTCGAGAATATGCAACTTCCTTGAGATGGGGTGAGCTGAGACAAAGCCACTCCTTTGCTCTTTTGTAGCAGATGATCATGATAAAGACTTGCAGTTCCGCCTCCTGTAACAACTAGATCACTAAATACAGAAACCTAACGCAAACTTTATAAGTTCTACTTTTTAAAAGTCAAAAGTCGTTTATCAAACCATTTCGTATTGACATAATTTATTCCTAAGTGGACTTATAGAATTTTCCACAAAATTATCTTGAACAAAATATGTATATCTTGCTACTAATAATTACATCTCTAAACATTAGTATTTTTGAGCCGATGGTAATCCTTTTTAAGGATAATATCTATCAATGTAATGAGATAAAATTCATGCCGGCATTTAGTGAATAGGTTACTCACCAAGTTTCAAAAAAAGTGGCGAAGGATGATCATTTCAAAATGAAAAGGCAGGAAACGTTTAGATCTAAGTGTTATATACTTACATTCTCACTCTAGACTTAAACTAATCAGGATATTAATTAGGATAATTGAGATTAAGATTAACATTTGTGAAATTGAAATCTTATGACACTTAAACAATTTTACTGTGATTTCTAATTTCTCAACAGGATTGCATTACTTGACCTGAAGTAAAACAATTTGAGTAATTTAAGTAATAATGGGTTATTATTTACCTACAAGAAAGAAGTATGCAAAACAAAATGAACTCCGATAAGATGTTACTAATAAATGTTAGAAAAATGAAGATGCAGAAAAATAAAGTATACCACATTTAATTTTCGTGTCTCTTTTTTATTTTAATATAAACATACGATATTTTATTAGAATCACAAAGAGGTCGAAGAAGGCATAAAGTAAAACAATGGGGAATGATATCTTTCGTAGGAAAATGAACTAATAAGAAATTGAATAATGCGAAAATGTGTAGGTATATAATGCCAATAAAAATAAATATATAAAACCTCGTGAGACCAAATATTCTCTGATAGAGAATTTTATTAATTGGAATGTGCGAGATATTTTTATTTCTGCTAATATTTTTATGATGTACGTTTCTAATTTGTTAACTCACGCTGCAAACAGACGATATTTCAAAAGCATTTCACTTTATTTATTGATAACACCACCAGAATCTAGGAAAAATTGTACAAAGTAAAATTTCATAAAAATAATTTTACTTAATCCTAAATACATCGTCATTGCACAATAACATAAAGATCAAAAAATATATCCAGTTTTGGTGTTAAATTTCATATTTATGGTGAGTTTGGACTTTTATCATTAAATTTAAGTTAACTGGCAAAGGCCAAAATTTTATCCATTTACAACGCATCTGACTATAGTAGCAACGAGTAGGTACTACACTTGCTGCTAGCAATAACGAATGCGTATAGTTTGCTTACTAAATGTCTATCAAGTTCACTGATTTTTTTTCCATTCGATGTAATCAAGTAATTGAATTTCGTTTACCCTTGTTCGTTATATTTTAATGACATCAAAATATTTCGCTCGTGTATCTATATAGCTATTACTTACTGAAATATTATTTTAGGCACGTGTAATCAAGGTATTTCAAAGTTACAAAAAGTCTATTTCGGATATCGGTGGAATGGGCGAACAATCTATTTTAAAATTTTTTTTATTACTGACTTGTTACTAAACTGAGTAAAATAAATTTAACAAATTTTATTACTAAATTGAGTAAATAGATGAGTATTAAAGACATTATGTAAATTGTTTCAGACTACGAGAATTAGCACTTTTCTTCCTTATCATATATTCAAGGTTTTTTTACTTATATCTGCGTTCAGTTTTATTAACAAAACGCGACGACGTTAACAAGTACATTGCTTGTAACTTGTTATTTAAATTGACCCGAAGTGTACCAAAACGTACGGTGTAAGCAAACTGTACAAATGAGCATATTAATTATTGGAGCCACTGTAGAATTTTAACGACATTACTTAAAATTAAGTAGCCTAATATTCGATCAGCACTGCTAACCGTATATTAGCTGCATGCAAGTAAAATATTTGTCCCCGCGGAAATGTAAGTTAAAACTTGTCGACAGATTAGAAAGATGTCTTTCTCTCCATGAAGGGACTCGTTTATGATTGTGCAGTGAAATGTACCAATAACTGAAGGAGGAACGCTGGAAGGAACTTTAATACAGTAAACGAAGTTAGCCTGATTTTTAAGTAAAGGTGAATAAATTGAATGAAATTTATAAAGATTTCCAGTCCCCTTACAAGTAGAGAACAGAGTATATTATATACTCTGGTCCGTACTTATTATATTGGTTAAATTGGATATTTAAAAAGATAATTCAGAATGTTGAGAAAAAAAACCTGTTGCATACGAGTGGAACAGTACGCACTACGTAGGTCCTGTACACATATAGACATTCGTAAACATTTTTTGGTACATAATATTTCTATTCAAATATTTACAAAATTTTAATTTCTTTAAACGAAAATATGTTGTCTACTTAATATTTCACAGGCGCATATTAAAAAGATATTTTTTATGTGATGTAACTACAAATTAATTATTGGCTCTGCTATAAAATCTTGCTTCTTGTCAATTGTTATGATTATAGATCATCAGGAAGTACCCCATAGGTTTTTATTTATTTGCGAGTGTCAAAATATGCGGCGTAAATATACATATATATATATATATATATATATATATATATATATATTTAAGGTTCTTCTTGATTGTATTGACTTAGACGCTTGATTTTTACCTAAGTAATTGATATTAATTTTAATTTGATGACTCAACGCGTTCCTGAGAAAAAGAGTCTTGACAGATTGACAGAGGGACAACGAAATGATCCTGCAAAGGTTCTCTTATTTATCTTTAAACCCTAAAAAGACTAATAATTAGAAACGATTGACAAAATAATCGCAATTAAAATTTACTGGAAATAAGTATCAATAAAGAAAATCTACATAAAAAGCAATTAAAATTTCAAAAATATCAAGCAAAGTTTATAACTATCACAAAAAGAAAATGTAATTTTTTTTTTGTGAAATTAAATATAAACATAAAAATGTTCGACCTGAATCTTGTAGAAGAGTTGAAACAAGAAGATACTAACATAATTTTTTTTAAATCTATTGTTTACTTAAGCATAGAAAGAGCTAATACAACAATAGAATAATCCTATTAGCTATTCATGTTATAATATAATTTATGATACAAAATAAATTAGTGGCATCACATAAAGCTTACTTTTCAAAAATTAGATTCTTTTAACATATTTTTTGACGTTCAAGACCTTATATTATAAAAAAATTGTAAAAATTTGGAATGTTAGAGTAGCCGGACTCTGTTGCTCTTCTCATCTCTTTCATATTATCAGAACGTAATATGTATATTTGGTGACGTATCATTAGGGTACGTAGTATTTTGGAAATATATTGATGAAATAATCAATGTTCAAAATTGCATTTAACTTGAAGATTAAAATTGCTTCAGATTGATTAAATATCATGCAAACAAAACTATATAATTAACAGTGTATCGCATAGTTATATAAAATTATCTTATGCTCTTTATAAAATTAGCACGAAATATATAAAATTGTTTCAATTTATTCCTCACTGCGTAAACATCAAGCCTACCGTAAGAAGCTAAATGCAATTTAATACTTTTTCAGATATTTGAATAATTACCCGCAAAATCATCTCAAAACTACTTTCTTCAGAAACGGGGACATCCTTAAATCCGTCAATGAGCCTCATTTTTCATTTCTGTGGAGACCAACGTCTAATCTTCCGTTCAATCCGTATACAGCTCGGCGCGTGAGTCGATTATTGCGCTGCTTCATTTAAGCGACATCAATAAAATTTCAAACCATCTGCTGTGTTTAATATGCTCGTTCATACAATTCATTGCTATAAAAAATTTAACCTGGCTTTGGACACGTCAATTTTTATGATTAGCTGAAACCTTGTCCTCGTCAAGTTTTGTTTGCACCAGCGTTCTATGTGTTCTTTTAGGAAATACATATTCACGCAATATTACAAATGGAAGATTTGTTGGTTGCTAATACAGAAATTAATAATAGTATTATCATAATGTACTTCAAATACTCTAAACAAGTACAGGTATGGTGCGTTAAGGCCTATATATATTTAAACTTATTTACTCTCTCATGAAATTGGAATGAACATTTTTTAAAAATAAGGATAAAATCGTCTTGAAACAAACTCAAAAATTATTATATATTCTAATTTAATAATTCAAGAAGAGATCAAAGAGGTTCAGAGCAATTTTATTCAATAAAATATTCAATTATGAGCGATGTTGAATTTTTGGTTTCATTATTGTAAATAACGTTAAAATTATCAGAATATGTTCCATACAGATCATCAAAATAGCTAGCATGATCAAAAAATTGCCCATAGAATACGAGGTGTTGAAAGTTTATAATACAATAGAAATGAAATGAATTTTGATAATGAAAAGAAAATTAAAAATGATAACCGGTTTTAAAAACCATTGACGTTGCAATTTATCAATTTCTCATAACGTATCCATTCATGTTTGCTGATTAACAAACTGACTATGAAGTACCCATCAACATTAACTATTTACCAAACTCCGTATAACTTACCCCTTGACGTTTGCTGTTTAACAAACTCACTATAATATAGCCATCAACGTTTACTAATTACCAAGCTCCTTATAACGTAACCATTGATTGACGTTTGCTGTTTAACAAACTCTCTGTAATGTATCATCAATGCATCGACGTTAACTATTTACCAAACTCTTTGTAATGCAACCATTGAAGTGTTGCTTTTTACCAAACTCTATGCGTACACGGACCAATGTTTATATTTTTCGGACAGAAACACAGATAAAAGCCACTTTATAGTTTTAAATTCTAAATATATATATATATATATATATATATATATATATATACATAAAAACAATACAATAAAAAAAAATTGGAACTATTTTATTATCTGCGAAATTGTCATGACAGAAAATAGGTTTCAACCGAAATAGACCATCTGCCGTATCTCAGAAATAGACTACGTAACATGACTCTAATTTAGTTACAAGTATCCAAAATAGTATTAAGTTTAGGCCATTTATGATTATTCAGGAGTCAATGCCGCCAAAGATTGTTTATTTTAGCAGTAAAGAAGACATTTAGCAACGAAGATCTCATTTGCAATTTTGATTTGCTTCTGTGGAGGAAATTTCTCTGATTCCCGGAATGAAAATAAACATGCGTTTATTCCATCAGTGAAAGATATCATAAGTTAAAAGAATAAGTGGTCGTAAAAATAATGATGATTTTAATTTTAAGAATTTAGTTTTTTGCTTATTTAAGAATAATTTCTTTCACTGACTTTTTTGAGACGTTTACGTGCAGTGCAATCATATATGAAACTTATGACTTCTACCTTGCTTTTAAAAAAAAAAATATTTTCCTCCATCTTTTGGATTTAATTTTTCTTAATTTATATTGTACATTGTTACAATTTGTTGTACATTGGATTTACAGATTGTTTTACTAATAAAATTGTTTTCTCCTTTCTTATATACCTTAAATCTGATAAGATTTTTTTTGGGAAAGTTTGCGCGATCTTTTCTAAATTTGATATACAAAAATATTTATTTTTTCTCCTTGATTGCTAAATTATTTCGAGTGAGTCATATTAACGATTATGTTAAAAACGTGAAAAAAGAAAATCTACTAGTGACAGCCTACAGCAAAATACGAATATTGCCGAAGTATGGATCAAAATATTTGAAAGCAATTAAAGAATTTTTACGCGTTAAAAAGAAGGAATTTACTCGGAAACATTTGTTCTTAGTTTACTCTATCCAATAATTTTAAAATAATATTCAACTTTCATTGAAATAAATAATTTGTTATATTATCATAATTTATGTTACGTGAATATTTATATACATTTTTTAAGATTTTTTTAAATATCTCGAACATTTCAACACAGCCCTAAACAATTTAAACAAATGATGGTAAATACTTGTTCCAGATTGTAACCTAAAAATTAAATTATAATCACTTAGTCGAACGCAGTAACTAACATGCATCTGGACCTTAATAAAATTTAATTAAACGTCAAATATTGCAAATACAATTTGTTAGAAATACAAACAATGCTAACAGGATATTACCGTAACATTCTATAACACAGTCAAACAAGATTGTGGCTGTGTTATAGAATGCTACTGTAATATCTTGTTAGCTTTGTTTGTATTTTAACACACGATTTTGATCGAAATAAAACAAATTAATCTTCACACGCACTAAAACATAAAACTGGCGTAAAACGTACAAGTTCGCATATTAAAGACAATTTTAACAGCGTCACATAAAATGAAGCAACGTAATATTCGACTCACGTGACGAGTCGCGTTACAGCTACTCGTACGGTAACTCGTATGTAGGTACTGGCGGGAAACACAAATTAAAATTTGTTGACATTTTCCGGTTATATCACAATATTCAAACAAAGACATTCGTGTATTCGAGGAGAAAGAAGAATGTGCAGAATATATAGAATTTAATGGGATGGCTTGTATGATGATTTTAGGTAATTTTATGAGAAATTGGTTAAGTTAATGTATATGCTTTACATAAATAGTGGTCAGCTATTTGAAATTTTATTCCCCGCACGGTAAAGCGATTTGAATTGTTTTTCTTCTATATTTATATGAATAGTATCTTTGTAGTTCCAAGTACAAGTTTAAAATTTAGAAATATATATAATTTTTTTACGAAGTTAAAAAATATCATTTAAGAAAAAGAAGTCTGTGCATAAATTTTCACACTCAGTAAAAATTCGTAAAAGCAAATCAAAGACACATGATGTTCCCATTCCATTTAAAACCCATTTGAAGTTATTCAACTTAAGTGATTTGATAATAAAATAATAACTGATATCCCAGCTAATATTTTAAAGAGGTGAAGTTGTTTGTTTGTTTGTTTGTAAATATGTATCTAGATCCGTAAAGGGTAATCTTCGAAACTATTACTCCGATTTCGAATTTTTTTCATGGATTCAAAGCTACACTATTCCCGAGTTAATGCAGGCTAGGTTTTATTTTATTCATAATTTATTTTACTACGTAATAACTGAATTTGTAAGTAAAGTCGATGAAAAATGAGTTGATTGGCTGTTTTATCGGTTTGCTCTGACCAAACGGTTTGATATAAATGAACATAATGTACAAGAAAAATATTATTCTTTAGTAGCTCTACAAAAAAATCCGTAACGCTGTATATCTAGCAGTTATGTCTAAGACAAAGTAGCGGAATTATTAAAAAACGACATAAAAAAAGCAAAACCTAGTCAAAGTTTCACTTTAATATGAAACATATTTTTGAACTTTATTTATACAGTCCTTTTAAGAAATTATTTCAAGAAAGTCCGATATTCAGTAGCTGTCATCTTGAATGTCATTGTACGGTATTTAGTTTTACAACGCATTATGTATGATGCAATTCACAATGGAAGATGGCGCCACTGAACTTTATACAGGTCAAACTATGGATTTTCCACCTAGCGTAAAAGACAATTGGAAAATGACGTATTATTTCTCTCTTAACGATTACCTTTTCCTAAAATATGCATTTGTGTTGTTATTGCGCAAGACCAGTTAGGTACATGATGATATTATATATATATATATATATATATATATATATATATATATATATATATATATAAATATCGAAATTATTTATTGCGCGTACAATTGAACAATGGTCATAGTGTGATAAACATAATGTAGTGGTTAAAAGTACAACTGAGTATGAGGTTCATATACTATTTTAAAAAAAAAAATTCTACGAGAGTATCTATTTGACTTTACTCCGTACTTTGAGGATTAAGTTTAAGGATATTATAAGATTCAACCTAGATTGAAAATAAACATAAAATAACTTTGATGGCAATTAAATAAATGAAATAGATTGGTGTATTTAAAAAAAACAAATTAAATTAGAATTTTGAAATGACAGGAAAAAGTGTTTACGCAATTATTTTGAGTAAACTAAATTATATTTAATCTCTGTATAGCACAGCGTTCACATTCAATCACGGGTAACAACATCGCGCCGTTTATACAGCACAGTTTACCAAACAGTCCGATCATTATTTTTATTTTTCATGTATAATCAAACATATCTAATCTATCCATGTTTGCAATGCGACCAGTAAGTGAAATGATTGAATTGGTGAAAGGAAAAAGGCGTCAATCAATCTCATATTAGTGATATACTGACACATTTTGATTACAAGTGAGTGAGTGATAAATATCATCATAATATATGAGCTGTATCTTTTACGTCTCTCACTCATGAGTTATATATCTCTGTTGAAAAGTATACCTCGGATAATTCAAAGCATCTCGCAAATTGAAGAGAGTATACGTCTCAAGCCAATAAAATTGTTAAAAAATGAGTTTAAAAATTGAATATTTTTAAATAAAACTAAGTTTTATCTACTCGAGGACACGTTACTAAGCCTAAAACAACAGTTTTTAGAATGATTGCATTTGTCTTTTTCACGACTAATCTATTTGTCTGTGTACACCATCAGTGTGCACGCTAAATATTTAGAATAGCTTGGGCTAAAATTTAGGCTTGGTCTTATTTTAATCGGTTCACAAATAATGATATACGTCGATCTTTAGTAAATTATAATTATGCACGGTAATTTCGGAGAATCGGCGGACCCAATTTAGCTGCCGTTTAGCGTATTTTAGTAAACATTACACTCAGATGAGTTATGAAAGAAGAAAAAACACAAACTAATTCTAATAGCGTTTTTTAGTAAACGTTACACTCATATGAGTTATGAAAGAAGAAAAAACACAAACTAATTCTTAATCAATTTTCTTACTCCGAATTGCATGCAAACAAAGTCGCTTGCACAAGTTAGGTATCTCGGGGGTAAATACAATTAAACGTATCACTAAATATTTTCAAATGAAAAGCAACAACATTGTCTTAATCGATATGTTTTTGGTATTACTCACTTCGCATGCTCAATATAACTGTTACTTGTATCGTATTCTGACATTCCTTACTCGCTTCTTCGATGATCGTATTTTATATTATAGATATTAAATGATGTAAGTTAGAAAAAGGTACGTAACTAAATTAAATGATTCCAACATTTTGTAACAGTTAAACGGTTAAAAATGTTAAATACAAATATCATTATGAAAATTGGTATAACACGATATTGTGGTTTAATATTGAATCATTTCACACAATAAAATATGGTAAAATCTGAAACTCGCCAATGATTAAAGGAGAGGATATTAATCAATATCTCTGAATCCTTAAATACATACTTTTCATGTATGTATTTGGATAAATATTAAAATATAAAGTTTTAATCAAAATATAGGTAAATAAATAACTAATATTTTTATCTCAAGAATATACCAACAGAATATCGTATCTGGATATCTGTATACGTTCTAAACGCATTATCGTGTAAGTATTAAATGAATTAAAAAATATACATAGCAGAATAAAAGGTTGAAAAATGGAAACTCAGAAAGTAAAGTATAAAAGAGTTACGTGAATGCGTTATAGGGCCGTGTCACTTAACAGTTATCAATGAACATGTGATAACTTCCCGTCACTACATTAGCATAATTCTTCACCATTGCAGTTTGCTTAAATATAATAAAACTAATTTGGTATTGGACAATAGTTTAGCATCGAAAATTAACGAAGTATATTCGTTAATTTTTGATATATGAATATTTTATTTTGATAGGAGCTAACTTATTAAATTCTTAATTCCACTTCCACAAAGAATTGCTAAACAATATTTAGTCAAAATAGAAGATAAACTCATAACGCCTGCTTTTCCAGAATTTTACGTTACTTAAAAGTATAGTATTCGAGTTGGTGCCACCCAAACCGAAGGATTAAACAAAGTTAGTGCTGAAAGTTTTTAGTATCCTAAAAATAAAAGATTTACATGTTGTTACCATTTTAACGTTTTCCGAAATAGTCTTTGCTATAACCTATATGCTCCATCTATTGAGTAAAATACCGGTTCCACTCTTTTTTAAGTGTCTCTTCCGTGACCTGTTGGAGAGGATCCAAAATCCCTATTATGCTCACAAAACGAATACTTCGATGTCTAAAAATAAACAAAAACAGCAGATTGCACTAGGAAATGTCCGAGTACTACAGGTGATTCAACAACCCTTTATTGTGTTTATTTAAAATAAAAGCTATTAAATACTAGTAGAACCCACACAATATCGGTATCGTACATATTTAGGTACATGTAAATATCAGTGTGATTATTTTTTAATTTCTATTAAATTATTCACAAATATTTATTTTATTTTTTGCAATGTGTTTTTTGCTCAGTGTTTTTTACAAGTGTTTAATGTAGACTAAATATGAATTTCTTAAAATCTATGGAATTTACAATGATACTTTTACAGACTTTTTTAAACTAAAGCATAAGATTAGATTTAAACCAGCTTTTTTACATAATTATGGTTTTAGCAGTTTTTAATACAGGGTTGGGTACATAATCCTGTGGACATATTTGAAAATATTTCTCAAAATCTATAACATAAAATTGCAAAAAAATCATTTTAGAATTCTTTGTTGAACTTGATCATCTAATTGATACTCTACAGGATTAATCAACCTAAAAACAACATTTCGATTACCTTATCTGTCTATCTTCAATTTTTTTATCAGTATTTTATATAAATGCTTTATTGCCATATCAAATTTCAAGCTTATACGTGAAATATGTTTATGAAAAACACCTCTGATATGGATCAGGGGCGTTTTTAATAAAACTCTTATCGGTGGAACAGGCATGTGGATAATCTTATGGATTCGTTTTTGCTTTTTAGGTGATATAATGTTCATTCTACTAAAAATAATTTGCAGAATTAAATAAAGAATTCTTAAAGTGACTTATTGTAATTTTCCGAACAAAAGTTAAGAAATTTTCATCAAAGTTTCTAAAATTGGAAAGTTTTCTATAAAAATAAAATCTAATGAGTCAACTCGTTATAGAAATTAACAAACTGCCATACTTTTTCCACAACTTCCTTTTTTTACTTTTGTCAGTAACTGCCATTAATTGCCATTTTCTGCAAATTTTTATTTTATTTTGGGTCCATAAAAGTATGGCCAAATATTTTGAAATATTAATTATAGCATTGAATGCTATAATTAATATTTGAAAATATTAAATGAAATAATATTTGAAAATATTAAATGATAAATGATGAAAAACAGTCCATCCAATTTGTATACCATTTGGAGATACTCTATCTAATATTTGTAATAATGTTTTTGCACATTTCTTAATTAAATGAAACTACGTGATGTAGTATTATTTCTACTTTCTTTAATTTTTATTTTTATTTATATATATTAAATTTTAATAATACTACATCACATAGTTTCATTTAATTGTGAATAATGAATTTCTACAAAATTAACGCCAAATATATTTAACATTTCCTCAAATAAATTGGTTTCATCTAGCTTAAAACGTTTTAAATCATAAATTTCCCTTCATAATTTCTTATATTTAACCCACACGAATACCCAATACCTATTAAGTTCTTTTAGCTGACAGCATCGACGTTATGTTTTGTCACTCTTGATTCAGTATATCTTCCTCAATTATTTTCATTGAAGTGGATGAAATCAGGCTTATTTTAATTAAATCAATTAATATGATTATATTTATTTCAAAAAGATAAATATTGATACCAATAATATATTGATGCCATTAATGGTCCATTCCATCATCTTCCCTGGCGAAGGAATCCACATTAAAAGTCGAAAAGAATCTATACTGCATTCAATTTTGAGTGAAACTCTTTATAAAAACATGAATTTGACAGTTCACGTATTGCAAATCCTTTTCAAGCATTCACGTTAGTAATTTAACATAGAATTATTTGGTATTTGTGTTTAAATATATATTTTTTCTATTATTGTGCACTTTTGCCATGTAAACACAGGCAACTTAGAAATTAAAGGTTATATTTTATATGTAAAAGAAATTCAGATAAGGGAGATGAAGGGTTTCGAACAATTTATAATTATTATTGTTATATAAAAAAAACATGATAAAATAATGCCTAAAATATTATATAAATTGTAATTTAATATTAAATGATTAAAAAGTAGAAAATTAAATTTTTAAAAAGTAATCACAAATATTTAATTTTTGAGTCATGATTAAAATTTTTTTAAGAAAGATCAAACTTATAAAAATACATGAAATACAATAATATTTCACACAAAAAATACACTGCATACGTCTACAATTACATGAATTTGGGCTTTGGCATCGATATCCAAATATGCCGGCGCTAGCATTCCAAGCCTACCATTCCTTTTGCCAATATCACTGAGATATAGTATTACAGAACATATCATATCTATTACAGGACATATTGGCAGAATATATTCGTAATAAATCTATCTATTACGTCATATATCAACATTAATAATGTTTGTTCAGCCATGTCCCAGAGCTTACTAAATGTCATTCCTTCAAGTAGAAATATTTTGACATAGCTTGATTTAAAAGTAGTGTTTTTTTTCCATATATCATTTCTTTGTGCACAGTATATTTTGATTGTGTTTATTTTACAGTGATATGACGACAATCTTAGTGAACCTATTCTCCGACAGCTGTATACTGTGTATAAAACAACATTCGCCATTATAATTACACTCATATTTTGAATATATTTGGCATTAATTTTGTAGAAATTCATCATTGACAATTAAATGAAACTACATGATGTAGTTTATTTCTACTTTCTTTAAGTTCTTTACGACGACCTAGGTTTCGTTGTGTTATAACATCTTCAGGTAAGCTATTAACAAAGATTATAAGCTATCTTTGATAATAGCCCACCTGAAGATGTTGTAATACAAAGAAACCTAGGTCGTGGTAATGAACTTGAAGAAAGTATAAATAATACTACATCACATAGTTTCATTTAATTGTCAATTACACTTATATTTAAAAATATTACACATTTAATACAACAAATTTAACATTATAAAATACATAATATTATAATAAACTTAATATGATAACTAAATAATTTTATAAAACGCCAAAAATTTGAGGAGCAATATTTAAAAATGACAAATCTCGAACGTTGATTCGATTCATTGAATCGATTAATTACCATTACGTTGGTAACTGTGGCAAGCAAGCATTGTATAGACGTGGTATACGTAAGTTGCCACACGTAGCATGAATTTATATGCCTTTGGCAAAGTAGTGTTACCCTTTTGAACATATAAATAATGGATATCGCAATTAATTATACTAGCTTTGCGCTCTGATTAATTCCGATTTGTTTGTCCTACGTACATTTATATATGGCCACTTCAAAACAATTGTTAGGTTTCGTGTTTGTGCAACAGGCAGCATATAGATAATCATAGGGACTCGCATTGGTTATCTTCAAAATAAAAACTTATAATTTAGTTTCACCAAACATTATATATGTTTGGTCCGAATGGAGAATAAAAGTTTATTATCCTGCAAAACTCATCAACATAAATCGGCATTTTTCCTGATAAACTGATTATTTTATGAAAGTCGGACGAAAGTAGGGTTTTAAAATAATATTATTAACTAAGTCTACAGGTGTCTTGACTTTAAAAGTGGGTATTTAATTTCTTCTCTTTCTAATATCTATTTAAATGTTTTTCTGATTATTTAATTAGTATAAAAATTAATATATCGATTTCAAAGAAATATTTAATAATTTGTCAAAGATTTTGAGATGAGGTACGCATTACATATGTATATATATATACATATATAATTTAATTTAATTTTTAAACTACTTGTACGAAATTACAAATCTAGACGTACTTTTTTTTCAGAAAAATATTTGAATTATCATATTATTTTCCCCTTAGTACATTACGCCGCTCGTATGCGTTTTCTTTTTATAGGAGTATTAAAATGCATTATAACGAATCACTGTGAATCCACTATAATATGTATAAATACAATCAAGGCTGTGTTTCAGCCCTTGGCTACTTCTCGGCGTCCAGGGTAATAAGTGTAGAGTAATTCAACATGATATGGCCACTTCGATGAAATGGCCCACCAAAACATTTTATTGTTTATGCTCTAGATGTCGTGAGCTAAGATTGATAAGCGATTGCTGCTCGAACTTATACGTTGCTGAATACGTTATTTTATTTAAAACAAATTAAAAAGTAGGTTTATTTACTTCAAAATTTCAATTCACCTCAGCTTTCTTAGTACGTTAATAATTCCGGTTTTAGTGTTAATAGTTTTAATGTTTATTATGTGTTTACTGTTTTTTCGTTAAATAACCGGTCGATTCCATAAACTCGAAGCGAATAACAATTACATGAGTAGTGCTACATTTAGATTCCAGATTATATTTTCCAGGTTATGCTTACATATCTGATGATTTTAAAAATGGCAGAATTATTGAAGAGGTTTCAATGACGTTTGAGAATCCTATATCTGAATGGGTTTAAGAAGAACTACCACCAACAGTGCCTTCAACATCAAGATCTAATAACGATGCTCACAAAAAGACACCGCAAAAAGGCGCGCCTTCAAAGTACTTGGCTAACAGGTGCCCAGTTCTAGAACTGCTTACTAGCATTCGAAAACGGTGCAAGGGAGTAGCAAAGGTACTCAGATCTCCGGATTATAATAATAAAAAAAAAGTAAAAATTAAGTAGAAGCAACAAGATTATGAAGAAAAAACTGTAAATAACACTTTAATATCATAAAGCAAAAAATTAAATTAGATTCAAGTTATTAGATAAACGAGCGAAACGAAGGAATTAACCAGTGAAAATTCTGGTCCTGAAGATATTTTATATGACTGCGTGGGATGCGGTGAAAATTACTACAAGACTAAAAGAAATAGAAGATTAGCTGCAATGTATTGTTTGTAAATTATGGCGGCATAAAAATTGCACTCCATTCAACAATTCTTGCAATCATTGTGGCAAGACAATTAGAAACAAGAAATGGAAAAGAAAAACTTACACGCGAAAAAAAAGTAACGAAAAAGGCAAAGGGAGATAAAAAATTACCTATCCTATCCTTACACGAGTGCCCAACTTATAATGGATATTAACCTAAAGATTTTTCTAATGTTTTTGAAATAAATATATCGTAAAATTAAGAATAGTCATCAAAAATATACATCGAAATAAGAGTAGAAGTTCAGTTATTATAAAAAACATTAATATTCAGTTATTATAAAAAACTTTAACCTAAAGTACATATACAATTCAAAGGCTGCACTAGAAAACATAGTATTATAAACTCTTATTTGAAAAGCAAATAATATGTCAAAATGTTTGTTTAATTATCTATAAGGCAAATATAACAAAGGTATATCTGTATATAATGCAATAAAATCTAGGAATATAGCAACTTAAGCTGGGACATTGTTGCTATCTCACTTTAACACCTTATAAAATTGATAACAGCATATATGTTCTAGGCTTTTTCAGCGCCGTAATTTCGATTATTTTCAATAAATGTTCCAAACACCTGCTTATTTTGCGAAGAAAAATAGAGGGCTATCCATTAATGCCGTGTAATATTTTGCAATTCGTATCAAATAAAATAACCGTGTAATATTATTTATAAATTTGTTTATAGTATTTTTACTATATATAGTATTTTTCTGAAGTTAATGTTTTACTTATGTAAATAGTTTAATCGTACTCTAGGTATAATACAATGGATTTTATAAATGGTCTTCAGTTGATCGAATTTATATTTGTGCCAATCATATTGAAAATGTCAAATTCAATTGTTTTCAAAGATTCTGTCTTGAAATTCAATGGAGTATAGTTTTAACAAATTTTTCGATTATATTATTATTTTCCTGTGTATCTGGTTAAACAGATTTTAATATCCCTTATATTATCCTTATGACAGTTCTTTTCCATAGTCCGATAGTCAATTTTTATTTGTAGTTAGCTCATTTAATTAATGTTTTAGCATTTCAACTTGACGAATTCTAAATGAAGCGATAACAATAAAATTGGGATAATTGAAGGATATATGTCATACCAGCAGGAAATTAGTATGAAATATTTTGCGAGTATTTAATTAAGCCAGTATATCACTCAAAATAAAATTTAAAACTTTTAGCAAACTATGCAAACATTTTTACAAAATAAAAATATTTTACTGCACGCTATTTCATAAACTAATTTATTACTTTTCTGTTCTTTATATCCAGCTTCACAAAATCTGAAATAGAAAAGTCTTCATAAATAAATCTGCCTTTTGAACGCTCTTCAATTTGTGGCAAAAAAGTTTACAGCAGTATATTTTAATATTTCCGAAAGACCTTCTTTCTTTGAGTGCGAGAAATTTAAAAGCGAAACAACACTCGTGCATACAGCTTACAGCGGCGTTTGTGTCTTTATGTAATAATTATAGAAAAATGTTTCGCTAAGCACTGCTTTTTGATTTTTATCTTGAAACACGGCAAAGAACTGTATAAAGCACTTCGTAATCATATTTTAAAAGCACTCTTACATTGCCAAGCCATAAATTTTAAATATCTTTAAAAAAATTAAATAATGTTTATTGTTTCATTGTTTAAATACTTAATCCTATTAAGTTTAAGCATTCATCAAATCTTAATTATTACCTTTATCTTTAACCCAATTGAACAGAGCAGAGTACAACGAAGAAAAGCTGTATTTAAAATACTATAATATCTTTCACAACAAATAGATTTTATCACAGTCAAACATGTTCATTGTTAAATTGATAATCTGTAAAGTAATAATCGTTATAAAATAACAGTAAAGAACATATGTTCCTCGTTGCTGGCCAATTTTATTATTTAAATATAACGTTTTTGGAGGCTACTTTTCTAAATGCCCAAATTTTTTTAATTAATTTTAAAATGACGTCATAAATATTAAGCAAAGACAATATAGTCTTTATTTAAATCTTGAAAGATATTTCAAGCTCAAATTAGAACATTTCCTTTTTTGATGGCGTTTTTTTGTTAAAGTAGTTATTTGCTATGGTAAATGAGAGGGAAAAATAGGCAACGCAAAATAGATCTAAGCCAACCAAGTACGCATGTTTTATGCCATTATGAATAACATAGAAATCTGTCTTTTCTGATCTTTAAATAGTTGTAAATTAAACAGATTTCATTCCCGAAAATTGTACTTTAATTTTTCTGTACTATTTTTCCGATTAAAAGATTTTTTGGTTCTTTTCTCCGTACTTCTTTTTTGTATTAATTAGTATTTTATTAATAATATTTCTGTAAGCTATATGTCTCATGCACTTAAATCTATTGATTTCATAAGTTTGTACGAATATAATAAAAAATAAAGTTTCTCAACTTATAGCTTTGAGATAATTTAAACTAAGTGCCAAATTGCTTTAAATAATTTCCTAACAGTTGAATAGATGGTTCCCAGCATTTCCGCATTTTGTGCGGATTTATAAAAAAAATCTGAAAAACGGATTTACATGACTATCTGTGGAATAACATCTCTTGAAAACTTCTGAAGCGCGTACTTGTCTTGAAGTGAGGTGCAAACAACAATTCACGATGAAAGAAACCCAGATAGTTAATACTTAATGGATTTTCGAACAGTGACATTTGTTAAACCGAGACGGCAACATACGAAACATGAGATAGCGCGTCGTGATAGAGACAGACAATCGCTGAAACAGAGAACACCGTAAAATCCTCATGCTCCGGGCCGTAAGATATGAACAAAAAGCTCCCCACGGGTAGTGCTCGTACCTTTCCGCCACCGACCCCCGAAGCATGCAGAGTTTTCAGCACGCCAAACTGAACGACTATTCCCTCGGTTGTACTCGTTCAAACTAGCGTTTTTGATTTCTCGAGTTATTTTTTCCCAAGACTCAAAATTCACTTGAAAATTCGAGATTTCGCTGGGAAATTCCAGGGAAATCTCGAATTTTCAAAAAAATTGCCAAAACTTAAAAAATTATATATTCAATTCTAAATAAAATTACGCTCATTATTGATCCTCAATTTTTATTATTTATTCAATCTTTTTTCAATGAAAACATTAATTACTTATCCATTTTTAACAAAACTAAACTGAATCACACCTGGAGTAGGTAAATTTCTATAAAATTTATGCCTTTTCATTAAAGAGTATATACTTTAAATACTTGTCTCAGATTTTTTTCTGACGTAAGTAAAAATATTAACCACGCATTATTTATTAAACAAATAGTAGTTACCTGAAGTATCTTCATAAAGAACTATACTTCAATTAAAGTTGAAAATATTATCTTTCTTCCCATATGTAAGTAGAACTTTTAATCAAAGCCTTTTATTTAAAAAAAATTAATTTTAGGTATCAAAATCAAATAAACAAATGGACCCAGCTTCATAATAAACTAATCTGCCAATAAAACTTATAACTTCACAATCTCTTAATTATGTAAATAAATAACAAAAAGAACTTCTACGCTTATTAGCCTTAGAAAGTTAGGTAGGGTAGGAAACAGCTTCCAGCACTAACCCATTTTTATTGAAATACACTTAAAAATACGAGAAAAAATACGAGCACCATCTCATAATCCGTTTCTTATCTTCGTTATAAAGTTTACAGGTAACAAGAAAACCCATTCATTTTCTGTCGATGGTGGCTTTACTGTTATTAAAACTTTATATAATTTTTAAATTTGGCGTTTTTTACTGCTTGACCCAAAGAGCAGATATTATTTTTATTAAGCTTCTTGTTATGTGAGTTTCGCGAAGTCGAATCTTTTCGGTAAATATAAAAATTAATACTAAATGAATACAAGTCAGATTAAATGGATCACATTTAGATACGTTAAGCAAATTAACAAAATTAAAAAAAATAACAAATCTCTATTGATCATGCTGTTGAAATTAAACGCTTTCAAAATTTATTAAGTAGACAGAGTGATATGACTGAAGTTAGCATATAGTTACACTAGTAAAATAACTAACCTACTTTTGGTTATCTGTAAAGATTCATTTAAAAAATGCGAAGGCATTTATTGCATCATCCGATAATTGGTTTATTATTTGCGAAACAGTGTTTCCAGCTAACAAAAAACACATTATTTTATATTCGAAATTGGCTTTATAGTTATCATAGCCTTATAAAATTTTCCAAATAGTTGGAATTCATTGTAACCGACCTTTTTGTCATATAAGATGCTATGAGGCGATAATTTCTACTAACAGTTAATAGAAACTATCGCCTCGATAGCATTCTGTAGTTGCAGCTAAAATTTGTAGATGTATTTGAAACGAGGTTTTATTGACGACACGAGTTTTAATGTCGAGTCAGAGTGGACGACTGAATAAATATTCCTGAAATATGCGGTACAGTAAATTGTGGTTTGCATAGTAATTTTAGAGGCAAATTAAATGAAAATATAAAACGTTAAATCTTGCGATGTCTAAATTTAAGGGTAGTTAAAAGAGGATGAGTTAAATATCTCAATAAAGCAGCTCTCCATAGTGTGACTATAGTACTGGGTATTATCACATAAACTTATTAAATTCGAATAAAATACCCACCCCTGGAGTTCCAAGTATACTTAGGTAGGTATCAAAGTTTAAGTATTTTACCGGTGCAAAGTGATTCTAATAAATTATTTATAAATGTTAATACTATTTTTCATCATTTTATTATAATATAAAGACACTTAAGATAATTAACCCATTTAATACTCAAAAATATTTCTTCGAATTTTATGTTAAAAAAATTTATTTTAATGTCACGTGTCACATGCGACATAAACTAAAAGATGACATTATTAGAAAACAATTTTTTTCAGAAAATTTTGCACGCTGTTTTCCTCATAAACCGATTTACTAGGAAACTTGAAACCTGGTATAGCCATAAAGTACATTAATTCGCATTTTAATAGTAGATGATTAAAGGATTACCCCTTTAATCAAAAGAGGCCAAATTAATACAATTGGAGTTGTTTAATTAAATATTTAAAATGTTTAACGATTTCAAATTTATTTTTGGAATTTGAAGTAAGGTATGTAAGGAGATTATTTTGGAAATATCCATGAAAATCCCCCTATCCCATTCGTCCTATCTCTAAAGCTTCTAAAACCAGAATTATGAAAGAAAAAAAAGTTGCCAATATTTACCTAATACTTACCGGAAATCGAAAACAATAACTCTAAATATATAAATATCGGACACATATTTATAGAGTGAAAATAAATATTATTATTTGCAATATGTTTATGTTCTTCTTACAAAATCTGAATACCTTTAATCTCTTTTCAGGTATCGTCCCAGAAACTCATGTATCAACATAATTCATTTGTCACCCCGTCTTATCCATTTGTACTTTCGCTACCTGCCGTGAAACCGATTCTTTGAAATTTAGTTTATAAGAAAATTACCTTATTGAAGTAAAGGTAGTTATAAAAACTGTAGAAAAGTGATACGTTCGAAACCTAGAGCAGTAAAATTTTAAGTTTAGTAAATAAAATACATTTTTAATTTCTAATACGTTTTTAATTTTTTTTCTATGTCAAGTTTGACTTATTTTCACTTGATTGACAAGTCGATCCATATAAGTAACTGGAAATGACTTTATTTCATTTTTCAAATGGATCTGAGCGAATATTTTACCTCCTTAAATTATCGGGCCATTATATCCTACGATATACATTTTTATCCTGGGATAAAAATTTAATAAAACATTATCTTTTAACCAATATATTTATTACCAATATATTAGCCAATAAATTATTTACTCAAAATAATTGAATAAAAAAAAATTAATTGACTCAAATTTTTAAGGCGCAAAAGAAGTATATTTCTATCGATTCAGACTTTTATTATTTTACAGATTTATTTTTCGATTTTTAGGTCGAATAAATAAAAAAACTGTGATGTTGAAAAGTTGGTATATTAAAAAAATTAAGTAGAAAGAAACATTTACAAAAAGAATAAAGTAGAGAGAAACGTCTTTTATTGCCAAAGTAAGCCGTTCACATATAAGAATTCTAAGTGAGTATCTAATTAAGTTTTCACTTATTCTATACTTTATGTTACGTGGAAACTTTCACTCGATTTATCAGGTCACAATTGCTTAATAATTGTTACAAGTATTATTCTCTATTGCTCTTTAATTTGTTCCGATAAATAACATTTTAAATTGGGAGTTGCTAAATGGTTTTAAGAGCAAAATGGTTTAAGATTCTTAAATTATGAAAATATATTGCTGAAAAATATTTATATAGCAGTCGGTATTCAAATATATAATATATAAGTATACATTTAATATATATATATATATATATATATATATATATATATATATATACATAAATACAAATATATAGCATACAAAAACTCCTTCATTTCTACTACGCATAGGAATGCTACACCAATATGTCAATACAAGATGTTATTTTCTAACCTCCAAATTTTAAAATTTCATCCATTCCCCCAATACACACTTTGCGCTAACATTGGACTTCTAGCTATAGATAAAATGTTCGAGTACCGGTTATTACTTTACATGAGAGGGTTCGCTAACCTTTTGGTTGATTGAATTGTATTTTGTATGATGCCTATTCCATCCTCCGCTATGAGTACTAAAGTGATGCACTTTACCACGCGTTTATGACAATGGAATGTGTTGTTGATAATTTTACCTAGAAAAAATTGAGCTGAACGCTTGTTAATTACAAATATTTACAGAATTCATGATGAATACGAACAGATTTACAGAATTCATGAGAATATTATTATTCT
The DNA here is from genome assembly GCA_039881145.1 of Druceiella hillmani. NCBI lineage: Eukaryota > Metazoa > Arthropoda > Insecta > Lepidoptera > Hepialidae > Druceiella > Druceiella hillmani. The sequence continues at coordinate 10,438,088 of JAYKKI010000082.1, forward strand.
AGATATTATTTGTGGGTATTTTATTTTTCAAATTTTCAGTAGCTAATGCTCAAAAAATTGGTGTTAGATTAATGACAGAACATTTGCGTTAAACTGATCACTGAGAACTAATTGTGGCTTCATTCGTTCCTTCCATACTACGTGTGAGACGTGAGTGTTTTCAAAGATTCATGAGAATTAAAAATGCAAATATAACGTCTATAAGTATAGAGACACAATTTTTTTATCGTAATATGATATTATGCCTGTACACTATGTATTACGGTACTTCAGTAGTGTTATGACAGCATTAATAGTAAAGTATTTACGATACATTAACATGTTGAGTGTTGAAATGTTATCTTCATTCACGGGCAGAAAATCCGGAGCTCGAGACAATTAAGCTACTCCTCAAATAGTGCTTTTGGTTGTGTACTCCTATATATTTCACCTAATGAAATAATGGTTGATAAATATTTTCTGAAGACCTGCTCTACTTTGATAGGTAACATGTCAGATAGATTTTTGAAATTTAAATTAATGAAATTTAGAACAAATATTTATTATTCTGAAAATACCTTATAGCAATGAATTTCTTACGAAATATATACGATTGATTATTATTAGCTAATTAATCAATAGATCAATATTTAAATAATACATTTGTAACGTGTTTCGAAAGACCTTAATAATAAAACAAAACCATGACAATGGATGAAAACCACAACACTATTCCAATCACGCGCGTAGGTGCAGGATAACCTCAGCTGAGAGTAGGACAACATTTGTAAGTTACATACTTCCAAAATGGTTTTCATGTTCAGAAATGTATAATGATTAAACATATGCAAAATGGTTGTCACGTAAGTCATATACACCACTGAGACAAATCAGCAGTCTATACAATATAATCGAATTTATTCTCATCAAGTTTGTTTATCTTTTATGGAGAAACAACAGATAAAAAGCGTTTGGAAAATTTCTTACTTATTAGGCAGACTTATGTCCTAATATTTCCATATCACAATGAGTTATTAAATAAATAAAAACTTAAACTTGTATAAATATTACGACCATTACATTAATTACAAACAGATACAGACGATACATTCTAGGTACACTAAAATCAACTATAGTATTTATAAAACTGAAAAAGTACTGTTGGAAATATTATTGAGAAAAAATAATAAATAATGACAACAAACAATCTAAAATGACACGAACGTACTGGATTTGACTTGTAAAGATGAGATGAAAAGGAACAAAGAAAAAATGCAAAATCTCGGTCGTAATATGCTAAGCGATAATAGAACAACCCTGAGTTACGTTTAGGGAAAAAATATTTTTTTGCTACACGTAAAAATGAGACTTTTTCTTTTAAATATTATTTGTAAAGAAGAAAAAAAATGAAAAATAAAAATTCCATTTCTCAACAGATTGTCATCGTGAACTTTTCTTATCTGATCGTCATTAAAACAGTATTTACTTAGATTCAGCTCTTATGAAAAATATTTACATACGTTGTACAATATTGTATTCCTTTAGCTTTATATCAACTCAACAACGCAATTTACGTGTTGACATTTATTTCTAACAATCTTTAAACCAACGGGAGTGTTTTAATTTTGCTCAATTTATTTTTAATATTGACGTTAATTTATACTGCTGTAACTATAATTTGAGACAATCACTTTGACTATTGTTCCCAGATCAAATCGCAAGACCCTTTGACTTTTCCGTTACCGTTCCTGGATCAAATAAAGACAATAAGTCATCCCTATAATATTTTAAGTTCGATCCATACGTTCTGCATGATATCGTAATATGTTAAACATTAAGTCTATCTTTTTTGCCTACTTTCACGATATAACTCATTTCAAGAATATTGTCGTTTGTCATATTGCATATGTTGCCATAAATAGGTAAAAATGATAGGGAAATTAAATATGAAAAAAAATTCAATTGAACGAGTATTTATTGATACAATATATTCTTTAGCGTAATTGTAGTTTAAACAAAATCTATGTTGGAATGTGCATTCAAGACTTGAAGCAATTGTAATGTTAATACGAAAACTGGCTATTTCGTAGTTTATAAACAAAAGAACAGCAGTTTCTATTCATATATGCGATAATAAATTTATATGATAAGACAAACAGAATAAAAAATATAAATAACCGAGTTAAAAATATGGGGGAGTGAGTGATAATTGTATTGTAAATTGCTGTAAAATATTTAAAAATTATTAAAGCTTCTTTTCGGAAGTAGTTCAACTGACTTATTTGCCTCCTATATTTAGCTATTCGTCTGAACCATCTAAGTAAAAAGATATCACGCAATACGTTGTTAATAAGATTACGTACGTAATGTTTCACCTCATTTACTAAAACTGGTTAGACTGACTGACTTATTACGTCGCTCTTTTAAAACAGTTACACGTGTACTGTTGAAAATAACATTATAAAATATATTCAGAGGTCACCAGATAGTAATATCAGCGAAATAATTAAGACTTGACATTAAAGTGGCTCAAGTTTCAATTAGTGAGTTATATATAAACTGGATGCCTTGTATGACTTGTAAAAATATATGAATCAGGCACCGAACAAGTATCTCATGCTTACAAAATTAATGGTTCACTGCTTACGAATGGACTGTCAAGTAGAAGTTGCATAGTTTAAGAACTTATAATGTGCTCTTCCCGATAAATCAACAAACTGGCAAATCTCAGTTGGCAATCTCTTGATATCTTATGATGAATGAAATATTCTTTGTACCCGTCAACATGTCCCGTTTCGTTTCCAGTGGAAAAATATTCTTCATAGTACATAATGCCAAATGCGGTTCATCCACGTGAGGAGAATGTTATACTGCTTCATTTAAAATATAATTGATATTATAAATAGCATAATTTATATGTCACATAGCCTTTGCTCTATAACTAGGATTAATTTATTCTTTTCTCTCAAATTCTGTGACTGATTGCTGGCGTGATATTTTTTCGACTATTAAGATTTAAATGGATGACTTTTTAATCTGCCTTTGTAGCTTACATTGAGGATACTGTATTTTCGAATTTATAATAGATTTCAAGTTTTTCTTGAATGAAGGTAAGTATTTCAATGAAACCTTTGGTGAATAGAATATGTAAATAAGCGAATTATTTTTAACGGTATTTAATGAATAATAATAATTTCAACATCTCATTTATGTGGATTCTATCCTAAAATAATGCCAGAAATATTTACCAATATTTAATTATTAAGGATACTACGTAGTATTGTCATATACAATTGTTACATTATACATATACGTATATGTATGTCTTATCATTCTCGTAAACAATGGTAAAGGGAATTCGTGTTACCGTTCATTACTATGGAAGTAGTTCTTTAGAATAATTTGTGGGTACTTAAATTGCAATATCCTTAGACCAAATTAACTTTCCACTACAAAAAAAATTAATGTAGCCAAGGAAAGGAATTAAAAAGACTAATTAAGTGATTTATTGTTTCTTATGGGACTTTTATTAACTCGAGATTAAATTATGTTAATAACCATTGTAATATTTAAATAATTTTTCTCATAAAGTAATAAGAAACAGTTTTGGAAAAAATAGCTGAAAAGAAAATGTAGTAGAAAAAAGCAAAACGCTTAACTTTTTTTTCATCTTTTTTTTAATCTTTATAAAATCATAAATATTTCTAAATAGATAATTTTTGGAGTCAGTAACCAGGAAATTGTAACATTAATTTTTGTGTAAGGGTGCATATGTATGTATGAAAAAAAGAAAATTATCAACTTGGTACCGATTTCAAAAATCTCTTATGTTCGGGAACGATTTTCCACTGCAAAATTCCTGAACAATTATTAATTAGTGATGAATGGTGCGCCTTTTCTATAAAAAATTGTATTGCATAATCTCCTAATAAGTATGTATGCATATATATATATATATATATATATATATATATATATATAAATATATATATATACATGTATATATATTAGTTTCCTTTTTCGATTTAATTTCTCGTCTTTTGATCTTCCTTTAACGTTTCCTTTAGCTAAATTCAGAAATTTAATATATTTTGCGTTAATTTTGTAGAAATTCATTATTCACAATTAAATGAAACTACGGTGATGTACTACAACATCTTCAGCAAAGATATTTGCTAATAGCCCACCTGAAGATGTTGTAATACAACGAAACCTAGGTCGTGGTAAAGAACTTAAAGAAAGTAGAGATAATACTACATAACGTAGTTTCATTTAATTCTAAATTCACAACTTAAATTTCATATGCATAATATTTTAGTTGAACTCTATAGCCTTAAATAATTAATTGGCGATATCTGTTTCATATACCAGTAGCAAATATTACAAATTTTCCTCAATGCCTTCGCTTACCTGAAAATTACCGCACGTTTGCAGTAAGTTCCAGGTCTTGTCTTCCCTCGTAGTTTCGCCCCGTTTAAACTATTTTCAATGGAATACTATTATATAATAAAGAGCAGTCGAATTCCTCCGTGTTTAGAATTTTTTTTCAGGCATAGCTGCCTTATGAAATTTGTTTGATACATGTTTTTAAATTTGCTGGACGACAAATATCCGTAAGTTATTTTGGTAGGAGATTATGTTATTTGCTTTCAGTGCCAGAAAATCAAACAGTAACAATTAAATGCTCTCATTATAAACACGCTACATTTTAATAATAACCCTCTACTGCAAAGGATACAAAATATTTTGTTACATATTTATTATTGAAGTGAATTTTCTATGCACCACGAATATGACCTTATCATTATGCATCCTTAAGCTACTTTACGTAATTTACTTATAAAGTTGCAACTACATAATATTTCATTAGCCTTTAAAAAAAATTTACAGAGTGAAAAAAAGGAAAACCTTATTATATTACTTACGTTAGACACATTCATCAATATGTAAGTCTACCACAGCCATTTTTTCCGAAAACTGTTGGTTATAGAAACATAAACATATCATCCTGAATATGTCTCAATAGGTGGAATTCAAAAACGGTTATGTCGATGTTTTAAAGGGAAAAATAAATTATTAGATTTTTCAAATATAATTAATTTTGCAGGACATCACTTGAAAAAAGAATTAGTAAGGATTATAGAAAAATTTCTTTTAACAAAAGATATTTACAAATTTATGTCACGGCCCCCTCCACAAAATTAGGAAGTGCTAAATTTAAAATTTAAAAACTATTGTTATTACGAATCTACCTACAGGTAACTGGGCTATAGCAATAAACCTAAATAGTTTTGATATATTCACGATATTTGTATGTTCATTAAAGCTATAATATACCAAGTATATTTATGTTGAAAATTAATATTTACATTTATAAGTATATTATATAAGTATTGAATATATTTGGCGTAAAATTTCCGGTAATACCCTCGTAAATTTGAAATAGTAAATGTTTTCATGCATTTGTCTTCATTATGTTTATTTTCCGGATAAATTTAGTGCATCATGCAATAAAGAAAATTACTTCTCTTGGGTAACATAAACTGGATAGTTTATTTATCTTAGGAAAAGTAACTTCCTTTATTGCACGAACTTATTTCAAGTCCACACATTACTAAAATTAAAGTAAAATCAAATTATTTCACACTAGAATATGCGGGTCGTGTGACTAACCACACAATTCAAGATGCTGTTTACAGGAAGTGCAGACTGCGAAGACGGTGAAATTTTTAAATAGGCAAATTTAACTACAAAACTTTGACATGGATGTTGATAAATATGTTACTTTTCCAGGCAGATAAATGACACTAGAGTGTTATTTGGCGCAGCATTACTGAAAGTTCTTTCTGTTATTTAAACAACCATAGAGTCCTAACTTAGATCTTTCGTTAACCAGAATTTTTTGTTTACACCATTTTAATATATAAAATAATGCTTGAATAAAATTGTATTATTGACGTTATAAATTATTGCTTTCAAATAGAAGTAAAAAAAATACTTCTATTACCTCTTAAAAATATATTTAAAATTATGTTGAGAAAGTGCATAATATTTTATATCAGAATCCATTTAATCAGAAATTGGTAACCGTTGAGTTCATCATTGATATTACGGAATTTTTATATATTTACTTATGTTACTCTAAAAACAAAAAATTACGATAATGTTTTTAAGCATAAATTGGTTTCACGATTTATTTTAAATACAATTTGTATTATTGCGCAATATTATACATAGAATATAAATTTTCCACTTTGCTAATATTTATGTAATATTTATGCATGTAAATACAATAAAAATACTTAGCTAGAAGTTTAACTTCTAAACGCAGTAAAATTATTTCTTTATCTCAAACACAATGTAAAATCTGATTCAGCTGGTGTATATTGAAAGCGGTATTTGCACCATTTACATACTACACTAGTTTTTTAAACTTAGAAATAAATAACTAGTATGCTTTAAAATTAGTTTTTTAAAAAACTTACGTATTTTAAAAACCCATGATATTTGTCACAAAACTTCATGAAATCTTTAGTCTAATGTAGCTACATCTTAAGAAGTAGAGTTTGCAGTGTTGTTGTATCGTTCAGCCACTGTTTCTGATATAACTATTGTAGAGGTAGAACGCGTAGATTTAATATATATTAAGACCTGAAAACATCAATAATAAAATTGCAAAAAATTGCAATTTTTTATCCGAAAAGACATTCGGAAAAACAGTAATATTCCTGTCATTACATTATAACTCTCCACAATTTTTGAGCAAATTTATAGCTTGCATCCAAACGGCCGTATTTTATAGTGGCTGTCATGCAAATCAAATAGTCATTTTTTTTGATTTTCTAAGTATAGATTAATTTTAAAAATTATTTGAAATATATGTAAAGCTCACTACGTCAAAAATATTATGGAAGCATTTATTGACGACCGTTTCAAAGGAAGTTCAGCGCTTTAGATAAGTAGTACAGAATTATGAATTAGACGTTTGGACCTTGTTATTTACACATCGTTACGGCATGCGGGTCTCTAATCAATCGAGGCTTTCTCGGCAATGCTTTTCAAGTTCTTCTTGACACGATTTATCTTTTTTCCTTCTCTTTTCAAGTGTATTTTAACTTTTTTTCCTCGTCAATTCGATCTATTCGTTATGAACGTCAAGAGTATGTATATTTCCAATCATAAGTTTGTCTTTTGCCCATGAATTACAGCGTCTTTTCTTTTACTTAGTTTGCCGTATTCAGGTTTTTTTATACACTAATGGAACGGTGCAATATATAGAAAGGGAGAGAGAGACAGACCGGCTTATTTATTGACCGATCATCCTGAGTATTCTTCCTAATTTCCTCCGTCCCTGATGACTGATATCTTTGGCGAACGGAGCAGGGACGATTAGTGACAGTGTTTAAATAAATTTTGTTATTATTTTCTTGTTCTTCTGATACATGACTTCACTCGAATACGCTCGTATTTATATTTTAATTCAAATGGAGTTTGCTCTCGACCAAAACTTTTCATTTCTTTGCTCTTTAATTAAATTTATTATTTTTTTTGTTTGGATATTTTGGAAAAAAAACAAATGTTCATCTGTGTTGTCTATAATTGATTATAACTAGAAAATTGAAGAAAAATCGTCGCAGTACTCTTCAATAAAATTGATGTTTATTCATGACATTAGGTGACGGTCATGGTATAATTCATTCAGTAGCTTCGAATAAAACAAATTAAGTACTTTTATTGTTATGAATTAATGAAAATATATTTTTGATTACTAAAAAGTACAGAGTTCTAGACCATTAATGACTGTTGTAGATATTTACCTGACTTGAACGGTTAAAGAAATTTTGCTTCATCCGTGAGCTTATGTAAATGAGGCTAAAACCTTTTTTAACCTAACGTAAATAATAAACAAAGAGTATTTGTATATTCAATAATAAAAAAAACTAATTCTAACCATAAGTCGTTTTGGATAAAGTATTTTTATAATAGAAAATCATTTAATAAGTTTAAATAAAAATCGGTTTTAAATTTCCCTCGCGAAACTAAAACTAAACGAAAATTTTAAATTCTCCTTCACGAACATACTTATGACTTAAATTATGAAAAACTTTTTCGAATAGATTTTAATCTATTCGCGAACGCACCACCGCAACTGCACTAGGCCTTATGTGAAATACCACTCCTTTTAACGTCATACATATTCTTGACGTCAGGCATTGTCACATTCAGGATGTGCACAATGCATGAACATCGCGAGCGAATGAGCAGAGTTGAGTAGACGTCGGCCCAAAGACTTTTTGTGGGTTCTGCTATTTGTGAAGTTCAAAAACATCTATTTAACTGTTTTGTCCTTTAACTGAATGAATACAAAAACGTTATGCAACAAAATGTTAATGCATTTAAAACTGGATATCTGAATTTTAGACATATATAATGTCAAGGATTTTGAAATAGAAATTTTGATGGGTATTAAAAAGAATGATTAACCAACCAGCTATCGCCCTAGGGCTCAAAAGTTATCTGAATTAAGGGATACATTCACACTGGAACATAGAACAAGTAGTAGCAGATATTGTATGCGGAAAATAGTATCTATCTACATATAAATATAATAAAATTGTGGAATTTTCATATCTGCGTACTACATACTATGTATAATTTACCCTTTCGGTTTCTACGATATTTTATCGGAGAAAGGAGAAATTAAGATTTTTCACTAATATATTCAAATTCTGTTTTTCAAAAACGACATCTAAAACTTACTATACTTTTCCTGTAGGATATTCAAAATCTTTTATCAGTTCGAACTATGTCAGATTTTTCCACTTGAGGGTGTGGAAAATATTTTTTTTTTTCATATTTTTAACCATAAATCAAACCCGTTGTGATTTAATATAAAAAAAAACCTAATTTTTTCATTTGTAACCAAAGCTCTTTCATATGATTAATCCCCATTTTGTGAAAAATAAGAAAATTTAATAAAATTAATATATTTTCCGAATTCATTCGAAAACATTTGAAATAGATGCAGACAAGCCAATTTCACAAACGTAATATCATGCAATTTCAAATTAGTAGCATGAATAGTTAGAGAAACTGTTATCACATACAGACAGACAAAAAATGTCAACTAAAGTTTTCATTTTTATTTATATTTATGTGTGGAACCCAAAAAAGACGCTGCTAAAGAAAAGCAGTAATCCTTAAAAGACATTTTGTTGAAATGTATAAAGTTCAAAAACGTTAATTTTTAACACTTTACAAGTCACAATTAACATTTATATGCCACAGACCATCTTGAACATCATAAACACTTCCCTAACGTTTAGGGTGACGTATGAAATTTTCCTGTGCCTGTACATAACCTTGAACAATATTAGGGTGTTGCTGATAATATTTGTCGAAAACACATATAAACCTGAGAAGTGACCTGATAAATTATTAAAAAATGCAACCAAACACGATGCGCGTAGGTGATTCTACAATTTTGATGCGAAATATAACAAATACTTTGTCACACGCAATAAAACATAAAACTGGTGTAAAACTTACAAGTTGGCATATTATATTAAAGACGGTGGGCTGTTTGGAATTTTAACGGCGCACTTAAAATAAAGCAGCGCAATATTCGACTCGCGTGACGAGCCACGTCACAGCTACGTGTATGGTAAATTGTACCTATTTACTCCCGGGAATCGTAACAGAGACTTCTTGACGTTTTAGGTTTATGTCACAATATCCAAATAAAGACATTTGAGTACATATTCGAGGTGAAACAGATAAGAGAAACGTGTAAAATAGACAGATTTTAATGAGTTGGCTTGTACGGTATTTAATCGTAACTTTAGAACAATTAGATAAATGAATCCATATGTTTCACTCAAATATTTGTTATTTTCTTTGATTTTTCACAGGAAGCTAAGACTATTTCAAAAGGGTTCCGTTTATCTTTTTGTGTAAACCCTCTTTGTAATCTTTCTATAAATCCTAATTTATACCAAGTGATTTCATTAATTTAAAAAAATTGAGATTTAAATTTTTTTATAGAGATTAAATTTTGCTAAGTTTAAAATGTAGTTCAAGAAAAACAAGTGTGTTTATAATTCTAAACAGCAAGCTAAATGCACGCAATGTTTCTATTCAAATGCGGAACCCGCTCAGTGTTGTCTCATCTTTTGTGGTTTGATAACAAAGTAATAACCTGTATAACTAACGAGATGAAAATGCTAGTTTTAACAGCAAAACACTCAATAACTCTATGCATAACGACAATTGAAACAGCCAGTTTACACTTTTAGGAATTTTTAATACATTCCAATATACTTTTTGAAAAACCACAGGTAAAAAAATATTTTTTTATATTTAGATTTGCAAGGTGATTAGAACTACTTGCAGCCATAACATCCACTAATATATTGAGTTAACATTGAAAGAGTCTTAGCTGATTACATATTACAATATTCATTGATTTTTAATTATTCTTATATTGACCTCAATCTCAATTTTAATGAAAATTTGTTGCGTTCGACTTTTCATTATTTTCTTTGGTTTTACTTTAGTATTGTCAATTCTAAATACGTTTAACGACATTTACATATATTTTGTGGAGATATATAAATGGGCATGTCAAATCAAAAACAAATAAAATCAGCGATAATCTTACTTTTTTCAAAGAGATTTAAGTTATTTTTAAACTTAAAAATACCTTGTATTAGTAATCCTAATTACAAGGTACAAACAAGTAAATGACGTAATATTTGCAACTGGAAATATTATCTTTTTGTGACAATGCTTTTGACAATTATATTTTTGGTGTTACTCGTATGCTCACGCGCTCCAAATGAACGTTAACTTAATCTTCCCTACTCACATATCTTACTGGATTATCTGCATTATTGATTCACAGACTTTATGAAAAATTTATAAGTAATTAGAACTCTTCTAATATATAATAGTATATATATATATATATATGTATATATATATATATATATATATATATATATATATAGTATAATTAATTTTGTAGCAATGAGACTATGTTAAGAAATTTAAATTAATTAGGTTACAGGTAAATTAAATTAGGAAGTTAAAATATCAAAAGTTTATCATATCATTAAATTATTGAAAATCTTAAAAACCTATGTTTTTAAAAAGAATTATCATCGCATGATATTGTAATCTAAGATTAAAACTGATTTTCATGAACATATTATTAACCATAAATTATACGTCAAAAGCGATTAGTTACTAAAACTCGTTGCTAATTAATCTACTTTTATAATAATTGATTTATCTCAATCCTTACACACGCACTTGTCATATTTACATTTTAATATAAAAGGAAAAGTATTATTGTTTATTCAAAGTAAAGCTTAATGAATTAATGATATTTTTTTTGAAACAAATCTCGTCTTCTAAGCACTAAACAGGCATAATATAATAAACATTGAGCGACCTGGCATCCCCCACAAATTCAACATAAAGTGGTTTAGAGTATAAATAATATATGAATTAGAGAAAATATATAGTAATAAAAAACTAGAAAAAAGCTTGAAAAAGTGTAAAATTAAATAATAAAAAACTTTAATGTTGCGTGGCATCCTTTGTAAAAATTAGGTGTCTCAAATAGAGAGCTCCTGAATAATCCACTTAAAAGGCTACTTCCGTGTTGGTTTAATAATTCCGAAAAATTATAATATAGGGAATAGCTAATAGGGGAAATTTCTAGACATTTAAAAATAAAATTGCAGTTCAGTATTTCCCGAGATAATCCCCGCTGCAGACGAGAGAATTTTGCGTCCGTTGAATAAAGAACTATATTATTTTTTGTCTTACGTGGTCGTTTGAAAGACACTTTTATTTGAAATAAAACCTATCGAGTACTAATAGAACTCTACTATAATTGTTTCAAACATATTTATGTATGCAGACATTTAGGATTAAGTAGTCGTTATTATTATTCTTTTCACAACCACTAAATTATTTTTTTACTATGTTAATAAACTTACTACTACTTACGTTTTAGTTTACTGGAAAACTACATAATCTAGTTTTGTTTTAAACTAAAATTTAAGTAGGTAAATTTCTAACAATATTATTTTCATGACATTTACTAGCAATTTCGGGGATAGGGTGAGGAGACATAATTTTTGTGAATATATTCAAGAATTTATCTTAGAACCTCTCCCAAAAATTAGCAGAAAAAATGGTTTTGAAAACTAAATAACTTAAACTGCTTTTTCAATTGATAACCCACGCGATTGATTTAGTGAAAAATAATATCCGATTATTCTAATTACACCTTTCCCTATCACTATAAATGTTATATCAATATTTTGAAGATTAATTATTAAAATACCCTATGCCATGCTTCGAAATTATACATCAAGCAATTTAAAACAAATACCTACTATTTCCTTTCCCCATTTCATTTTTTTTCATATATGAAACACTAAAAATAATTTGCCGTAGAATGGACTGAACTATTCTCGAGATGAAGTATAATTTAAATAAAATATAATATAAATAAAATAAAAAAAAAGTGTAATATAAATAAAAAAAAAAAAGTTTTGTCTGCTACTTTTTTTCCAATAGAATGCTATAATATATTTACTACAATAAATAAAAGAACAATGATCCAATTTTCCATAGCAATATGTTAACAACTATCATTATACCAGTATTTCTTTTATAATTTTTATCAGCAATGAGCCAAAGGCAAAATTCTACCGGAAAATACAACTCAATATTAAAAAACATCCTCGCTGTGGAATTTTTTCTTTATTTCAGATCCAAAATAACATATCCACCTTTTTAATTTTACGCCAAGTACAACTGTGCAAATTTTGGCTAGAAATCTGACAAATAATTATGATTCTGGAGCACGTTGCAGTATTACTTCGAAAGTTCCCTTAGATTGCTAATGCATAATTTGAAATGTAACAAATATCGTGTTTGAGTCGAAAATATATCAATACATATGACAGTTACGATATGAATTTAATTTAAATTATGTACTACTTTATCTGTTGCCCCACTAAATAGAATATACTGTACTGAATAAATGCTATATTTTTGGAAACAGTCTTGTTTTAAAATGTAAATATATAAATATAATGATGGTTGTTGACATGTCATTAATTTTCTGTATTTGTGTGAGTAACACTGCGGATCGCTATATTCTTTAAAACAAATTTTTCGCTAAACACCACTGATACTTTAATATGTTTAATATAGAGTTATAAAATTTCTTATATCGTTTATGGGTGTAATCAATATCATATTTTTTTACTGAAAACTAAATATAAAATACTTAGGCAGTTAATTAAAGTCTCTTTTAGTATGAAATTAAAAAATATCATAAACATGAATAGAAATAAATTTATGAAAGTGGTTATTTATAAAGTAAAAATGGTCACAGGTTTAAAGTGATGGCTTTTTCGTTTCCTGGTATACATTAAAGAAATAACGTATTCAGATTTTTTCTTCGAAAATCGCACACTAATTTTCTAAGTATCCTTTCTCGGGTAATTGATCCATTCCGTCTTTTCTACGTTTTCCTTTTTTCATGTAAATTTATGAATAAATTTAAATCTATTCATTTGATATCTCATTAATAGCAAAGATCTAATTTTTAGGATTCCGTACTTCAAAACGAAAGAAAAACTGAATCCTAATAAGGTCACTCACTTGGCCATTCATCTTCCGTCTGTCCATCGTCACAGGCGTTTTTCTCAGAAATAGTTTGGTAAATTCACCCGCTTATGTTTACGTATACAATTTTGGAGGAGGAAAACAAAGAGAGTGAACTTTTCTTTTCATTTAATGTGTCCTATATTAATCTCAGTTCACGAGAAAAAATTAGTGTGGGGCACAGTTTTTTTTTTTAGAATTTTACGTACGATATTTTTAGAGATATTTTTTTATATTTATTCGCGTAATTTTTCTCAACTGTTCAATGTCGAAACGCGTAATTTGAAAGTAAGCATATGTTTCCGCATATATTTTAATAGTTACCGCTAATAAAAATATTTATGTGAAATTTAATTTCTGCAAATAAAATAATCGAAATTTTTTACTATTTCCAAACTAATTTTTTTTTAAATTTTGTTTCTAATAATTCACCCTATCATTTAAAAATATCCACAAAAAATTCTCTACTGTCCTCTATTTTAAAAACTGCTAAAGCAAAATTTATTTCAAAACGGCGTTACAGTTTAAATTTAACAATAAATTTAAATCTCATTGCTTTTTATAAACTTAATGTATTTTAAGCCTGGTAAAATACAATACAGGTATTTATATGGTCAAAATGAATGCTAAATTCTGTAAAGAAAATCTCGAAGTCTCTGAGACAGTGTGAAATGCGCATGAAATATGTATTTAAATTCCTGTTTCTTGAATCAGTATATCAAAAGGAAAAACAGAATTTTCATAAGTTCACTCAGATATCTGGTCCGATAATAAATTTGTGTTGTTTTTTTTAATTTAAATAATAATACGTCCCATTAACCCTTATACTTCGTGCTAGGAACGAATTTTTCTAAAATATTAATGTAAAAATTAAACAGAGGATAAATGAACTGTAAAAAAATTTTTAATTACCTTCTTAATAAGTACCTTGTTAGGAGGAAAAAAAATTACTATTTCGTAATTTTAAATTTCATACTTAAAAAAACATTTTAGTAAATATGGAAAAAAGAGAATTTTCCACCTCCGACTATTTCTAAAACTACTAGACCAAAATCATAAAAAAATATAGTTTATTATTTAAATCTATAAACTTGATCTCATGTAATTTTTGTGATTATATAAGATCTATAAATTTTGTATATGAGTACTATGATTTTTAATCTGTCAAAGACCTTCGCCGTGAAAAATAATGTTTTTTATTAAACTATGTACTGTGAAATGCCCATGAATGCCTAAATGTCTAGGGAACCCTCATAGAAGTCTACTCACACTTAACGTTATTCTTAAGGTTTTATTCCGATTGTCACTGTCACGAAGCTTTTTCTTTTAAACGGAAACATGACCCTGAGAATTAAAGTTACTGTTTAAAAAAACTGTATATATAATGAACGTGATACTTATGGTATAAAAATTTAAAACTGTTCAAATAAAATACCATACTCCTTTTAATTTCTTAATTAACATAATAAAGGTATGAATATTTTTTTCGTACTTGGAGTTAGTCCTCATCTTCAATTAATGGATCGATCTATATTATAGTGGCTGGAAATTATTTTATTTCGTTCTTAACATTGTCCTCAGCTTATATATCTCATTGTAAAACTAATTGAAAGTGTATTCTAGTACAAGGATTTTTTACTCGAGAATGAAAATTTAATAAAATATTAACTATCAATTAAAATTAAATATTGTATAAGAAAATTTACTCACACGGCTTTGACTACCCATGCACAGTATACAATTAAATTAATCTTCATTATATTAAACTTTTCGTTGTCAGTAACTATATGCAAGAAAATTAAAATTATCGCCATAATTTAAAATATGTTTTGGGAAATGTAATAATTGAATGATAGATTTTTGAGAGAAAAACAAAGAAATTTTTTTTATGAAAAGAGCCAAGTCTCCTTTCAACCAATCAAGTTTATTTTAGATTTTCAGATATTTAACGCAAAATTAAGATTAAAAGAATATAAAAATATGATATTTAAATTTGAGAGTAATGTAAAGAACCACACACATTATTACTTAGCAACCAGATCGTTAGTTGCGGGCGTATATCACTCGCCCGAAACAAAAAATACTGATCATTGTTACTGATACTGTTAACAATACTTAGCTGAAATAAATTCTTTGCTTTTTATAGATATGTAATTAATAATTCTCTAATAATATTTTGATAGCTTTCCACGTCCGTGAGACATCAGAAATTTGAAGCCCCGCAATTATGAAAGCATCCTAAATTCTGATCTCTCTCGGTCACATTATATGGAAGGAATGAATCAAGCCCGAACTAATTCTTAAGATATTCAGCTCAATATAATTATTATGTCATTAATCTAACACTAATTATTTGAGAAGTAGCTACGAAAAATAAAAAGTCTACCTATAATAGATTGAATAATAATATTCATAACCAATTCTGAAAAACTTCATGTTCAATTTTGAAACATGATGGGCGCGAAGAATGATTTAGAAGCATGATGGAAATTTACCCAGGCACCCTTTGCCATTGTAGCGTGTTTTTCTTTCGAATAACTTTTTCGATAAAAATTGCACTTTAGGAAGTTAATTCTTTTTAGTTTACAAGTCGAGCTGGCATTTTTTGGGTCTAATAAGAGAGTAAAAAATTCAGAATGTTAACGAAAAATTTATCCGTTTTTTAAAAAAAAAATTCCTCTCTAAGTCACCTAATTTCTTATGTATTTTGAATGGAAAATATGCTCTCCATACGGATTGATTTGAATTTAACATGCAAGGTACCGATGTAATGAGTTTTCAAATTAAAAAGCTTCTGCAATTATTTCACAGAGCCATGTTGTCCATAAATGGACAATGTCAATGTAGGAAGTATAAACAAATCTGCTCAATACAAGTTTTTATTCTATTTATTATTTCACTTAATATGCTCTCCATACGGATTGATTTGAATTTAACATGCAAGGGATTGATTTGAATTTAACATGCAAGGTACCAGTGTAATGAGTTTTCAAATCAAGTAGTTTCTGCAATGATTTCACAGAACCATATTTTCCATAAATGAACAATGACAGTGTAGCAACTATAAACACATCTGCTCAATACAAGTTTTCCGTCTCAGAATAAATTTAATTATTCTTTTGATTCCTTCCCTAAGTACAATTCAATATTCAGCGTAAAACAATCGTGTATAGTAAATTCGTAAAATTTGATCTCGTAGCAGTTTTTTTTTAGATTGGACAGGATTGAGGGAAATATGAACGATTATGAAAAAGAGAAATTCGTGGAATGAATTTTCCTAGCCAGCATTATATACTTCCTTAAAGTTCAGTCTTTCTAAATATTTTCTGCAAAGGTGGGTATAAATGATACCATCCTTCAATTCGTGAAAGGACGTGATGAATCATTAGATTCTATTTTGCCCGATTAACATAAGAGTGCATCTAAATGCTTGGATAATTTATGTTGTTACAAAATGTGCATTAAAATTAATATAAATCTTGAATTATTGTATGTTTAATTAATTTGTTTAATGCAAAATTAAATTGCATTATTCTGAGCACCGATTTGTATTGAATTAATTCAAGCGATAAATGTGTAAGAGGTAAAATAACTCACAATTCTTTTAGCAATATTCTTACCCACAACGGAACGGAGGAATGCCTTTAGGGTGAGAGGTTGTTTGTTTGTTTGTGTGTGTAATCCAATGTTCCCATTTATCTCCAAAACGGTTGACCGATTTAGATCAATTTTTTTGTAAAATATTTGTGATTAATTGGCAATGGTTCCTAGATAATTTTTAAGGTGATTACTTACCCGGGGGCACCACAATAAATATTTTGTTGCAAACGAATGTCACCATTTATCTTCCAAACGGTTTGACCGATATAAATACGGTTTTGTGCAAAATATTTGGGATCAAACCGACATCATTGAGATAAGTGTTATGGTGTTATATATCCAGGAGGTGTTGCAACATTTTGATGCAAACGAATGTTCCCATTTATCTCCAAAACGCTTTGACCGATTTTGAGAGTGATTTTTGCTAAATATTCGGGATTAATCGGCAAAGGTTTAGATAGGTTTTATGGTGTTAGCTCAATAGAGGGTGCTGCAACATTTTGTTGTAAACGAATGCTCTCATTTTTCTCCAAAACTGTCTGACCGATTTAAATACAATTTTTGGTAAAAATTTTGTAATTTAACGGCGATGGTTAATAATCATCGCACATAAAACGTTGTTAACTAATCAGAGGACGCTGCAATAAACATTTAAATTTTTCTAGATTAACTACTTTGTGACCTTTCATCGCCTTCTTCGATATATGATCCACGCAACATGTTTCTCAAGCGCTCTGTTCCTTCCAAGGCTGTGCTAACGTGTGCATTTTTGAAGAGTATTCTTTGATAACGATTAGTTATTACCAAGCCATCTAAAGATTGTACTCTACTAAGAGTCACATAAGCTTGCGCTTTGGTAAATGTTTTTTAATAGTTTAATTATTAAGACGAATAATAGAAATAAAAATGTTAGTTAAGCCCACGACTGTTGTAAATATTTTAATCAAAAAATTATAAAATAAAAAGCCAAATTAAAAGTTTTGAAAAAACCAAGTAGGGTGTAGTCGTTGTAATTGAAAAAGGATTGAATATTTTTTTTGAAAATAAGAACCTTTTAATTAAAAAACAAACTCAAGGAAATTCGTCGGGTCTGCCATTGCCATTTCCGGTCCCAATATCAATTACATTGTAACGGCATGGAAAATCTCTTTGCGCAGCTAAAAGAATTTCAATTAGTCACGAACTGATAAAACTGCAAAGTTTAAGGCATATGCAGGGTATGGCAGACCCGACGGATTTTATTAGGTTTGTAATTATATTATAAAGTTCTTATTTTTGTTTACTCGGGGGTTTTCAAAAAAGTTATTTAATATTTTTTTTCAATTACTACGACTATATCCATCATGAGTTTCTTCTTACAAATTTTTAATTTTTCTTTTTACATCTACAATATTTTAGACTCTACGTCTCTTGGAACTAAGCCCCTGGCTACTTACTGGGTATAACTATTTAAAACTTATTAGAATTAATTAAGTGTACATTTTCTGAACTAAGTAACTGATCAGAAACACACACACATATATATGTATATCAATATATATATGCATATAATACATAAAACTGTTAAAGAGGTTCACCTCAAAGGGTTGGAAATATTATTTGCTATTATTTGCAGTCATTAGGCAAAACTTTAAGTTTGTCTAAAAATGTTGTGTGATATTAAGTTATTGTTATGAAGCATGAATTCCAAAGTTTACAATTGAAGGTATTATTGAAGTTGAGGAATACATCAGAATATTATTTCCGATTAATCGTATTGATATCATCAGACACCTTAAGGATGGCAACTGATTAGATGCGTATTTGTCGTAATTTCAGATGTGAGAAATTAAATAATTATTAAATTATGAGCGAAACATTTCTTGAAATAATTTATAAAAGAATTAACATAAAATTTAAATCGAAGAAAAATAAACTATTGAAAAGTAACAAGACCTAAATTATTTTAATAACATTTAGAGTTGCAATATAAATAATGATATTATCATTTACATTATTGTTATCACTTCTTTGATATATCGGTTAAATCGTATTAACATTTGCTTTGACTTCCGTTTTACGAGCATTATCAATTTGAAATTAATTTTACTTATCCGTAGAATTTGCTGCTGAATGTACCTAATTTATTGTTGGATACAAATTCTTGCGAAAAAGTATATTATGTAAATTTGCATTTAATTCATAATGTGACTTTCATAACATTTGTCTGTGAGTAGCCAAGCGTACGGATGTAAAATCAAATACTATTTGATGTGCACTGACTGATTGAAGTGAAGATAATTTTCCATTGTATGTGTGGAAATTTTGTCGGCGCTCTGCGGCAAAGTTGACATTATACATAATTATTATGACTTTTTATATTTACACGTGGTGTTCGTTCTGAAATAATTAACATGTAATTAACTAAAATTTAATTTATAATAATGAAACGAAAAAATTGAGATTAATCCTTTTACATTTTGACATGTTTTGGAACAGCATTGGTTTATATCTTGGGTTTATGCAGTGCTCAAAATTATCGATAGGAATATTATTTTGATTTAATTACAAACCTTCATTTCAAATTTCTGTAAGTAAGAGTATCAACGACATACTTCGACATCATTAACGAATCGGATGAAAAGTTACTTGTGTGATCACAGCGGAGGATATAGGAGAGGCACCTTACAAAACACAATTTAATCAGCCGAAACGTTAGCAAGTACTCTCCTGTAAAGTACTGATGAGTACTTAAACAAGAAATATGTAATGTAGTTAAAAGTCCTTTGATACCACAAAGTTTGTGACTGCCGCAAGCGACAAAATTAAAATTGGAAGGCGTTTTAAAAAACAATACCCTGTATTTACATATTGCTTGAGTATTCAACATTTGGACGGAATTAGAGTTTTTGGGTGCTTTATATATATATATATATATATATATATATATATATATATATATATATATGTATTTATATAAATATATATATATATATACATATATATATGAATTTTTTGCATATATGTATGCAGACTGCCATATGAATGTTTTTCAACAATATTGTTCACAATTTCACATCGTTGAAATTTAGCAATTCCCTTTTTCAAAATATCTTTTATCGAACTACATTGGTCTCATAAATTGTAGGGTCCATAGAAAATAATACTTGTAATAATTATTAGGAAATTATGACCCTATTAATTAAATGAAAGTGTTCATGTCATATAAAGTATGAAAAAATGTAAACTTACGGACATATATTGACAAAGAATTTTTATATGCGAAAGGTTGCTCTGGATAATATGAATTTTTTGTTCCATTTTTATTTTACTTGACGAAAATATTTGTGTCTATTTTATTTCTATTTTATTCTATATATAACCTGCGATATTTCATGTATGATGCAATATTTCAACAATTGTATACCAATTTTTTTTTATTTATCCAACCTTAACACCGAATAGAAATAACTAAAAATGTGGGATAGGCATAATTGAATAAATAAAGACTTATTTTTTTACTGAAAATATTTGTTATTTTTATGTCTTCCTTTTCTTAGAAGCCATTAGTTCAATATATCAGAAATTCCAAGAAGATATTATGAAACCTTCCTTAAATTGTGGCGATAAATTTTGATCTTGAACTATGCTGGTACTGAAAATGACAGTTTAAAACTTTGACTTATTTATTGGGCATAATAACTTAAGATTGAGTTAGTTTTGACTTGCGTTTAGGTGCGATCTGTTTTGAGTTATGCTATTTTAATTATAAATTAACGTATTATTAAGTGTTGATCCTAGGATAAAGGTACTTATCTTAAAATATAGTCGTCGGATATTTTAAGGCGAGAAAATATTTGCTTAGATCAATGTGCAGATTGTAATAAAGTCAATTCCAATTACTTAAATGGATCGTCTTATTAATCAATTATATGTCGAACAAACCGGCAGTGGAAAAACAATGTTCATTGAAATATATAATATTGGGTTCAAAAAATTTAAAAGATTGTTTTATCTAATTTACAAATCTATACCTTTTACTACACTAGCTGTTGTACGTATTATTTATATAAACTTTTTTAACCCTAACTTTACTTCAATGAGGTAAAGTAGTAGGGCGCTTTTACTCGAAAATAAACTGAAATATGAAATACTTTCATTCACTATTAGTATGAGAAGCAAAGTTATTTATTTTTAGAAAAAAATACCTAACGCTTTTACACTCGTTTTACTTCAATGAGGTCAGGTAAGTCGTAAAAATGTAGGGCGCTTTTCTCGAAATCAAACTGAAATATTATATACTCATTCCCTCAAATTAATTTCAGAAGTAAAAGCATTGATTTTTAGAAAAAGTAGAACATGCTTTTACACTCGAAAATTGTACTAAATACTAAACATGACATACAATAAAATCGTTACAGAGTAGAGGGAGGAAACTGCTCGTACAAATATTATTTTGCTCTTTTATGTACAATTTATGAAAGAGTGTATTTATATGCTATTAATTTATTCTTAATTTTCTAGTATCATATTAAAGTAGAGAATATTGCACTTGCTTTATATTATACATACAACTACTTTTACAAGTATCAATGTTATTTAACAAAATCTGCAGAAGTCAAAGTAGCAGAGTGGCATATTTATTTGGGCTGGGATGTCTCATTCTGATTTTGTGTCTGCAAATACATCAGTACTGCAAGGCAACATTCAGTCATCAGAACTACACACAACTGCGAATTTCGAGATGATACAACACTTAGAAGCCCAAACACATCAAGACAGTGTCTGACTTGCGGTTTTACTTTATTGAATTGCTACCATCTTATTGCGCAGGCATCAAAAATACATAAACTGTCGAGTTTTGTGATGACATAATAAATAGAAGTGCAGACAATTTAGTTTCGTAAGTACCATTACATAGTTACAAGGTGATCTAATAAAAAAGGTGTCAGCAAAGAAATCATAAATTTGTTTAAGGGGTGCATCATTTTGGAAATTCATTATAATAAAGATAAGAAAAATGTGGGAAAATATTTCAAAATGATAATACAAGCATCGAAATAAAAGGGTGTTTCGCAAAATATAGCATTTATTCCTTGTAGTTTACTACGTTCATTGAGGTTAGAAATAAAACAAATCATTAAATTAAGGTATCATGAATGATTTAAATTAATTTCATATAATTCTAATATAAATATATTTGCCATATGTACTAAAATATTTTCATCCCAAATTTAATATATTTAAAGCTTTCATAATTAAGTATTTGAATAACTAAACACTAAATACCGTTTATTTATTTAATTAGTTTTAAAGTTATGCATTAACGATCGAACTGTGCATTGAAAATATTATTACAAGGTCCTCCAGTCTCATAATTCTTCACTTTGTTTCAAATTGAACTTCACAAAGTGATACTTAGTGAAACATTTTCATATATTTATTACACAAAGGCGCAAACGCTTCTGTAAACAACATACATAAGTGTTGTTTTAATTTAAAATTTCTTAGATTTAAAGAAAAGTTTTCGCAAAATGTTAAAATTTACTGCTTGGAGTTCCTTTGCCGTAAATTGGGGAGCGTTCAAAAGACGTAAGTATTTGAGATGACATTTTGATTTTTCCTTATATGAAGCTGGATATATTAAATTGAACAATTTAAAGGAAAATTGTGAAATAGCGTGTTTTAAACGCATATTGTAAATTGTGAAATAGCGTGTTTTAAACACATATTGTAAATTGTGAAACAGCGTGTTTTAAACGCATATTGTAAATTGTGAAATAGCGTGTTTAAACATATATTGTAAATTTTTTCTTTTAACTTTCGGTTAAAATTGTAAATTTTTTATGTAATGATATGTTTATTTTACTATCTATACTTCAAAAATATTTCATTCTAGTTTCCTGCCGGTGCAATGAGTACAAACTTTTCAAAAGTATTTAGTTAATAACAACTTCTGATTTTTTAGTTATTACTTTCTTTAGAACTATTCTTTTGGTATTAGTTATCTAGTAGTCAACAGATACTGATAAAGCAATGACAAATGACAGACAAATGAAGAATGGATAACAACTATTCTTAAGATAATATCAGGAGATATACGAAGAAAAAAAATGAGTAAGAAAAATAATTGAACGTTGATTTTTTTTTACTTTTTCTATAGCAATCTCGAAGTTAAATATACAATTATTTTTGAAATTCTACACTTCAAATGAAAACGGAACCCTTATAAAATTTTTCACATAATCCTTCGTCCGTATGTCACAAGGTTTATTCTTCGAAACTGTTCCACTAATAAGCTTTAAATTTTGCTTAGCAAAAGACCATTTCTATATTCATTACTTCGGAATATCGATTTTTACCTTGATCTAAATTACAAAAATTTAGATAAAGAAGAAAACAGAAGCAAATATTATTTTTTGTGGTTGATGAATGGTGCGGGATATTAATGGAATGAACAAATTTAAGCACAGATACGAATTTTTATTGCAATTTTATGTGATAGAATTCAGTCTGTATTGTGCATGTCCACAAAATAAATCAAACCGGAATACTTCAAAAACTGCTAAAACCCTAGTTATTAAAAACGTCCTGATTAAATTTTATTTACTTAAATTTTAATTTATCTGAAAATTTATCATTCATTGGAAATCTTTGACTGTTTAAAAAATTTAAGTTATTTGAACGCTCACGAAAAATATTCTACGCAATATATTAATAATACAAAAACTTAAAAAAAATATTTTTAAAAAGTTAAATAGACCCATTAAAGAGACCCATTAACATTTACATGTACGATACCCATATTTGTGAGTTATATTAGAATTTAACAGGTTTTATTTTAAATGCCTTCAATGAAGAATTGTTTAGTGACTTGAAGTGCATTCCCGAGCATATCCTACGGTTTTTGTTTATTTCCAAAATTTGAAGTATTCGTTTTGCGAGAACAAATGTAATTTTGGCTGCTTTCCAAACGGTCACGGAAGAGACACTTAAAAATAGTAGATCCGGTGATTTATTCAACGGATGCAAGCATATAAATTATAGCGGCGACAATTTCGGAATACGCTGAAATAGTAACAAACTATATATCTTTTGTTTTTAGGAATCTAAAAACGTTCAACACCAACTTTGTGTAATCCTTCAGCTTTGGTGGTACCAACTCGGGTAGTACATATTTAAACAACCTCAATTTTTTGGAAAAGCTGGTGTTTGGGATGTATCCTTATATTTTCACGAAATATCGTTTTATTATTAGATAACCGTTGATTGCAGAAGTGGAATTAAGTGTTAAATAAGTAAGTTATTCTAAGATTAAAATATTCTTATGTGGTAGCCTTTAATTTTCAGTGATAAACTCATGTCCAATCCTAAATTTTTTTACTATTCTAACATCAATTGTGATGGTGAAGAAATATTTAGGCTACTTTATTTAGTTTTGAAGGAAATTACGTTTATTTGGCCAACAGAATAACAAGAAAATAATACTTACTTATTGACGAATGTTAGGTAACGCGTCACTCAAATATATTTGTGCAACTTTTTAATTCTTTACTTCCTGATTTTCCATTTTCCAATCTTATTTCTCTGCTATATGTTTTCTTTGGTTCATATATTACTTACAAGGTAATGTGCTTTGAATTTATACACGTTGCAAGAGAACCTACTCCTTACGATTTGTTTGAACTGTCTTGACAGAAAGATATCAATAATTCGTTTCACTATATTACGATTTAATAAATATATTTTAAATTGTGGTCAAATTATACAATAAGAGTGAGAAATAAACTATTTTACAAATCTTGTAATTATTGACGAGTTTCAATTTTCGACAGTTTCAATGAAATTTTAATTTTGAAATTACGTATGTAGGAACGATTTTTTAAATTAAACTTCATGATTGCGCCAATCTTTTACAGTGATGTAAGTGGATACTTAATTTTTTTTTAAATATAACTATTTCATAATTACATGAAAGTACATGAAGGAGTTAATTGATTCCAATTTAACTTCTTCAATATTTTTACATTAATTCCAACTATTACAGAGAAATGTATGCATGTCAATAAATATAAAATTTTTGGTCAATCAGGCGATAAATTATATTGATTTTTGGCCAATTGGGTGATACAGCCATTTCGCTGATGCTATATAACGAATTTCCAGTTCGGTGATATAATATAATAAATTTTTGGCCAATAGGTGATATTAAATAATTCCCCCACCCTTATAGGCAAAGTTTGGCAGAAAAAAAATCTGAAGTAACTAAAACGGATAAAATATTTTGAATATATTACAGAAAAATTGTAATAAATTTGCAGACATTTAAAAGTTTGGAGAATAAAAATTAAAAATTTTCCTCTTTTTGATAATGTCATAAGATGACCCGGAGATGGCAAATTGAATTGAATTAAAAAATATATTAGTTATGCAAAATTTTGTAAGAAACTATTTAAAATATATTCTTATACGCAGTTGTTAAATATTGTTGATTTTGCTAGTAAAGCAATTTAATTCTGCAAAATTTCATCACGACCGATGTTAATTGTCCATCTGTCTGTAAACTGTGACCTATTTTTAACAGTCTAACACAAAGAAATGATATTTAACTTATTTACAATAAGTGTCAAAACAAAAACAGGAGTTAACTATATCAATTTTAATTTAAGAACATTTCTGTTGTTCAAATCATTTAATTCGTTATGGTTTTCAGGCTCTTTATATCGGATGTTAAATGAAAATTATTATAACAAGGTATCAAAATATGAAAAATTTGTATTTGCAGATGAGGACATCTTACATGTATATTATATTCAAATGTTCATGTAACCGTGGCATTTCTTAACGTTTCCTCGAAAAGGCATATTGAAGATAATGTGTGTCAAATTGAAAAAAATATTAGAAGAAATTGATTCAGGGTCTGCTGTCTTTAATAAGTATGATTAAAAATCTTAGTAAATTTAAAAATTGTTATTCAACTAAGTGGTTTTGAAAAATATTATAAAACTATTTAGTTAATAAACGAAATAATCATGAAAAAAGATCCATACAAATTTATTAGAGTCGACTCGTATACCATGGTAATATATCAAGTATCTTCTTAATACTGCTCATAAAAAGGTGTTAGCCTCAATTAACATAAACTCACGGATGAAGTGAAATTTCTTTATCCGTTGAAGTTAGATAAATATTTAAAACAGTCATTAGTTGTCCTGAAATACCTTTTTTTATAATTAAAACTGTGTTTCCACTAATTTATAATTACATATGTACTTAAAATTGTTTTATTCGAACTATTAAAAAAATATAATATCACACTTACTTCATGGCATGAATGAACATTTGATTTTTCTTCCAAAATGTTCAAATAAAAGAGATATTAAATTTAATTAATTATTTTTCTAATTAGATAATAAATGCTATATTAGATATATAAAGAAGCACAGAAAAGAGAAAGTTGTGGAGAAGGAAATTGGCAGGAATACTCGGAATGGCCAGTCAAAAAATAAACCGGTTTCGCTCTCTACATTGCACCGCTCCACAAGTATATAAAAATACATGAATAGGGCAATTGTAATAAGAGTTATAATTTATGGGCAATAAAAAGTCTCATGATTAAAAGTATACATATTTTATATATTCATAAGGAATAGATGGAATAGATGAGAAAACAGTTAAGATATTCTTAAGAAAAAAAATCTTGTCGCATTAAAATTTTAAAAGCATTCTTAAGATAGCCGCGGCTGATTAGAAGCCCGCATGGCGTAACGATGTGTAAATAACAGGGTCCAATCATCTAACTGATGGTTTGATATTAGCTATCTAAAGAGCGAACATTTCTTTGAAACGATCGTTTTATTTTCCATGATAGTTACTTAAAAATACAGCCAGTACGGAATAAAGAAAATTTATATCAAATTATTAAAATTCATATCATTGTATGTAACAAATTCCAACCCCAACCATGAATTTACAAAAAAACTGTAAAAAGAGCTTTTAATTAGTGACAGGTATGATTTTGATTCTAGTCCCAAACTTTCTTTTATGATAAGACATTGCAAAAAAAGGCATGAAATATTTTATAGCTTTTGACATATCTGAATATACGAATTTTATTTCTACAGTAGTTATTTTTACGTACATGAGTTTATTTTTGTTTGTGCTCTTCGTGAGCACAAACAAAATATATATATATATATATATATATATATATCACTTACTGGTTAATATATTTACTAGTGTTTACGTATATTTCTCATTACACATATTCATATATGCTATTCGCTTTTTAATAACAATAAATCCTTACCTTTGAATGGTCAGAACGGAGTCGGCAAAAATGAGTCTGAGGTTAAGAAACAGAATATAATTTGAAAAAAAATCTGGTATTTTCTAGAATATAACAATAACACTTCAGTTTTTGGCAATCAGGAAAAAGACAACATTTAAATACCGTTTATGATTAAAATAAAAACGAAAAGTATCTTCCTACATGGACATATATTATATTTTTAAAATATCAAAAGCTGTTATTGAAAAATAAAACAAAAGAAAACTCTGATGGAATACGTAATAACTTTTTTATAAACGATTACAAAACATAACGATACCACTCGTTTTTTCGTTTTTAATTGTGTAGTATTAATTAAAAATGAGCTTCCATTAGAAAAAAAACCAAACGTTAGTGAAAACATTAAAAATGTCATAAATAAAAATGTGCTTGACTTGTATTACGTATTTGAATTACTTGAATTACCTACTTGAATTAGAAAATAAACCTGATCATTTATGTTAATTTTGAGGGTTCAAGGCGTTTACTTAAAGCATTTATCCTAAAGAAAACGTGCATCCAAATTATTTTAATATCTTTAATACACAAATGATAATAATTTTAAAACACTTTAATGTCAATAACACTAATATGAAAATTGATACCTTAATTTGCTATACATTATTAACGCATGAAGATTAATATAGGCTTTACTACGACCGAGAACATACAATGACTGAAGCACTTGCTGGACGTTTGATCCAGAAAGTGTTGAAAGCAGCACGCACTTCGTCTCTCAAGATGGCTGGCAATCGCTCAATCATATCGTCTGCTGTGTAAGTGGCAGAGGTCGAACTTATTCCTATCACGAAAGAGGGCTTTAGAGTAGTTCTTCCAGACTTTTACAATATCACTTATTCGCGTTTTACAATATAACTAATATTTTTAAGAACATTTAAATTGTATAATATCAAGTATTTACGGTTTATTGTAATTCGATATCAGTCCATACACTTTTTGCTTTTAACGGGATTAAATTACTCTTTGTCTATTTTAATCAATACTTATTTTCAGTCTAATAATTTGGTGTTAGTAAAATAAAGTTCTATAATTTAAACCTTATATCAATTTACCAATGAAAAATTAATATGCACGACAATTTATTTAATTTAAATCGGAGTTATGAGTGATCGAAAAAATAAATACATGTTTTGTTGAAAAAATAAACACATTTTGTGATCAAATCTCATAGGAAAGTAACTGGTATTCAAATTAATTTATTAATTATTTAAAAATAAGGCTAAATAAACACCTTTTATCTAAACTTAACTCGGTTAAGACATCTTGATTGAAATAAATATTGTCAAGGATTCACACAACATGGGACGGTGTGGTGGGGGAGTCGAGAGTATATTGGCTAAAGCGGTTCCGCAATTACGTGTATCAAATACCTTTTAACTTATTTTTTATACGTGCACCTGACTGGCTTAGTTCATCGAAAAAAATTTTTTTTCAGGAATTTGTTATTGTTGTGAATAATGTTAAATATATATATGTATATATATATATATATATATATACACATATACGTGTGTGTGTGTCTTATGTGCACCAATAATAAAAAAGTTATTAATTAAAAAAAAACCAGCAGCCAAATTAATAGTAAAATTAATGGATGGTTCTTAGATATCATATCATGAAGGTATTATTGAATTACCAGTTATTATCTCCTTAAATAACATCTCCTGTAAAATTATTAGGTTTTATTCAATTACGTGTTAGTAAAAAATATATATTTCATTTCTATGATAAGAAAAAAGATATTTTATAATTTTGCATCGAACTTCAGCCTGCCTATCACAGCTGTTTTAGTAGTGAAATTGTGCAAGTATATGCTTCGTAAAAAGGTCTCAATCAATACGTACATAGTGAAATAAAAAATTAATGTAATTGAAACGACGGCGATTTTTTTTTTCGTTTATCTTTTTGGATAAGCTATCACTACTTAATAGGTTTTTTAAAATGAAACACAGGTTCCATTTACCAACTTACATTTTTAAGACTGGCTTATGAAATATGAAGCTTAAAAAAGATACGCAGCATACTTTAATGTTTTATCCCCAATCCAAATTTTTAGTCTTGACTACAAAATTGGTAAATTTTCATTAAAATTTTCAAATAAAATTTTCGGTTAAATTATTTTTGGAAACATAATCCGTCTTACTATGAAATCCCGTTTTGCGAGTGTTACGATAAACACTTGGCTGGTTTAATCTAACGAGTAATTTAAATAAGTTGTTTGGTTGGTAGCATTTGAAAACAAATATGAAATTAAATTTATTCAACTGTTAGGGTACAGTGAAAACCTTAAAAAACATACAACTTGCGACTTGCCCAAAATTACGCAATAATCTCCGACAAAAGTTATTTTATTAATTTCGAACCGAGAAAATAACACTTAGCAGTGTTATTTTCTCGGCTTCTTTCTGCCACTACTTACCAGGAAAGAATTGATCTCATTTTTAGGACTCTTCTAACTGATACATTAGAACTACCGATATATATGTATATATATATATATATATATATATATATATATATATATATATATGTATATATATGTACATATATATATATATATATATATATATATATATATATATATATATATATATATATATATATATATATATATATATATATATATATATACACACACGCTACCCCACATATACTCGCTGCATATATGTGGAACAGTAATATAATTTCAAAGAAAAAAAATTTAGTCACAGGAATAGAAGCTTTCATTCTACGTATTATGATGTCCCTTCCTGGATGAAATAGAGCTTGAATGAAAATAATATTTTTTATTTAATTTGTTGAAACTATTCCGAAAACGTGACTTACGTTACCAGGATTAGAAATAAACAAACCATTTTGTTAAGCAGAAGAACTACCATTCCAATAAAATGTATATCGCTTACAAACAAAGCTCAAGTTTACAAAAAACACTTTTAACACAACAGAGGAATTATTCAGAACAAATAATTTTCGATAAATTTCATAGAAGTGGTACTGCGTTTGATCAAGGTTTAGAATTTCTAGGACGTAGTAAACCTAACACTGTAAATAATAGAGGAATTTTTGAGAAGTTTTCTTCTTTGCAGAAGTTTGCTTCTAAATATGCCAATAATTTTTATAATATTTTAGAAAGCGTATAGGTTAGGGTTATCGCAAAACAATATTATCCAAATTGTGGTACAGCTGACCCTGCAAGAAATAGTGAGAGAGTTAAAATAAGAAGAATGAAGCGAGGTCTGTAAACAAAAATATTCGTCAATAATTATTTCGTATACAATCGATTTAAATTTGGAAAAACATTTTTATCATTTCAATGACAGTTTGATGTCACGAGATTGGCGCAACTCGTTAAAAGAATATGACCTAAACTATCCACCAGAAACTGTTCAATCCTACAACGAAGAATGAGTGATATCCCAAAAACACCATAATGTTTCAGCGGTTTATATGTATATATATATATATATATATATATATATATATATATATATATATATATATATATATAAATATATATATATATATATATATATATAAGCTTATATTTTTGAACTCTGCTATCGGTGTATGCTCATGGCTTTGTTCGCAAACAGATAGAATAGGAAGTATATGGAAAATATAATCCCACTTTTTTCGCTAGAAGATAGATTCCAAAAGGAACTTAGTCGAAACCAATTTGATAAAGTACATGGCACTTTTCTTATTACTTTATAAAGTTTTAAATAGTCAACGTGTCATTAAAATTGGTTTAGTAATTTTCTATGTACTGTACTTTATATTGTAATTCAACCGATCATACAGAATTTTAAAAACATGTTTTTTGATTTCAGAAGCTCCTGTACCTCAATTATTAATTTAACGACAAATTCAATATGCAGATTTATTCTTGTACATTATCTTATAATGGTATGGATAAAAAGATTCAAATCAAATACAATACAGACGTGATGAGTCGAAGACCACAGCTACAAATTATGGTAACGCCCGTGGATGCCATGCCTTCTAAGATACAACTTGTATATCGAATTAAGTTATAGGTAAAGCTGTAGCTATATCGAATTAAATATTACGTAAAGCTTTGTAACTAACATCAAAGCCTTAAAACGTAAGCCTATAAGATATTTATGTTTAACTCTAAAAAACGAGTGAAATATGTTAATATAGCTTTCACTCCATCTCATTTGAATCAAATTTCACATCACGTTGGAGATAAGGAAATCATTTGACTGTGTTATTTTTGACTTTTTGATAAGTATTTTTTATTAAATTTACATTAAACTTAGTAGCGTATTAAATTTGTAGTCAATATAACATATTGCGCAATAATAAAAATTGTATGTAAAATGAATCATGAAACGAATTTACGCTTAAAAAATATCATAATTTTGTGTTTTTACATGATTATTTGTAACAATTTCACAATATCAATGACGAATTCAAAAAATAAAGTGTAATATTATGTCAAATAACCCTTTAGTATTATTTACCTACCTGGAAGAATATTAGATTGATCTATTGAATATATTTGGCGTTAATTTTGTAGAAATTCATTATTCACAATTAAATGAAACTACGTGATGTAGTATTATTTCTACTTTCTTTAATTTCTTTACCACGACCTAGGTTTCATTGTATTACAACATCTTCATGTGGGATATTAGCAAAGATCAATCAAGATAAAAGAATAAAAGAATAAAAGAGCAATTTTTGCTAATATCCCACCTGAAGATGTTGTAATACAACGAAACCTAGGTCGTGGTAAAGAAATTAAAGAAAGTAGAAATAATACTACATCACGTAGTTTCATTTAAATGTGAATTAGATTTATCCACAGATGTTCCGTGCAAAGGTTTTGAAGTTAAATTTGTATGCGGGCGGGAACAAAAAGAAAAGTGAGAACTATCTAGAAAAATTGCATTAATCATGAATCGATAATAATTTCCTTCTGTTATTCGCCATCTCCAGTTTCCGTGGTCCGCATTTTGAATTTAATGGATAGTCCTATTACAGACTGATATTTAGAAATTTAAATTTACTTTAACATCCTATGAAAATACAAAATAAAAAAGAACTTTCAATTTAAATAAAAAATAACTTTTATATATCCTTGTAGTAAACGTAATTACAAACTTGATACAGAAAACGAACTTGACCAAGTTTTAGATTTCATACTTTTTTTGGTGACAGAATAGTCCGATGAAAACTTGACATGCTTTTCCATATGAATGTTTCGAAGTGAGAATATATCGTCCTTTTCAAACTTAAATTTAACTTTTATTTTTTAACCTTTATTTTTAAACATGAACCCTTGTCTATATTTTGTAGCAGCATATATTGACCAAGACTTCCAGCTATTAAACTGAGAAGCTTTATAAAAATCCGGTCTACTAATTTTTTCGTTCTGGTGGTTTTTGTGCGCACAAACGTAGCCTCGTTACCATTTCATATATATATATATATATATATATATATATATATATATATATATATATATATATATATATATATATACAGATTTTCCCAAATTTTCCTAATTTCTAACCCTGTGTATGTCGTAAGTATACCGAAAATTTGATAGTTGAGATGAATTTGTGTACGTCACACATGAAGTTACGTCGTTAAAATTCTAAACAGTTTTAATATTAACTCGCTCTTTTATTTTGTTGTTTCCATTTTGTACTGTGTGAAAAAATATAATTTTACTCCAACTTCCGTGATTTGTTACCTGAATGAAATAGGTTCTCCGATAAAGGAAGTTACTACCGTTAAGATAAATAAACTATTCAGTTTAGGCCACACAAGAGGAATATCTTGTTTTATTGCACGATGCGCTCAATATACGAGATAAATAAACATAGTAAAGATAGGTTTGTTCAGAAATTAACAACTCAAATATTTATTTTATGATTCACTAAGGTTATATCGGAAATTTGATGTTATTCCTTAAACTACATCAGAAATTTTCAGTTGCTCTTAATTCTTCAATATTGACACTAATCGAGTTTTTAACCAAATATTGTCAGCAAGTTTTTCGTCAATGTTATTTTGAATTGCAATTTACATTTAAACAGCTCAGTGATTGCAATGAGCATGGAAACATATTTATAAATAATATAAAATGGGAAATTAAGTAAGTGTAGAAACGACGAAGTAGAGATTGACAAGCATGGCAACCAAAAATCTCCATAAAGGTATCAGCTGTCATTTTGTGATAATATTTGTGAATACTAATGACAGTTATTTCTTTTGGGTGTGGGATCTTCTTTTA
This sequence comes from Druceiella hillmani, assembly GCA_039881145.1. NCBI lineage: Eukaryota > Metazoa > Arthropoda > Insecta > Lepidoptera > Hepialidae > Druceiella > Druceiella hillmani. Next base: position 10,471,957 of record JAYKKI010000082.1, read on the forward strand.
TATAATATAAAATAAGATTGTGGCGTGGTGCTCGATTAGCGCTGACGAAAGTCGGAGCTTGCTCACGTGATAATGCGTACGGCGATCCATGGACTGGATGCGCGTATGAGGACAATTGGAGATTACTGTGATTGAATTAAGTGATAGCCAAAGAGGGCCATGGCAATAGAGATATATACTCGAAAAGGTGATTATTGGTCTTCGGTTTTATTTTAAAATAGAATTGGTTTTTGACAATAGGATTAATTACGATATTAATTTGATTATGAATCATAACTTTTGCGGAACAGTTTGTAATTTTCTTCTTTATTAAAATCACAAAAATCCTCTGATGATTTATGATTACGAAAATGATTGCATGATAAAGCCACAGATAAATAATTGTATGTTTCATTATATAAACAAAAAAGGGAATTTGATTTTTAAACTTATTTAATGTGGGGTTCTGGTTATTTTCAAATCTCTATGTAGATTGACTTTTTTGGGTTAGTTGTTTCTTGTGATAGACCTAATAATTGGCGAGCTATAAAATATGTAATACTATGGGGATTTTCTTTTCTTTTCCAGAAGACACAAGAGGACATGTTGTGACTTGTCAGAGTGGTCGTATCGAATAAAATAATGTTGAATGACGTGAATATAGAAACATGTCAAGCTATTGAAGTTGATCGCGAGTGGACTATTACACAATATATAGAAACATGTCAAGCTACTGAAGTTGACCGCGAGTGAACAATACACTATGATTAAAGTATAGTAGCATTTTACCTCAATATAACATTTTAATCTCAATTTAAAGATAAACATTATTTCAATATATTAAAATAATGTTTAACTTTAAATTTTATTTATTGCCAGACAGCTATTTACCATATGATATTATGGTTGCACGTAAGATCTTAAGCTGAGGTTTAGACTTTTATATGACGAACGAATCACCAATTTTTAAAACAATGACGGATAATATATCATGGCAGAAAGTTTACTTAGCCTTCCTATTATTCATAAGTAAAATCGATGGTAGAGTCGACGCTAAGGTTGACAGTAGAGTCGCAGTAAGAGTCGCAGCTAGAGTCTGCGATATAGTCACCAGTAGAGCTAGAACCTTAGGTAAAGTAGCGCGACTGTTACATTTGATGTTTGTTGATTATAATGGAGTTGACTTGAATGTAGTTAGAGTTTTGCTACTGACAATATATGTAATAGCGCGCTTTATGAATAAGCTATATAAGGTTGGATTACAACAAAGCTAAACCTACTTAAGGTTACGTTATGGATTTTGTACTTTTAAACAACGAAAGATGCAATAAAGCAAAGCTTGATCCAAAATATAGGAGCCCGTTCTAAGTTTAAAACTACTTGGTACTGAGAGTTAATTAATGAAAACCGAAATTGTTAACTTAACCCACAAATGTATACGTGACCATTTGATATGAATACCAAAAATCAAATTTCTTTTGATGTCGAAATTTAATCCGTAGAGTGAGACTATATAACATAATCGAAAGTGAATGATTTTATATTCGATTAACCCTACTACACTATATTTCTGTTGCTGGTTAAGTGACAGTTGCGGAGTACTGGTTAAGCAATGAGTGTTTTGCTATCGCTACTTAAGCGTTAGTTGCAGAGCGTTACTCTGTTACTCATATTTTGTTGTCACTGGTTAAGTGATAGTTGCAGAGCACTGGTTAAATTTTAGGGCTTTGCTATCGTTGGTTAAACGTTAGTTGCAGAGTGTTACCCAACATCATTATTTAGCTGTCGCTGGTTAAATGGCAGTTGTAGAGTCCTGGTTAAGCACCAGGTATTTTTCCATCGCGAGTTAAGCCTTAGTTACGGAGCACTCGGTAAGAGCTTATCTGCAGAAGTATGGTAAGGTGTTAATGTAGTATAGTAGAGGTATTGCATTTGGCTAAAAAAATTAATGTTTTGAGAGATATGAAGAATTTTATTTTACATAGTTTTAATAACTAGGTACGTTTTTTCATTGTCAAAAGTTGAACCTAAGTTTTCTTGAAATCAAATCGCAAATCATATTCAGACATTTGATTTCTATTTTGGTGTCAAGATAGACGAGCGGAACTACTCTCTTTGCTATATCTTATTTCAGAGACGTCACGCAAGGACGCCCAACAAATCATATCGGAGTTGACCAACATTGCATGCAGTCGATCATGCATATAGTTACGAACTTCACTGCGTTCGGTGATAATCGGCGTGCGGTGTGAAGCCAGTGACAGTCAGCTGATATTTGATAGTTCGTGCAGGCGAACGGGCAGAAAAAGAAACGCACGCCCATGCTGAGAGCACCGCCTATTCTCTTTTCTAATTGTTCTTAATTAATGTTTTTATCAGTACTCTAATATAGTGCGACAATTATAATGCGTGATTAAAAATAGTATTTTGAGTACCTATAACTAACACCCACAATAACTTTCCTCCAAGATTCGTTAACCCTAGTACTCAGAAGAATTTCCTGATTGTCGGTTTTTTTTAAGTCTTGATTTTTTAATTTTCAAATGTATTATCGAAAGCAATGCATTATTAGTTTTCGGATTATACCTGCAAGTTCTTAGACTATTCTATACGTACATGATTAATGGCCCACTGGTTACGAATGGACTATCTACTGCAGGGTCCGTTCGTACCCTGTAAGCCATTATTCATGTATATATAGGATATGTGTACAGTGTCTGATTCATATATTTTTGTTTAGGCCTTCCATTTATAGGTATTTCACTAATTGAAACCTGAGCTACCTTCGTTTCAAGTTTTCATTATTTATTCATATTACTACGTGATAACCTGTGAATATATTTATTTATTTGCTTTTTATTGGCACATGTGTAATAAATTGGCACATGTGTAATAATAATCTATATCATTAGTTGTTTTTTTCTTATAGTTTATATAGTTTCCAATCTTCCACTTATGGTAGTTTACAATATATTTGTAATTTCTTCCCCATATCCGCATGTCTACGTAACTTGTTTATGTATGTATTTTAATATGTCTGTTTTACCGTATCAATATTACTTTGCACATGTTGATAGAACTTGCCGTTTTATCAGTTATAGACTACAAACTAACCACTTTTCGTATTAGCGCTACGATTGGTGATACTGTTAAATTCTACATTTCAATATCTTGGATTGAAACCATCATTACAATAAAGGATATTTCGTTTCAAAAAATAATTTTTCAATTGGATTTTCTTTTCATGTATTTTTTTCCTTTCTACTTTCAAGCGTTTTTTCCCGATATTAGCAAATTCACATTTCACATTATTTTTAAAACGGGTTTTATTGTGAAAGTAGGCGGAAAAGACAGACTTAATTTTTTACATAATACAATATCACTTAGAACGTATGGACTGAACTTTAAATATTATTGGGATGACTTATAGTCTCAACCGCATCTGTTCTCAAAATTACTAACCCATTAGTTTACTGTAGGCGATTTGATCTGGTAATAACAACATAAGGGATCATTATTCTATTATAATAATTGACGTCAGGATTAGAAATTAGCGTCCGTATTAAAAATAAATTGAGCATAATATAGATGCTACTATTGGTTCAACGATTGAGAAATTAATGTCTATGCATAAATTGCTTTGGTGAATTGATAATAAAACGAAGAGGAACCAACTATTTTACGATAAATAAAGAATATATTTTACGAGAATGAAGAAGAACAAAGGGGAACAAAATCTTTTACGATAAATGAAGAACATGTTTTACGAGAATGAAGAAGAACAAAGAGGAACAAAATCTTTTATGTTAACTGAAGAACATGTTTTACGAGAATGAAGAACAAAGAAGAACAAAATATTTTACGAAAATTTTTATCATAATAGGAGAATCGAGAAAACATTGTATGAAAGTTCATGATGAAAATCTGGTGAGAAATAAAATTCTCCTTGCATTTTTATTTTTCTTTTTTTATAAAACAGTATTTTAAAGGAAAACGAATCTCATTGGAATGTGTAAAAATGGCTCTGTCCCGAATTCTAATTTAAAGCTTTTATTTTTTTCCTTTTTGTTTCATTCTCAAAAGTCAAACTGGCAAGTATATTTCATTTTAGGTTGTGTTGGTTGTCATCATTTATTAGTTCTTCTCATTATTATGTGCAACAGTTCTTTTTCAATTTTAAATATTCTATAATTGATTTTAATGTACACAGCATTTATTGTTTGTAATGAAATGGTTGTTTGTAATATTTACATAAGTTTAAAACATTATTTACATAATATGTCATTTTGATATGGAAATGTTAGCCTCTATCTAATATTAAGAATTTTAATTAGGAAATTTCTATCAGTTAATCCTTCAAATAATTGAAAAAAATTGGAAAGAATAAGTTTAATTACATAATACGCTGCTTAGTCTGCGTGATGTGTATGACTTAGGTGAAAACCGTTTTGCATATGTTTCATCATTATAAATTTCTATGAAAACCATTTTGTAAGTTTCGCAATGTTACAGGTTTATTCTTACCCCAGTTCAGGCTATCCTAAACTTTTTATATGCAAGGAATGATAAATCATGCGTTTTGTTCATTGTTGTGACTTTGTTTTTTTTATTCGACTCTTTCTTTTCACAGCACAATGATATTACACACATGGTCCTTCTAAAATTATATGAAATTGGTCAACTCAAATCTTTCCTTTGGTCTGGCAATTGCTAAGCTTATGGTAGTCGAACATATAAGCATCTTTAAGGAATTTATTAATATAAGTTATTTTCAAAATATTATAAGTTACTTTCAAAAACAATTATATTGTTACGAAAGTTATTTATGAAGGTTTATAAAATTTGTCCGGGCTCTTACCTCTCAAAGTGGAGCAGGTCTTTGGAATATATTTATTAAAAATAAATTAATTATGTGAAATGAAAATTGGTATTCTACCCAAAGCACAGCTGAATACTTGAGGACGAGCTTAATACTCTCGAACCCTGGATTTGCATAAACTGGATGCCTATGAAAATTGTATTATGTTTTAATGCTTAATATGTTAATGTACACTAACTATTTTAATGATAATTATTGCTGCTATGACATACTAAAATTCACACCTATTGTACAGGGGAAGTATCATATTACGACTACAAAAAATATATCCGATGTAACACAACGAGCCTAGACGTAGAAGTTTCTAAAACGGCACTACACTACTCGCGAATTGATTGATGTTAGACGAAGAGTGCAGAGAGGTACTTCGATTCGCTTTATGTAACCTCGCCTCGTCTTGGGCGACTTCCTATGGCTGTTGGTTTTTTGCACCCGAGTCAAAGGACTTCCCGAGATTAGCGTACGGGAGACTCACGGCTACTGAACTCGTTACGAGATTGCACGATTGTCACTTGAGTCACGTGATTAGTCACGTACTTCAGACCGCAATCATCTTTGACGAGCACTTCGTCGAGGTAACTTTGCGAGTAGTGTAGAGGTCGTATTAGAGATTTTGTCTCATGTTTCCTATTTTTATTTTCGTGACATGACACTATTTATGGCATATGCGTTTTGTTATATTTTCGTCCTATGCATTTGTCCACTGTGGGTTTAAGCTCACAAATGTTATTATAGTAAGTAATGGAATAATAAAATAGCTTGAGTTAAGTACCCATTTACTTAACTTACCTTTTATAACTTCCCTTAAATTTAAACATCGCAAAATCAAAAATTTTATCTTTTCGTTTAATTTGCCTCTAAAGCGAATAGGCAAACCACAACTTTCTATGCCGCTTAGTTTAAGAATCTTTTGGTATATATAGAAGTGTAGCTGATCTCACCTCAAAAATAAAGATGGCCACATATAATTAAAGTGTAAGATTACCTCGACGAAGACAATACGAAATAATGAAACTCCAGACAATCCCAAATAATAGAAGTCGAGGAGGAAACATGGCGCCGTGGATCGCAACGTTACAGTTAGAGCGCCGCACGAGTCATCGTCCAGTGTGGCACACGAAGAAATCTGCATGTTTCGCCGGTCAGCGGCGAAAAGAAATGAATGTAAGCGGTGAGGACTTTTATTTTTAGCCTGCGGTGCGGGACGCCGGCTTCTGCGGCGCTATCCCGTTCAGCGATTATCCGCCACGGTCGCGGCGCGTTGTCTTTAGTTTCATGTATTGGCGCCTTTGTTTAACTAAAGTCACGGTTCAAAAATCATTTGAGTTTTCATTATTTTGGTTTCTGCCATCTTGCATAATTATTTGCATCTGACTTTAAGAAAAGTAGTTTCAAAAAGAAAAGTAGTCTGCAAAAGCTTTCCGCAGACGTTGTATTATTTAGATCCCCTTTTTAGATATTTTGGTAAACATATCCGTATAAAATGCAGCCTATGCCAGAATCATGGTAATTACATATTCATCTATAAGAATTTTTGTATAATCAATTTGGTAAATTTTTAATTATCTCAGAGTAATAAACTCATAAATTATTTTCTGTATTTTTTATTATAAAATAATTAACACGAAAAAAGGACATAGAGAAAAAAGGAAATAATCTCATGTCTTAAAAAAGTTGTAAAATTAAGGCGCAAATTTTGGGAATGGAATCTAAATATATTGTTCCTTTGATGCACAATTTATTAGCTACCCAGAAGTGACAGATTTACATATTTTTGATAAAGGTGCAAAACGTAAAGTTTTCGGTTTGCTTAGATTACTTTGCATTGCGTCTTTTTCACTCTCATTTAACCTAGAATTTAACTACTTCGAAAAACCAACAATACCAAAAAATAAGATTATTTATTGTTAACTTGAAAAATATTTTTCCTTCAAGGTTTCTTTGTCACTATCGTCTTACACTTTGTCACTATCCTCTTAGACTCAATTATATAAGGACATTTGAAACTTAAAGGATAAAATTTGGGAATTTTTAACTTGGCCTCCGAAAATTTTACCTTGATATAAAATATAAGAGTTGCCCGACAAAAAAAAATATCATCTTTATTGTTATTCTTCGACGATGATAATTTTACCAATTATCATTTAAATAACGTACATGTTTCATTGTGATATGGTATATTTTTTGTGAAAGATATTTTAGTCGATCTTCATAATGAAAATAATTCGGTTTAATTCCTCATAATAATTTGTAAAGAATCTAGTTTTTAAAATATAATAATCTTGTTTCATAATTTGTGAATCTATTCTATCAATTAGCTTGGTGTTGTTAACTTGCACATCTAATATAAAAAAATTCATAAATGTAAATTTAATATATTAAAGTATCGGTCATCTTTAGTAGTAAAAAGAAGTACATTTGTCAAAGAAGTACATTGTACAATGATCTAATAATACCCTGAGATAAATGAGAAAGTAACAATCTCCATGATATATGAAAATAACAATATAAGTATAAAAATGAAGGGCGATTTCCCAAAATATAGCTTTTCTCCGTTTCTCATTACTCTTTTCAATAGGCCTAGAGATAAAGGTGATAGTTAAATTTAGATATTATGAAAAACCTGAATTTAATTCGTGTAATTTAATTTGAATGTAATGTTATATAAATTAATTTGAATTTAATTAGTTAATATAATTTAATTCTAATATATGTTCACCTCAAACATGACACGTTTAATGTTTACGTGATTAAGTATTTAAAGAACAAAAAAATAAATATTATTTCATGTTCTCAATATATATTTAAGATATGCATTAGCAATCTGAGGGTGCTTTTAATATATTATTACGAAATGCTCAAATCGCACAACAGTCCGTTTCAAGCTTAAATTCAGAAAGCGGTGCTTAGCAAAATATTTTCATGTAATGATTACATAAAGACACAAACGCCGCTGTAAACAGCATACACGAGTGTTGCTTTAACTTAAAATTTCTCGCACTCAAAGGAAGGTCTTTTGGAAACATTAAAATGTACTCCTGGAAGTTTCTTTGCCGTAAATTGAAGAGCGTTCAAAACGTAGGATTATTCAAGACAACTTTTATATTTTTCATTATGTTAAGCAAGATATATGGAATTGAAAAAAATAAAATTGGTTTTTGAAGTAGCGTGTCGTAAATGTATATTGTAACTTTTGTTTGCGTAAATTTTGGCTACAAATTTAAAAAATTGAATGTATTTGGCGTCAACTTTGTAGAAATTCATTGTTCACAATTGAATGAAACCATTAATTTTAAATTTGTTATTTAGTAATATACTAATTTAACCGTGTATGTAAAAAACATGTGAAAAAAATATTTTGTTTTAGTAGTTAATCATTTCCTGCTGGTACAATATACACAAATCATTAAAAAGTATTTAATGAATATGCACTCCCTGTTTTTTTAAACTCTCTTGAGAAATCTAGTGTAGGTATTAGTTAGCATTAGTAAACTGACAAAAATACCCAAATACTTAAATCTTATTTTGGTGAGCAAACAGCAAGTGGAAATTAACGATCGAACTGTGAATAACAATTGCTATAAGGATAACATCAAACGATATTTAAAGTTTCGTAATAGTATTCATATTAAAATACTAATATAATCCGAAAACTTATCGTTTACATAGAACTTTTTTACTTTTAATTCGGTTCTATTTAGAGAGAAGTAATGATCGACTACTAATCAAATTAATGATGAAGTCTTTTTGGATATAAATATTAAAAAAAAAATGTACATAAAGTTGGTTGCGTCCACATCAAAATGAAATGAGAAGGACGTACTGAGGCAACAGCAGCCATAGCCAAGTTTGATACTATCAAATAAGAGAGCTTAATGTAGGAGTATACCGGGTATTTGTATCGATCGAGTATACTAAATTATGAAAGAAAATTGAAGATTTAAACAAATTTGAGCAATATGAGTCCTGCTAACTTTAAGAAATGTGTTAAAATACCATTACACATTGTAGATCAACGTCATCAAATGTACAACAATTTCACGGGCTGGAGTAAAATGCCATATTTAATATTAGAATAAAGATTAAGAGAAAGAGCAGAGAAGCCAAATCGCCAGACAGGATATTTACTTCATGGCAGTTGCTGACAAAAGTAAAGAAGGAATGAGTGGTAAAAATATGGCAGTTAGTATATTTCTACACCTTTAAGCGAGATAAAATTCCTGAAAAGCAGGTGTTTGTATTTATCTTATATTTTCACGAAATTTTTTTTTTAATAGAGTGCAAGTAGGGTTAAAAAGTTTACTAAGTTAGCTACTGTCAAAATGAAGCATATTTATGTAGTGTAGTCGTTAATATTCCATTCTAAACTCATGTCTGATACTGAATTTGTTTTATATTTTTACGTGGACTGTGATGGTGAAGAAATACACAACATTTATGTTGCTAATAGAAAAGAGGAGATAAAACTTGTAAATTGAAGTGTTAAGTGACGCATCCCTCTAATATATTTGCGAAACTTTGTAATACTTTACTCCCTGATTTTTCATCTTTCAACATTTTTTTCTCTGCTCCTTTGGTTCACTTATTATACAAAAAATAATCCGGTTAGCTCGTGTACACGTTGTTGATGGCTCTCTCTTTAGGATATTCAGTTTGTATATTCTTGGAAGAAAACAACGACAAACCGTTTAAATATATTTTGAATAAATTAATATATTTTAATTTTTATTTCAATATAATAGTGCTTGAGAGAAATCAGTTATTCTAAAAATTATTTAATTATTGGCCTTTTATTATAAGTTTTAGTATTTGACAGCTTTCTATACAGCTGTATTTTAAACGTTTAATTTGCGTACGTATGTAAAAATGAATTTTCAAACTAAACCACAGAATCATACTAGTTTTTTGTTATTGCATAGATCCTTAACATTTTTAACAATTTAATTATTTAGTAATTTTGAAATCAGTTAATTTATTTGTGTACTTTATTTCTAACTTATACAGTGTAAAAGTCCATTACTTAAAATATATATACATGGATGACAGAGAAACGAGTGAGTAATGTAAAAGACGATACAATTAACGTTCATTTGGAACGCGTGAATTGAGCAACGTCAAAAAGATAATTCTCGAACACAGTGTTATTGCGGAAAGACATACTTTTTATTTAAAAATATTATGTAATTATTTAGTTGTATCTTACACTCGAGATACTTGCGAGTACTCTTTCTATCCGAGAAATGAATGCATTCAAATAAGTTTGAAATCTATGGCCAATTGGCTAACATGATTTGTTTAATTGACTTGCCACTTTGTAATCACTAAATGTAATTACTGTAACACTTAAATGAGTTTTAAATAGGTTTGATGCTATATCAAGTCTTAATGCTACAGAAAAATGAAGCAAAAACTGACAGTAAGAATACTTGAATCAGTACATATTTCCAACTAAAATTAAAGCGGGTTAATATTAGGATAGTTAAAAATTAAACGAATAAGTAGAGAAGGAAAATTTTCTGAAAAATTGTGAACAAACGAATAGTATTTCATTAAACTTAGTTATAGAAAAAGTATCTACATATGTCAAAGAAGGAATAGGTAAAGAATTAAGAAGGAAAGGGTCAACGTCAAGTAGAGTGCGTCAAGTAGAGGCAAGGGATAGAACAAAAATAGGAAAGTTATGTTT